>CAWUFW010009043.1:0-465000 GCA_963921515.1 Calotriton arnoldi | reverse complement strand
AAGGAATATAAAGTAGGTTTGTCAAAAGACAAATGCCTACCGTGTGTTGTTTAAAGAGCCTGCAAAGACCTCCTCTTGTCACTAAATAGAGTTATAAATAAAAATGTATGTATTCATTCGTTATGTGACTTTTCTAAACCTTGTTCTCATTAATCATCAGTCATGGATCATTGAGGCAGCCCTAGAACACAATTAAAAGTGCTTTCTAATTAGATTTGCTGTTCTAAGTACCTACAGATAAGTGCTGAAAATACAGCTTTAGGTGACTGCTTATTTTTGTACCATCTGGGCCATCAAAATAATGAGCTGGCAACCCTAACCATAGGACTGGAGGTTTGTTGCAGGATCAGCACATTATTTATTTCATCACTCTCGATCCCTGATTAATGCCATAGTAGCAATAGTTTAATTTATATCTTAAACCCTACGCCGCCGTCAATAACATGCTGAGTTACTTCAAGTGTCTGGGGATGCACCCTGCATTCAGACAACTCACTCCTCATTCTCGCCCTTCACTTTCACGCTCATCCTGCACTCACAGCGATCACAATGCACTCACACTGATCACCATGCACTCATACCATTCACCCGCTCACCCTGCACTCACAGTGATCACTCTGCACTCACAATGCACTTGCGCAGTTCACTCTATACCTCATTCTGCAGTCACTCGAGCACACTACTCACCCTGCACTCATGTGACACCTCACTCACCTGTCCCCCTCCCTGCTCAATCTGCAACTCACTCAAACAAGCCCATCACTAACCATGTATTAATTCGTCCCACTCTGCACTTACATCCGCACCCAAATTCATATGGTCACCTCACTCACCCTGCAGTCACTCCTCTTACCCTACTCTCGCACTGTTGCATCGCTCACCGTGCACTCCCATGGGCACTTCTGCCACCCACACAGCGCAGAGGGTTAATGTGCCTGCTACAAAGAACATGTACCATGCAGATCACAGAACTGAATGTGAGTAAACTATGAGTAGCGCTATAAAAAAATTAAATGTTTGTCAGAAAGGTGCTATAGAGAGATGAGGTGCATTGTTGGTGAGTGGTAGTGAGGGGATTCATGGAGAAGGAGGAAACGGGGGGGGGAACCAGAAAAGACTGTTGCACCTTGTGCGACGAGTGTTAGCCCGCACCCACCCCCCTCCCGAAGTTCGAGTCTAGTGGCTCCCCTGCTTCTGCCTATTATTATGTACATTTGTAGTGCGCTACTGTTACAAAAAGGTGTCATGGGGCTAATAACCATCTGCTGCCTGAAGGCAAATGAGAAACACACAGAAGGGGAAGGAGAACCAGCCAAATGGGGTAACCTACAGAGCATAGAGCCAGGTTTTTATATCTTCCCAAAGGATAATAGATTCTTGGTGGAGGGAAGCAAAGAAGGGTGCAAGTTCCATAACTGCGCTGCCTGCTCCAAAACAGCAAGACAGACAATTCATGCCTTCCTGAATTAGGAAACAATAAGCAGAGTGGCACAGGCCGAGAGGAGCTTACGGTCCGACCCGTATGCTCGGTGAGGAGAGGATGAGAGAGGACAGCAAGGGAGTGAGAGAATTCGATTGAAGAGGTCAGGGATGAGGAGAAATGTGAAGTGCCGAAGGGAAGTGCAGACACGCAAGAAGTGAGTGTGAGCGAAAGTTGAGGGCTACTGTTAAACTGTGAGAGAAGATAGCTGAGAGATGATCTGTGACCTAAAAAGATAATTTGATGCGACATGGGTGAGGGACAGCAGCGATGGGGGAAGAGAGGGAGTATTGGGGTGGATACTGAGCAGTGATTAATTTGTAATAAAACATGTGCCAGGGCCCTCACCAGTAGGCCACTGTAACTTTAACCACCCACCCATTGCCTTGCCTGCGCGGCCAATAACAATACCTATGTAACTGCCAACCATAACACTTGTACAAGTGTGACTATTCAGACTATTTCAAGCCCCCAAAGCTATAAGAATGGCATAGGTGTCAGGAGTTTATCGTTTTTAATGTATGTGGAATTAATAAACAGTTGTTCTGCTCATCTCTAAATTACACAGACAGAGCCACCATGTGGAAGACAGTCATAGTGCCAGTGTGCACAATTAGGTGCCAGTGGGGTGCACCGGAAACCACCTGCTCAAATTAGGCACTGGTGCTGAGGTAACAGGGGAGAGGGACGTTGGTTCAAGAAGGTGTGGAAGAACAAAGGGGAGATATGAAAGATGAATGGGGGGACTGGAGAGGTGTAAGATACAAATAGACAAAAATTTGAATGGAGAGACTTGTGGTGAATGAGAAGTGCTGAGGGGCACGGGAGGTGACTGGGCCAGAGAGGCCATGAGATAAATACGAGAGACTGTTAGAGATAAGGGCAGTAAAAAGACAGAATGGCGAGAGGTGATTAAAGGTGAAGTGAGAGGTTGAATGGGGAGAGTTCAAAAGTTGTAAAAAGGGGTGAAAGAAAATGGCCTGCTAAGTGAGAGAGGGATCCAGGGTTGGGAGAGGAGAGAGGGATGGAAGGGAGGGGGTGAGAGGAAAGCGGCATAGGTAAACTGCTTAACTCTGCACAAGACCGCCAGGATTTTGAAGGAACCCCTGCTGCTCCCGGCCAGGGCCAGGTGAACTTCTAATGTGGCAGCACGTATTCCTGCGGAGTGAAAGGCCCTTCACAAAGTTTGACTAGACATCTTTCTGATGTTAATTGCTGTATTTTGGTTATAAACTGGTACTGATGGGGTAAAATCTTTCCTCAGTGTTACTGTGTGTAAAAAATTTCAAAATAATGAAGCAATGCTATCCCAAAATACGCGGCATCACATAACATTATTTACATTTTCTTCCCACACAATTTAGTCAAGCCTGCCGTATAATTTGGTCCTCACCTGACTCATAATTCCAGTAGCTCTGCCTACAGGTTTAGAAATTTTTGTCAGGAGGGGGGTCCTTACGCCTGAAAATGTTGACGGGGGGTCTCAGCATCCAAAAGTTTGAAGACCTCTGGGTTAGAGCAACCCAGAGTGCAGGCACATGCGGCCGCAAGCACAGACGGAGTGCTGTCTTGGCAGCCTCCCAATTTAGTTCAGCCCCAAATTATGCTTTTCACTGGTGACGCTGGATGTAAAGTCGATACGGCGAATGTTTTGCCAATTGACTACGTCCATCTCTTTTTGGATGTTGACTTCCTTGACGAAATTGTGAAGCAAACAAATTTGCGTGCCGAACAATTTCTGAGGGAGCAAGGAGGCACTCTTGGGTCTCATTCTAGGGCGCGCAAGTGGACTCCCACTTCTTTATGGGAGTTGAAGATATTTTTGGGCCTCACGCTTAAAATGGGGGTAGTGCATAAACCAACCTTGCTATCCTACTGGTCTACTCGCACGGTTTGGTTAACCCCCATCTTCGCACCATACATAAGCAGAGATCGTTTTTTGCTATTGCAGCGCATGCTGCATTTCAATTACAATTCTGCTGCATTGCCCCGGGACCATCCAGACCATGACGGCCTGTCGTGGAACATTTGTCTGCCAGGTTTCCAGAGGTTTATACTCCTGGAAAGAATATAGCCATTGATGAGTCCTTGATCATGTATAAAGGGCGGCTTAGGCAGTACATTCTGAGCAAACGTGCTCGCTATGGCATCAAGCTGTACATGCTGGGCCTGATTCACAGAACTAACTTAAGTCAAAATCCTAAACTTACAACAATTTTGGTATTCACAGAATGAACTTACACATTTGGGTATTCACAGAATGAACTTACACATTTGGGTATTCACAGAATGAACTTACAACAATTTTGGTATTCACAGAATTAACTTACTCATTTTGGTATTCACAGAAGGCACTTACTCATCAATGAGTAAGTGCCTTCTGTGAATACCAAAATGTGTAAGTTACACAAAATGAGTAAGTTACACAAAATGTGTAAGTTACACAAAATGAGTAAGTTACACAAAATGAGTAAGTTACACAAAATGAGTAAGTTACACAAAATGTGTAAGTTACACAAAATGTGTAAGTGTCTTCTGTGAATACAAAAATGAGTAAGTTTATTCTGTGAATACCAAAATGAGTAAGTTTATTCTGTGAATACCAAATTGGTAGTAAGTTTAGGATTTTGTCGTAAGTTAGTTCTGTGAATCGGGCCCGCTGTGTGAGAGCTCGACTGGCTATGTGTACAGCTTGAGAGTGTATACAGGGAAGGACACAACTCTTAAACCTGTAGGTTGCCCTCCCATGCTAGGGGTCACAGGAAAGATCGTATGGGAGCTTGTCCAGCCACTTCTTCACAAAGGTTATAACCTTTATGTGGACAATTTCTATACAGGAGTAGAGCTGTTCAGTGAGCTCTACAAAGCTGGCACCGTGGCTTGCGGTACAATTCGTTGTCGCCGCAAAGGATTCCCGCAGGAGCTTGTTTGCAAGAAGCTCCAGAAATCCCAGAGCACTGCGTTGCGTTCCAACGAACTGCTCGCAGTCAAGTTCTCAGATAGGCGTGACGTGTACGTGCTCACTACAATTCATGCTGAGAGCACTTCCCCTGTCACGGTTTGGGGTCAGATGGCCGAAGTCCACAAGCCCACCTGTATACTTGATTACAACAAGTACATGGGCGGAGTGGACAAGAACGACCAGGTTCTTCAGCCATACAATGCAAATCGTAAAACTCGCACTTGGTATAAGAAACTGTTTACTCACCTGATCCAGATGGCAACATACAATGCGTATGTTGTTTATCGTCAGACCACCACAGGAAGACTCATGTCTTTCCTTGACTTTCAGTTGTCTGTGATTGAAAGTCTCACTGCTACAGAAGCAGCAGCCTCCACTTCATGTGTTCTGGAGGACGTGGCAAGGCTGCAGGAGCGACACTTTGCTGATAAAATTCCTGCAACACCCAAAAAGGAGCGACCATGTCGTCGTTGTAAAGTGTGCTCGATGCAGGGAAAGAGGCAGGAGACTCGTGTTTACTGTCCCCAGTGCCCAAGTAAGCCTGCCTTCTGTTTTCCTACTTGCTTTATGTTGTATCACACTAAAGCAAAATACTGGGAAATTGACTGAGGTGGAGCTGCCAATAGGTAAACCTTTCAATTGGTGTGAATGGATACCTACTGTCTGTGGGCCACTCCTTCACTACGCAAGCAGCTGCAGAATATTTTTTCCTCTATTTCAGGAAATCATGGACTTCTCAACACCTTTATCTGCTTTGAGAACGTGGTAGTTGTGCTGTTCGCCAATTGACAAGTGCATTATAGTCCCCACGCTGCACATACTGGTGGACAGAACATACACCACGTTGTCACGGAGTACCCTTGTTTCACATTCAACCATTCTTCATAGTTTATGGTGTTCGCTTTAGAAAGCTTTTGAAAATTTCCAGCATGTTTGCCTTAGTTTCAAAGGTAGATATGCTTGCTCAGCTCGAGGAATGACTTTGCGGCATACTCGGGCACCCCCCAACTTGCATCCACAAACTGGAAGGAGTTGGATTTAGCATAGTGAGTGCGCTAAAGGTGCATGAAAGACATGTCTTCCTGAGCCTCATGTGGCTGTCATGGAAGCCATTAGTAAAGGTTCACTCGGCATGCGTCCGGTAACGTTCAGGAAGAAGGCGGTGGAGACTTGACAGGTGGTAAAATGTAGTCAAACTCATTATGTCTTGTGGCATATGAATGTGATGGGCCCTTGCATGGCGGCGGTATGTTTGTGTGAGTACAAGTGATCTGGTTGTTTGGGCCCGTATGGAAGTCTTGTGTGTGGTGTGTGAATGGCATGTGAATGGACCATAAAGTGGTTGGTGCCGTGAAGTGGCTTTATGGCTCCCCTTCAGAAGGCTTGGCTTCAATATTTATATACTTTGATAAGTATTTGTGCTTTGAAGCCAGCGTTTCTGGAGGTGCTAAAACCAACCAGTGTAAGTGGTGGATTAGCTTTATCAAATTAGTGTTAGATTTATATTTGTGGCGGTGTAATGGCCTTTTGTAAGATTTATTTTGTCAATATGGGTAGCATGGGACTTTGTGCCCTAGCTCAGTCGTCACCTAGGCAAACCTTCACATTTTTGAGTAGTAGACAAACGGGGAAGTACAAGGGTGAATGACTTGCGTCGCTCTCACTGTTTTTTTTTACCCAACATGCCCTGCAAAGCTCAAATTTAGTTAAAAAAAACTCTTTTTCCACACATTTTTGTGTGGGAAAGTTGTGGGATCACTGATCTGACACAAATTTCCTACCACCCAGCGTTCCCCCAGGTCTCCCGATAAAAATGGTGCCTCACTCGTGTGGGAGGCCCAAGTACCCGCGACATCCAAGGGCCCAAAACCTATTGAGGAGACATCAAAATTGCCTATCACAAAACAACCTGGTTTTGCAAGGGGGGTCACCTGGGTTTTTGGCCCCGTGCTCGGCGGCCAGCTAGGGAAACCTACCAAACCCACACATTTCTGAAAACTAAACACCCGGGGGATTCCCGGGCGGTATGGCTTGCGTGGATCCCCCAACTTTTTCTTACCCAGAATCCCCTGCAAACCTCAAATGTAGCTGAAAAAAATCACTTTTTCCACACATTTTTGTGTGGGAAAGTTGTGGGATCACCGGGCTGACACAAATTTCCTACCACACAGCATTCCCCCAGGTCTCCCGATAAAAATGGTGCCTCACTCGTGTGGGAGGCCCAAGTACCCGCCACAGGCAAGGGCCCAAAACATATTGAGGAGACATCAAAATTGCCTATCACAAAACAACCTGGTTTTGCAAGGGGGGTCACCTGGGTTTTTGGCCCCGTGCTCGGCGGCCAGCTAGGGAAACCTACCAAACCCACACATTTCTGAAAACTAGACACCCAGGGGATTCCAGGGAGGTATGGCTTGCGTGGATCCCCCAACGTTTTCTTACCCAGAATCCCCTGAAAACTTTAAATTTAGCTGAAAAAATCACTTTTTCCACACATTTTTGTGTGGGAAAGTTGTGGGATCAGTGGGCTGACACAAATTTCCTACCACCCAGCGTTCCCCCAGGTCTCCCAATAAAAATGGTGCCTCACTCGTGTGGGAGGCCCAAGTACCCGCGACAGGCAAGGGCCCAAAACATATTGAGGAGACATCAAAATTGCCTATCGCAAAACAACCTGGTTTTGCAAGGGGGGTCACCTGGATTTTTGGCCCCGTACTCGGCGGCCAGCTAGGGAACCCTACCAAACCCACACATTTCTGAAAATGAGACAACCGGGGGATTCCAGGGAGGTATGGCTTGCGTGGATCCCCAACGTTTTCTTACCAAGAATCCCCTGCAAACCTCAAATTTGGCTAAACAAATCACTTTTTCCATACATTTTTGTGTGGGAAAGTTGTGGGATCACTGGGCTGACACAAATTTCCTACCACCCAGCGTTCCCTCCGGTCTCCCGATAAAAATGGTGCCTCACTCGTGTGGGAGGCCCAAGTACCCGCGACAGGCAAGGGCCCAAAACATATTGAGGAGACATCAAAATTGCCAATCAAAAAACAACCTGGTTTTGCAATGGGGGTCACCTTGGTTTTTGGCCCCGTGCTTGGCAGCCAGCTAGGGAACTCTACCAAACCCACACATTTCTGAAAACTAGACACCCGGGGGATTCCAGGGAGGTGTGACTTGCATGGATCCCCCAACGTTTTCTTACCCAGAATCCCCTGCAAACCTCAAATTTAGCTGAAAAAAATCACTTTTTCCACACATTTTTGTGTGGGAAAGTTGTGGGATCACCGGGCTGACACAAATTTCCTACCACCCAGCGTTCCCTCCGGTCTCCTGATAAAAATGGTGCCTCACTCGTGTGGGAGGCCCAAGTACCCGCGACAGGCAAGGGCCCAAAACATATTGAGGAGACATCAAAATTGCCTATCACAAAACAACCTGGTTTTGCAAGGGGGGTCACCTGGGTTTTTGGCCCCGTGCTCGGCGGCCAGCTAGGGAAACCTACCAAACCCACACATTTCTGAAAACTAGACACATGGAGGATTCCAGGGAGGTATGGCTTGCGTGGATCCCCCAACGTTTTCTTACCCAGAATCCCCTGCAAACCTCAAATTTTGCTGAAAAAAATCACTTTTTCCACACATTTTTCTGTGGGAAAGTTTTGGGATCACCGGGCTGACACAAATTTCCTACCACCCAGCATTCCCCCAGGTCTCCTGATAAAAATGGTGCCTCACTCGTGTGGGAGGCCCAAGTACCCGCGACAGGCAAGGGCCCAAAACGTATTGAGGAGACATCAAAATTGCCTATCACAAAACAACCTGGTTTTGCAAGGGGGGTCACCTGGGGTTTTGGCACCGTGCTTGGTGGCCAGCTAGGGAAACCTACCAAACCCACACATTTCTGAAAACTAGACACCCAAGGGATTCCAGGGAGGTATGGCTTGTGTGGATCCCCCAACGTTTTCTTACCCAGAATCCCCTGCAAACTTTAAATTTAGCTGAAAAAATCACTTTTTCCACACATTTTTGTGTGGGAAAGTTGTGGGTTCACTGGGCTGACACAAATTTCCTTCCACCCAGCGTTCCCCCAGGTCTCCCGATAAAAATGGTGCCTCACTCGTGTGGGAGGCCCAAGTACCCGCGACAGGCAAGGGCCCAAAACATATTGAGGAAACATCAAAATTGCCTATCGCAAAACAACCTGGTTTTGCAAGGGGGGTCACCTGGATTTTTGGCCCGTGCTCGGCGGCCAGCTAGGGAACCCTACCAAACCCACACATTTCTGAAAACGAGACACCCGGGGGATTCCAGGGAGGTGTGGCTTGTGTGGATCCCCCAACGTTTTCTTACCAAGAATCCCCTGCAAACCTCAAATTTAGCTGAAAAAATCACTTTTTCCATACATGTTTGTGTGGGAGAGTTGTGGGATCACCAGGCTGACACAAATTTCCTACCACCCAGTGTTCCCCCAGGTCTCCCGATAAAAATGGTGCCTCACTCATGTGGGAGGCCCAAGTACCCGCGACAGGCAAGGGCCCAAAACATATTGATGAGACATCAAAATTGCCTATCACAAAACAACCTGGTTTTGCAACGGGGGTCACCTTGGTTTTTGGCCCCGTGCTCAGCGGCCAGCTAGGGAACCCTACCAAACCCACACATTTCTGAAAACTAGACACCCGGGGGATTCCAGGGAGGTGTGGCTTGCATGGATCCCCCAACGTTTTCTTACCCAGAATCCCCTGCAAACCTCACATTTAGCTGAAAAAATCACTTTTTCCACACATTTTTGTGTGGGAAAGTTGTGGGATCACCGGGCTGAAACAAATTTCCTACCACCCAGCGTTCCCTCCGGTCTCCCGATAAAAATGGTGCCTCACTCGTGTGGGAGGCCCAACTACCCGCGACAGGCAAGGGCCCAAAACATATTGAGGAGACATCAAAATTGCCTATCACAAAACAACCTGGTTTTGCAAGGGGGGTCCCCTGGGTTTTTGGCCCCGTGCTCGGCGGCCAGCAAGGGAACCCTACCAAACCCATACATTTCTGAAAACGAGACACCCTGGGGATTCCAGGGAGGTATGGCTTGCATGGATCCCCAACGTTTTCTTACCAAAAATCCCTTGTAAACCTCAAATTTAGCTAAAAAAATCACTTTTTCCACACATTTTTGTGTGGGAAAGTTGTGGGATCACCGGGCTGACACAAATTTCCTACCACCCAGCGTTCCCCCAGGTCTCCCGATAAAAATGGTGCCTCACTCATGTGGGAGGCCCAAGTACCCGCGACAGGCAAGGGCCCAAAACGTTTTGTGATAGGCAATTTTGATGTCTCCTCAATATGTTTTGGGCCCTTGCCTGTCGTGGGTACTTGGGCCTCCCACACGAGTGATGCCCGGGTGTCTAGTTTTCAGAAATGTGTGAGTGTGGTAGGGTTCCCTAGCTGGCCGCCGAGCACGGGGCCAAAAACCCAGGAGACCCCCCTTGCAAAACCAGGTTGTTTTGTGATAGGCAATTTTGATGTCTCCTCAATACGTTTTGGGCCCTTGCCTGTCGCGGGTACTTGGGCCTCCCACATGAGTGAAGCACCATTTTTATCGGGAGACCTGGGGAAACGCTGGGTGGTAGGAAATTTGTGTCAGCCCGGTGATCCCACAACTTTCCCACACAAAAATGTGTGGAAAAAGTGATTTTTTTCCAGCTAAATTTGAGGTTGGCAGGGGATTCTGGGTAAGAAAACGTTGGGGGATCCACGCAAGCCATACCTCCCTGAAATCCCCCGGGTGTCTAGTTTTCAGAAATGTGTGGGCTTGGTAGGGTTCCCTAGCTGGCCGCCGAGCACGAGGCCAAAAACCCAGGTGACCTCCTCAATACGTTTTGGGCCCTTGCCTGTTGCGGGTACGTGACCCACCCATACAAGTGAGGTACCATTTTTCTCGGAAGACTTTGGGAAATGCGGGGTGAGTGGAATATTGTGGATCCACACAGATTCTAGAACTTTCTACCACATAAATGTGCAGAAAATGTGGTTTATTTGACAAATTTTGAGGTTGGCAAGGGATTCTGGGTAACAGAACCTGGTGCGAGCCAGACAAGTCACCCCATCCTAGATTCCCCTGGGTGTCTAGTTTTCAAAAATGTATAGGTTTGCAAGGTTTCCCTAGGTGCCGGCAGAGCTAGGGTTCAAAATCTAAAGCTAGGCACTTTGCAAAAAAAGGGTCAGTTTTCACTGTGAAAATGTGGTGTTTTCACGTTGCATTTTGGGCCATTTCCTGTCACGGGCACTAGGCCTACCCACACAAGTGAGGTACCATTTTTCTCGGAAGACTTTGGGGAACTCAGGGTGGGTGGAATTTTGTGGATCCACGCAGATTCCAGAACTTTCTACCATAGAAATGTGAGGAAAATGTGTTTTTTTGGACAAATGTTTAGGTTTGCAAGGGATTCTGGGTAACAGAACCTGGTGAGAGCCAGTCAAGTCACCCCATCCTGGATTCCCCTGGGTGTCTAGTTTTTAAAAATGTATAGGTTTGCTAGGTTCCCCTAGGTGCCGGCAGAGCTAGGGTTCAAAATCTACAGCTAGGCACTTTGCAAAAAAAGGGTCCAGTTACACTGTGAAAATGTGGTGTGTCCACGTTGCGTTTTGCGCCGTTTACTGTTGCGGGCACTAGGCCTACCCACACAAGTGAGGTACCATTTTTCTCTGAAGACTTTGGGGAACGCGGGGTGCGTGGAATTTTGTGAATCCACGCAGATTCCAGAACTTTCCACCACAGAAATATGAGGAAAATGTGGTTTTTTTGGACAAATTTATAGGTTTGCAAGGGATTCTGAGTAACAGAACCTGGTGAGAGCCAGTCAAGTCACCCCATCCTGGATTCCCCTGGGTGTCTAGTTTTCAAAAATGCATAGGTTTGCTAGGTTTCCCTAGGTGCCGGCAGAGCTAGGGTTCAAAATCTACAGCTAGGCACTTTGCAATAAAAGGGTCCTTTTTCACTGTGAAAATGTGGTGTGTCCATGTTGCGTTTTGGGCCGTTTCCTGTCAAGAGCACTAGGCCTAACCACACAAGTGAGGTACCATTTTTCTCGGAAGACTTTGGGGAACGTGGGGTGGGTGGAATTTTCTGGATCCACACAGATTCCAGAACTTTCCACCACAGAAATGTGAGGAAAATGTGTTTTTTTTGGACAAATTTCTAGGTTTGCAAGGGATTCTGGGTAACAGAACCTGGTGAGAGCCAGTCAAGTCACCCCATCCTGGATTCCCCTGGGTGTCTAGTTTTCAAAAATGTATAGGTTTGCTAGGTTTCCCTAGGTGCCGGCAGAGCTAAGGTTCAGAATCTACAGCTAGGCACTTTGCAAAAAAAGGGTCCGTTTTAACTGTGAAAATGAGGTGTGTCCATGTTGCGTTTTGGGCCGTTTCTTGTCGCGGGCACTAGGCCTACCCACACAAGTGAGGTACCATTTTTCTCAGAAGACTTTGGAGAATGCTGGGTGGATGGAATTTTGTGGATCCACGCAGATTCCAGAACTTTCCACCACAGAAATGTGCGGAAAATGTGGATTTTTTGACAGATTTTGAGGTTTGCCGGGGATTCTGGGTAACAGAACCTGGTGAGAGCCAGACACGTCACCCCATCCTGGATTCCCCTGGGTGTCTAGTTTTCAAAAATGTATAGGTTTGCAAGGTTTCCCTAGGTGCCGGCAGAGCTAGAATTCAAAATCTAAAGCTAGGCACTTGGCAAAAAAGGGTCAGTTTTCACTGTGAAAATGTGCTGTTTCCACGTTGCATTTTGGGCCATTTCCTGTCACGGGCACTAGGCCTACCCACACAAGTGAGGTACCATTTTTCTCGGAAGACTTTGGGGAACTCAGGGTGGGTGGAATTTTGTGGATCCACGCAGATTCCAGAACTTTCCACCATAGAAATGTGAGGAAAATGTGTTTTTTGGACAAATGTTTAGGTTTGCAAGGGATTCTGGGTAACAGAACCTGGTGAGAGCCAGTCAAGTCACCCCATCCTGGATTCCCCTGGGTGTCTAGTTTTTAAAAATGTATAGGTTTTCTAGGTTCCCCTAGGTGCCGGCAGAGCTAGGGTTCAAAATCTACAGCTAGGCACTTTGCAAAAAAAGGGTCCAGTTACACTGTGAAAATGTGGTGTGTCCACGTTGCTTTTTGCGCCGTTTCCTGTCGCGGGCACTAGGCCTAACCACACAAGTGAGGTACCATTTTTCTCTGAAGACTTTGGGGAACGCGGGGTGCTTGGAATTTTGTGAATCCACGCAGATTCCAGAACTTTCCACCACAGAAATGTGAGGAAAATGTGTTTTTTTGGACAAATGTTTAGGTTTGCAAGGAATTCTGGGTAACAGAACCTGGTGAGAGCCAGTCAAGTCACCCCATCCTGGATTCCCCTGGGTATCTAGTTTTCAAAAATGTATAGGTTTGCTATGTTTCCCTAGGTGCCGGCAGAGCTAGGGTTCAAAATCTATAGCTAGGCACTTTGCAAAAAAAGGGTCCGTTTTCACTGTGAAAATGTGGTGTTTTCACGTTGCATTTTGGGCCATTTCCTGTCACGGGCACTAGGCCTACCCACACAAGTGAGGTACCATTTTTCTCGGAAGACTTTGGGGAACTCAGGGTGGGTGGAATTTTGCGGATCCACGCAGATTCCAGAACTTTCTATCATAGAAATGTGAGGAAAATGTGTTTTTTTGGACAAATGTTTAGGTTTGCAAGGGATTCTGGGTAACAGAACCTGGTGAGAGCCAGTCAAGTCACCCCATCCTGGATTCCCCTGGGTGTCTAGTTTTTAAAAATGTATAGGTTTGCTAGGTTCCCCTAGGTGCCGGCAGAGCTAGGGTTCAAAATCTACAGCTAGGCACTTTGCAAAAAAAGGGTCCAGTTACACTGTGAAAATGTGGTGTGTCCACGTTGCGTTTTGCGCCGTTTACTGTTGCGGGCACTAGGCCTACCCACACAAGTGAGGTACCATTTTTCTCTGAAGACTTTGGGGAACGCGGGGTGCTTGGAATTTTGTGAATCCACGCAGATTCCAGAACTTTCCACCACAGAAATATGAGGAAAATGTGGTTTTTTTGGACAAATTTATAGGTTTGCAAGGGATTCTGAGTAACAGAACCTGGTGAGAGCCAGTCAAGTCACCCCATCCTGGATTCCCCTGGGTGTCTAGTTTTCAAAAATGCATAGGTTTGCTAGGTTTCCCTAGGTGCCGGCAGAGCTAGGGTTCAAAATCTACAGCTAGGCACTTTGCAATAAAAGGGTCCTTTTTCACTGTGAAAATGTGGTGTGTCCATGTTGCGTTTTGGGCCGTTTCCTGTCAAGAGCACTAGGCCTAACCACACAAGTGGAATCCATTTTTCTCGGAAGACTTTGGGGAACGTGGGGTGGGTGGAATTTTCTGGATCCACACAGATTCCAGAACTTTCCACCACAGAAATGTGAGGAAAATATGTTTTTTTTGGACAAATTTCTAGGTTTGCAAGGGATTCTGGGTAACAGAACCTGGTGAGAGCCAGTCAAGTCACCCCATCCTGGATTCCCCTGGGTGTCTAGTTTTCAAAAATGTATAGGTTTGCTAGGTTTCCCTAGGTGCCGGCACAGCTAAGGTTCAGAATCTACAGCTAGGCACTTTGCAAAAAAAGGGTCCGTTTTAACTGTGAAAATGAGGTGTGTCCATGTTGCGTTTTGGGCCGTTTCTTGTCGCGGGCACTAGGCCTACCCACACAAGTGAGGTACCATTTTTCTCAGAAGACTTTGTAGAATGCTGGGTGGATGGAATTTTGTGGATCCACGCAGATTCCAGAACTTTCCACCACAGAAATGTGCGGAAAATGTGGATTTTTTGACAGATTTTGAGGTTTGCCGGGGATTCTGGGTAACAGAACCTGGTGAGAGCCAGACACGTCACCCCATCCTGGATTCCCCTGGGTGTCTAGTTTTCAAAAATGTATAGGTTTGCAAGGTTTCCCTAGGTGCCGGCAGAGCTAGAATTCAAAATCTAAAGCTAGGCACTTGGCAAAAAAAGGGTCAGTTTTCACTGTGAAAATGTGCTGTTTCCACGTTGCATTTTGGGCCATTTCCTGTCACGGGCACTAGGCCTACCCACACAAGTGAGGTACCATTTTTCTCGGAAGACTTTGGGGAACTCAGGGTGGGTGGAATTTTGTGGATCCACGCAGATTCCAGAACTTTCCACCATAGAAATGTGAGGAAAATGTGTTTTTTTGGACAAATGTTTAGGTTTGCAAGGGATTCTGGGTAACAGAACCTGGTGAGAGCCAGTCAAGTCACCCCATCCTGGATTCCCCTGGGTGTCTAGTTTTTAAAAATGTATAGGTTTTCTAGGTTCCCCTAGGTGCCGGCAGAGCTAGGGTTCAAAATCTACAGCTAGGCACTTTGCAAAAAAAGGGTCCAGTTACACTGTGAAAATGTGGTGTGTCCACGTTGCGTTTTGCGCCGTTTCCTGTCGCGGGCACTAGGCCTAACCACACAAGTGAGGTACCATTTTTCTCTGAAGACTTTGGGGAACGCGGGGTGCTTGGAATTTTGTGAATCCACGCAGATTCCAGAACTTTCCACCACAGAAATGTGAGGAAAATGTGTTTTTTTGGACAAATGTTTAGGTTTGCAAGGGATTCTGAGTAACAGAACCTGGTGAGAGCCAGTCAAGTCACCCCATCCTGGATTCCCCTGGGTGTCTAGTTTTCAAAAATGCATAGGTTTGCTAGGTTTCCCTAGGTGCCGGCAGAGCTAGGGTTCAAAATCTACAGCTAGGCACTTTGCAATAAAAGGGTTCCTTTTCACTGTGAAAATGTGGTGTGTCCACGTTGTGTTTTGGGCCGTTTCCTGTCGCGGGCACTAGGCCTACCCACACAAGTGAGGTACCATTTTTCTTGGAAGACTTTGGGGAATGTGAGGTGGGTGGAATTTTGTGGATCCTTGCAGATTCCAGAACTTTCCACCACAGAAATGTGAGGAAAATGTGTTTTTTTTGACAACTTTTTTGGTTTGCAAGGAATTCTGGGTAACAGAACCTGGTGAGAGCCAGTCAAGTCACCCCATCCTAGATTCCCCTGGGTGTCTAGTTTTTAAAAATGTATAGGTTTTCTAGGTTTCCCTAGGTGCCGGCAGAGCTAGGGTTCAAAATCTACAGCTAGGCACTTTGCAAAAAAAGGGTCCGTTTTCACTGTGAAAATGTGGTGTGTCCATGTTGCGTTTTGGGCCGTTTCCTGTCAAGAGCACTAGGCCTAACCACACAAGTGAGGTACCATTGTTCTCGGAAGACTTTGGGGAACACGAGGTGGGTAGAATTTTGTGGATCCACGCAGATTCCAGAACTTTCCACCACAGAAATGTGAGGAAAATGTGTTTTTTTGGACACATTTTTAGGTTTGCAAGGAATTCTGGGTAACAGAACCTGGTGAGAGCCAGTGAAGTCACCCCATCCTGGATTCCCCTGGGTGTCTAGTTTTCATAAATGTATAGGTTTGCTAGGTTTCCCTAGGTGCCGGCAGAGCTAGGGTTCAAAATCTACAGCTAGGCACTTTGCAAAAAAAGGGTCCTTTTTCACTGTGAAAATGTGGTGTGTCCATGTTGCGTTTTGGGCCGTTTCCTGTCGCGGGCACTAGGCCTACCCACACAAGTGAGGTACCATTTTTCTCTGAAGGCTTTGGGAAACGCTGGGTGGGTGGAATTTTGTGGATCCATGCAGATTCCAAAACTTTCCACCACAGAAATGAGAGGAAAATGTGTTTTTTTGACAAATGTTTAGGTTTGCAAGGGATTCTGGGTAACAGAACCTGGTGAGAGCCAGTCAAGTCACCCCATCCTGGATTCCCCTGGGTGTCTAGTTTTTAAAAATGTATAGATTTTCTAGGTTTCCCTAGGTGCCGGCAGAGCTAGGGTTCAAAATCTACAGCTAGGCACTTTGCAAAAAAAGGGTCAGTTTTCACAGTGAAAATGTGGTGTGTCCACGTTGCGTTTTGGGCCGTTTCCTGTTGCGGGCACTAGGCCTACCCACACAAGTGAGGTACCATTTTTCTCGGAAGACTTTGGGGAACGTGGGGTGGGTGGAATTTTCTGGATCCACACAGATTCCAGAACTTTCCACCACAGAAATGTGAGGAAAATGTGTTTTTTTGACAAATTTCTAGGTTTGCAAGGGATTCTGGGTAACAGAACCTGGTGAGAGCCAGTCAAGTCACCCCATCCTGGATTCCCCTGGGTGTCTAGTTTTCAAAAATGTATAGGTTTGCTAGGTTTCCCTAGGTGCCGGCAGAGCTAGGGTTCAAACTCTACAGCTAGGCACTTTGCAAAAAAAGGGTCAGTTTTCCCTGTAAAAATAAAGTGTGTCCACGTTGCGTTTTGAGTCTTTTCCTGTCGCGGGCACTAGGCCTACCCACACAAGTGAGGTACCATTTTTATCGGGAGACTTAGGGTAACACAGAATTGTAGAACAACTGTTATTACCTATTGACTTTTGATGCATTTCTGCCGTCCAAATGAAAGACAATGTGTAAAAAAGAACTCATTTTGAAAAATGACCTATAATTCTCATGCTAGTATGGGTACTCACAATTTCGAAAATGTGCAAATATCTACTGTTTCTAAATTCTATATTTTGTTCCAATTTCAGAAATACATAGGTGTCTTTCATACCGATTTTTCCATGTATATATTTTCCCAAATTAATTGCTGTATACCCGGTACATAATGAAAAACCATTGCAAGACGCTGCTCAGTTATTGGCTCTGGGTTCGTCGGGTTCTTGGTGAACCTACAATTCCTATATATCCCCACAACCAGAAAGGTCCTGCAAATGTAACGGTATATTGCTTTCAAACAGCTGTCATAATTAGAAGAAGTTACAGGTGAAAACGTTGGCACAAATGGCTGTTTTTTTCAACTAATTTTCAATTTTTTTCTATATTCAACTGTTAGTTTCCATAAAGAAACCTTGAAGGATCTACACAAATGACCCCTTGCTGAATTCAGAATTGTGTCTACTTTTCTAAAATGTATAGCTTTCCAGGATCCATTATTGCTTTCATACCCATTTCTACCATTAACTGGAAGAAGGTTGAAAGCACAAAAAATAGCAAAAATAGGCTATATCCCAGTAAAATGCCAAAACTGTGTAAAAAATGTTGGTTTTCTGACAAAAGTCTGTCAGTCCCTAAAAACTGGGAAAATGGTGATTTCAGCCCCACTAACCCTTTGTTGATACCATTTGCAGGGAAAAAACCAGACGCTTTCATTTGCAGCACTTTTTTCCCATTTTTAAAAAAAACAACAACATTTTGCTGTATTTTAGCTAATTTCTGGGTCCCCTCCAGGGGAATCCACAAACACTGGGTACCTTTTGAATCCCCATGATGTTGGAATAAAAGGACGCAAATTTGGTGTGGATACCTTATGTGGTCAAAAAGTTACAGAGGCCTAAGCGCGAACTACCCCAAATAGCCAAAAAGGGCTCAGCACTGGGGGGGGAAGGCCCAGCAGTTAAGGGGTTAAAAATTGCCTCTAACTGCAGTTAGAGGCAGTTCTTTTGGTCTTGCTCCATACAAGGAATTCCTTGTAAATATAACAAAGTGGGGTTTGTGGCCGTTTTTGCACGGGAACGCCTACCTTGCATCTCATTCTCATTAACTGTCGCTAACAGAAGTGGCGATCTTTAAAATGCAGGTTTTCACCGGAAATCTGTTGCTAACTGAGGTTAGGGACAGCTTGTACATATGGCGATAAAAAAATAGGCGCTGTACCATCAAAAAAGTGCCGCTACGGCGTCGTTAACTCCTTGTATATATGCCCCTCACTCGTTAGAAGGGGAGAAACAGAAATTGCAGAAAAAATTATACTCCTCATCCTTCTCTGACTATGAGAGAGTGGTCTTGATTTGGATCACTGTTAATGTCCCCTTCCAGATGTGCTACCTCAAAGTCCACATAGAGGACAGATATTTTTTGCTTTACGGAATCTTGGATGGTAGTGAATTGTGTCTCCTCTACGTCTATGATCCTAACACAGATCATAGAGATTTTTATGTTAAAATTAGAGAAGAATTGGTCCCCTACATAGAAACAGGAGATTTTGTGTTCTAGATGATCAAGCAGATAGATACTCCCCCAAACAGCAAACAAAACACAACGTGACAGCTGTGCTCAGGGAAACAACAACAAACCTCAACTGTGTAGATATCTGGAGGGTATGATACCTGGACTGTAAGGTATTCTCATGCTACACCACGGTCCCTGATGCCTACAGTAGATTGGATTGATTTCTGCTTACAGAGACAATTGTGCATAAAGCGGGCGAAGTGAAGTACTTGGCAAGATTTCTTTCTTACCACACACCACTCCTACTGAATTATAGTACAGAGAGGATGAGGCCTTGTGTCCCCTTTTGGAGACTGGCCTATAAAGCACTGTAAGATGATGCTAAGAGAGCAGAGCTTAGTGAAGTGCTGATAGACTATTTCGAGGCTAACTGGACAACTATGACTACTAGGGAAATGAAATGGGTGGCACTTAAGGTGGTCATTTGGGGGGAGCGCCTCACAAAGGCCTATGGTACACGCCGGCAATTGGAAAGACCTACTAGACTGCAAAAGGCAGACTTACAATCAGGTCAACCAAGAGCAGAAGTGGACAGCAGACATCAGTTAGCCACTAAACGCCACAAAACGCAGTCGCAAGGCCTTGTGGGATAGATTAGATAGGTTCACGTGAAGCAAGCACAGACAAAAACTTTACACTGAAGGGGTTATGGCAGGCCACCGATTGGCATGGCTGCTTCAGAGGGAAAGACTACTCTGTGGTACTGGCCCTCAGGACACCCTAGACTATTCTAAATCAAGGATCCCACCCAATATCCAAGGAGCTCCCTTGGCTACCCTGTGAGTCCATCCAGATACGCTAGGTATCTGGACGAGGACTCTATGTTGAAGCATGCCACTTGGAATCCCAGCGGGTGAGAGTCCTTCTAACACCATAGGGTAATATCCATGGGTGGGTACGGAGAGATAGGTTAAGCGCAGTAATGGTTCCCTCGTGTTCTTTTTGAATGATTAGATGTTTGGGAAGATGAATGAGCCTTGTATCACTTCCGAATCCTTCCTTCTTGGAATATAGTAACCTCAATAACCAATAATAACTCCCAAAACAAAAGCACTAACCTTGGGACCTGGAGCAGCATGTTACCCAGCATAAAAACACAACAATGCCTTGTCAGTGGGAGTAAGTGCTATATAATGCAATTACAATAGAGTATATAACCCACATTGAAACTAATACCTTAACACTCAGCAGTCAGACGGTCAACAGTACTTCATAAAGGCTGCTTAATAATTACCTTTTGCTGCTTGACACTCATGTACTCACATAAGAGAAATTGCAAAGGGTTATATCCATCACCTAGTATTATACCAGTTCACAGCAATTGATCCCACCCACCAATAACTGAACAGGCACAGAAAGAGATCTGCCACATAACCCTGACCAACGGAGGACTCTAAGTTAGTACAACACTACAGCTTCTGACTAGCAATATACTAAGGCCACTTTTTTGACATTTCACAATGATAATCACTTTTGTGATGATATTTTCAAAACCCATCCCAGCAGATCTCTCCACCCCTTTTTCATTTAACCTATGCCTGCTCAGGACCATAAACTTCAAACAAAATATCTCAGAATGAACAGAAACCAGCTAAGTGGACTATAAACATGAGAAATACAAAGTGACCAGCAGAGCTTCTCAAAGCAGCCAGCTTACTGAAAACCATAAACTGTGCGCTTAACTCTCACACCTCTTCATCCATCACTGTACTAAACACTGCACTCTCTAACACGACAACCGCACCTCGGTGGTCCTCAAGCACAACATGGAAACACTTCCCACACAGGATCAAATCAAAGAAGACACTCTTCCAATCAAACACTCTGCACACGGTATAGCGTGCACACAGGTAGGCAAGTGCTTCAGCACCCCACGTAGGGGTAGTAAGTGTTATATAAATGTTGCAACACAATACAATACACAAGCAATAATGCATGATAGACATCAAAATTCAAATTGCATCAAACACAGCCGGATAACTAAATTAAGCTTAAATGAAAATAATGGCAGTGCAGATTGTACATCAATGTCTGCAGATTTTGCAGAACATTTATAGGTGTAATAAATGTGAACAGAAAATCATTTGTGTATGTGTGATTTTCTTCTGCCTATAAATGTGCACAGTTCATAAAATATGGCAAGCAACTGTAAACCATTTCTCTTTGTGAATATTTTGCATTTACACATGAGGGCTGTACGGTGTAAAGTACTGTAACGGTTTAAAGAAAATGCCTGTAAGTCAAAATGACCCAGATGTCTGGGTGTAAACTATGCATGGTGCAACCGGAGATTATTTTTTTCATTGTGATTTTTCATCGTGACGGTTATGCTGCTAATGCTGGCATTTCTCAGGAAGAATAGAACATAAGGCCACAGAAGAGATATTCACGGACGTCCTAAAATATCTGTCTGAGAACAAGCTGCAGGTTGCCCTGTGCGTCTACCAGTATTTAAGTTCACTGCAGTTGAAGCCTGTGCATATCAGCAGAGATTTAAATCAAACAGTGGGAAGGCAGGTCATACCCTAAAGCTGTCTTGAAAAATTAACATCAAGAAAGGCTGATAGATTTAGCAACATAGGACAGGTATAAAAGTGGTTCAAGCACTCTTCACTCATGCATAGGTCCTTGTATGGAAAATATTATCAGTTTCTGCTATATTTAGGCTTTCGGGAACTTGATGCCTTTCAAGTGAAGGAGAAGTAATTTCAAATTCCGGTCTCTATGGTAACTACTTACAAATATATATTTAATGACGCGTTTAAACATTCCAAATACGATGAAGCAAAGAGAAATCTTTAGGTGATTTATTCTTCATTTAGCTTGTTGCCCCACTGATATGGTGATAACCAGTCTTAAACTGTGTTAGGTGCATAGTTAGCTCACGAATGCTGTGAAGTGAACATTATTTTAAACATTTTTGGACTAGAGAAAAAAAAAATCAGCAAATGTAAGCATTACCAAGTAATATATTATTTGGTTCAGTAACTCTTCTTCTGCGTATGTAGTGTATCCACTCGGGTAAGATGCCCTTTGCAGACTGAAATGGTCCAATTTTCTGGGCATTTATATTGTCAGATATGGCGGTCAAATTGTTTGGATGGTTCGCTTTGTTTTTGTGGGCTTTATTTTTAAGTTTTACATTTTATTATTACCTATCTTATGCAAAGACTTCTAAAATACAAAAAATACGTTTCACTTGTTTACTTAATGTACATCTATCAGCATGAAAAAGATTGTAAGATTTCTTATCACTGCTTAATTGAATTACATTTTTTTAAAGTTGTATGTTTTATTAAATGCACTGCACACATTAGACCCACAGTAGTAGAACAATTAATTAATCAAATGCTTAAATGTTTAACATCTAATTAGTGGTATAATGACTGTTGGACTTGGCCCTCCCTGCTGTTACCCCCCAAACCTTTTGCTTTCCTCCTCCTGTATTTGCTGAGAAACATACTTATTTCATGTCCCTTGATGTATGAAATTCAGTTAATTTTTATATCGTTCATACATTTAATGAGATTTATTGGGATTTATTGATATATGAATGAATGCGTATGTCTTATTTTTAACAAAGCGAATGTCTTCTACAGAGAAAATAATCTGTTTCCCCTGTTCCACTCAGGACTCATACATATGCTGAGTTAACCAGCAATAGTAGTTGTGCACACTTTACCACTACAAACTATAGTGGAACCGAAAGTATTTCGTCGTGTAAGTATTACACCAATTGTTTCAACATGAAACTACTCAGTTCATTTGTACTTGACATTAATTTATTTTCCTTGATGTCTCTTTAGACTTCGACATTGTGTGACTCTTCACTAGTGCGCATTAGCAGTCTCAGCCATTCATAGGCCTTTTGACCTTATAGTAAGCAAACTTTCAATGTATACTCAAGCAGATTCTATTTGGTGAAGGTGTCTTATCACTATTAATTTTCACTTTATATTCTTCATAGTAACTTTGACACACTTGATTTTTGAAAGATACCGAATTTTTTAAGCTGGTGAAGGTGTTCTATCCCCATGGTTCTTTGAGCACATTTAGCTTCTTCCACTGCAAGTGTATGTTTTTAATATTTGACTATAGTAATCTAATTAGGAGGCTCGTATTGCAATAGCACGACCTTGGGAAGTAATTGGACCTGCCATCGTTGGAGCACAGGTATTTTGCAAGCTTGATCCCTCCTGTTTACAAGAACTCACTGTAACTTGACTGAGGCAGATTGAGTCTGACTGATGTCTAGGTCCTTATATTTCTGTTATTTGTGGACGAAGTCAGGCGATATAAGGTTCCTTGCCGGGTCAGTAGTGGAACTTCACCCCAGCTAAGTAATCTGAGGTGGACAAAAAGAGTGAACAGGAATTACCTTGAATTACCTTGTGCCATAAAAAGTATGCCCAGATACTTGGGAACCTATTCATTCACTCGAAAGACATGTAAGCCTTTTGGGGATGTACCTGTTGGTAATGATCCACACATAATTAGTATAGTGAGGCAATCAAATCAATCCTGTATCCAGAATTCACAGGGCTTAACACCCCATACCTATACTGGCTTACGCTCAAATGAAGGGAAGAAACCATATAGTGTCCCACATTTACCAGCCAATACTATACCTATGGAAGCCTCACAAATACAACCAACTGAGTACTTAGATCTTCCACTGGCTGCCACCCCTTATGTAATTGTCTTGTCAAATGTCCCACCTTTATTGTCCCAGACATCGGAATCTTGGATTTCTCTTAGGAACATGGCACTAAACTGGTTAGGGGTAAGATCAGGCCTGACGGAACATCTGTTTGAAGACATAAAGATGGTAAGGTGAATCAAATGGGTGGGTAGGACAAATAAATCTCTACCAGGAGACTGCGTAGGTCTGTCTTTTAAAACACCAAGACTGGTGGAAACTGTCCTTTTTAGAACTAGGCCCACTCAGGTTACTCCAAATACGATTTCTGCCCTCCCACTAGGTTATTTTTATCAACCAGGACTACCTGGGGCGTCTAATCAATCTACGCCCCCAAGTAATCCGCCACTATTGACCAACCGACTTTATAATGTTCCAAATTTTATTAGATTTCAGGAATTAGAAAACCTTGATGGATGACCATGCGTGGAGCACTGGGAGGGAACTGAGCACTGGGAGGGAACTGAGGGGAGACCAGGGAGGACAAATGTCCTGTTTAACACAGGAAGGGTGAGTCCGACTCTGGGTATATCAGCTAAAGTACTGTACCTGTCACTGACTCCTCACAGCACTCTGCCAGAAATAGTAATGATCTAACACTAGCTAATAGTGTAGAGAATCGTCCCCATTCTTCTATTGAAAATTCCGGTTTTCTGTTCTGGAATGTAGCGGGACTCAGGAATAAAATCAATAACCTAGAATGGGTAGAATTTGTTGAGGGTTTCAATTTTATTTGTCTCCAAGAGACCTGGTTGGAGGAACCCATTCATTTGAATGGGTTTAGAACCTTCCATGTCCCTGCTGTTTCAACTGTACATGGTAGATCCAAAGGAGGTTTATGTATTTTTGTTTCGAATAACTTACGATCTGTAAGAACAGTCGAAGTCCTAACTAACCCTTATTACCAAGTAATTGTTTGTGAAGGTTCTGGCTTGGCCAGGCTAGCAGTGATTAATTTGTATAACAATGTCCCCAGAGAATAAATTATAACTCACCTGCATAAAATGTATGAACTTCTGGAAAAACTCGAAAATAGTAATAGGAAGAAACTATTTATTTTGTGGGAAGGAGATTTTAACATACAATTATGTAGTTCATCTTCTGAGAACATGTGGCATGAATAGCCTAGATGGTGCGGGTAAAACACATTTCACTCACAATTGTTATGGTGACAAATTAAATGAACTTACTTATACATTAGATTTATCATTTTCAAAAGAAGTTTCATTTCCATTTGCTCCATTTAGGTGTACCTTTAATGGGAGAAATAATTATAGTATCATTGATTATGTTTTAGCATCTAATAATCTGGCCACCCATGTTTTTAATTTTAAAACACACTCTATCTTACTAAGTGATCACTACCCACAATCTCTACAAATGTCAACATCATTATTAACCAATAAACCACTGAGGCATGATCTGGCTCTTGCTGGAGAACTTGAGTTAGCTACTCTTAATGGCTACTCACTGCGGTGGCATCAGATTACCCCGGAGGGGTTTCTAAGAAAGGTAATCAATAAAACGGGGGAAGCCTTTGAGATTTGTCTAGATGATACCTCACAACCAAAGGAGATCATTGATGCTTTTTTAACTATTAGTCAGGTTGTAAAGGAGAATCGTCACTCCACCACAAAAACTAGCGAAGATAGAAATGGTTGGTTTGATTCACAATTTACTAAGGCCAACAAGAGGCTAAAGGAGGCACTACACAAGAACCCCAGGTGCAGAGCTGAGGTCCAGCACTGCAGATCTGTATATCGTATGGCCCTGAAACAAAGGAAAACACGGTTAAGAGAAGAGGCATGGGATGCGTTATGCGAAGCGAGCACGAATAATGATAATAACGCATTTTGGAAGATAGTCAATTCTGCACCACTGAGAGAGGATGTTGGACCTGGGATTGTGGTCGCAATACCCGAGGATGACTGGATTAAACATTTTTCCGGCATCTAATCTGCACCCATCCTTAAACCCGACAGTGCCCAGGTATATAACTTTAATGACAATCTAGTTCCTGGACAATCCTCCTATGTTAGTCCGTTTAGTTTAGAGGAAGTTACCTATGTGTTAGAAATGGGGGTCTCTAGTTGGCAATGGCTGGCCACTGTCCAAGTAGGGACCCTTCTTCCTAAGTCAGAGTGAGAGGGTTCCACCCTTTGATAACCCCTGCTCAACCCTGTGGTAACGTAGCACGAGCAGTTAGGCTTATCTCAGAGGCAGTGTGTGAAGCATTTGTGACCATACACAGTAACACAGTGAGGAACACTACAAAGGGACACCACACAAGTAGTTATCAAAAATAAGTATCTTTATATATAGACTTAAAACAAGACCAATAACGATAAAAAGCCACAATACTGTCAAATAGGATTACTCTTGGAATGCTGCAAAATAGTTCAAGTGTGCAAAGAGGAGTTCAGTTCAAAGCAGTGGTCTCTGTGACCCTTTTACCTACAAAGTACCTGGATTTCGTAGCAAAAACCAACAAAGTGTCGCAAAGAAGCTGTAGCGATGAATTTCTGCACGCGAGGCCGGCGATGCGTTAAATCCTTGCCGCGAGGGGAGGATGATGCACCGATCTGCTGATGCGTGTAGAGACGATGCGACAAACTTTTGCACGCTAGACCGTTGATGCGATGACTCTCTGCCGCACGGGAGGAGGCGAGGCGACGATCTTGTTGCATGTGCGATCGGGTTGCGATGCGAAGAAATGGCGCTCCGCGAGGGATCGACGATCCTGATGCGATGAAAATGGCGGACGCTCGACGTCCGCGCTGCGATGTCGTGAAGCGATGATCTCGGTGCGATGACTCGATCTTTGGTTGCGAGCACTCGGCGGCAGCAGCGCAATGATTTTCGGGCGCTCTCGGCTGCGGCGGCTCGCAAGCGTGCGTTAGCGATGATTTCAGCACTCTCTTCTCTGTAGTAGAACTAGAGGCCCTGGAACTCACAGGAGCCTCACCTGCAGATAGAAATCCTCGCTGGGAGGAATCAGGAGGCTGGTGGTGAAGTCTGATGTGCCTGAGACTTCAACAGGAGGCTAGCTCTCTCCTAGCCCTTGGGTGATTGCTTTAGCAAGATTAATAAAAGTTCTCTCAAAAGTCCTTTTCCCTCTTCTTCCAAGTCCAATGGTAACCACTGCAGGCCAATCCACGAAACAGCACACAAGCACAAGGATAGTCACCTCCTGCAGATTCCTTCAGTTACACGGACAGAGGTTCGTCTTGACATCCAGGAGCAATACACCTTGTAGGGGTTTCAGCACAGATATTTATACCCCAAAAGTCTTTGTTCTCAAAAGCTACAAGTCACTGAGCCTAGCCAGAACCAGTTCTGTTCAGTCCTGGAGCACTTTGTTTACCAGGCTGCATCCTTCCTTTCAGAAAGAGGGGGTCTGCTATCAGACACACAGTAGGAGGTGGAGCCAGCATTCACCTTGCCAGGCACAGCCCTATTCAGGTCAAGGAGCCACCCCTCCCCGTACTCTAAATGCAGATCTCTCTATTCAACCCAGGTCTGACTCAGCCTGCCCTGTCCCTCCAAAACCAGACAGCCAATACACATAACAGCAGAGCACACTGGAAGGCTTAGGCAAGAAAATACCTACTTTCTAAAAGTGGTATTTTCAAACACAGAATATAAAAATAAACTTCACTAAAAGATGTATTTTAATATTCTGAGCTCAGGCATACTAAATTCGTTTTTCTACCATGTTCCTGGGGTCAGTTAGGACTATAGAATGTAATAGTCAAACTGCCCATTCTAGCCTATGGGGAACAGGTAGCCTTACAGTAGTGAAAAACGAAATTGGGTGTAATTCACTACCAGGACATGCTACACACACCAAGGCATGTCCTACCTTACCACACAATGCACCCTACCATAGGGGTGACTTACATGATGCCAAGGGAAGGTTCAGGGGCTGGGAAGTGGGTGCACTTCACAGCCAAGATGGCAGTTCTGGACTGCACACAGACTCTGCAGGGGCAGGTCTGAGACACACTTTACAAGCTGCTTCTGTGGGTGGCGCAAACCAGCGCTGCAGGCCCACCAGCAGCATTTGGTTTACCAGCCCTGGGCACACACAGGCCACGCTACTTGGGACTAACAGGTAAACCAAATAATCCAATCATGGATATACCAATTCACATGTCATATTTACACAGGGAGCATTCGCGCTGTGGCACTGAAGGGCAGTGGCACAGCGCCCAGAGCATCTAACACCAGCAAAAACAGAGGAGACAACAGCGAAAAATGGAAGGGAGACCCACGCCAATGGTGCCAGGTCTAACACGTGTCCCCTCCAGCTGAAATGTGGGGAGAACTACCCATCCCCTTGGAAGTTCTCATCACTAAGGCGGAAAAAATCTGGACAGACCATTAGCATTGGCGTGTTCTGTACCAGGGCGGTGTTCCACCGTGAAGTCCATACCCTGTAGGGAAATGGACCACCTCAACAACTTGGGATTCTCACCCCTCATCTGCATCAACCATCTGAGGGGCCTGTGGTCTGTCTGAACCCGGAAGTGAGTCCCAAACAGGTATGGTCTCAGCTTCTTCAGTGCCCAGACCACAGCAAATGCCTCACGCTCAATTGCACTCCACCTCTGTTCCCGTGGAAGTAACCTCCTACTGATGAAGGCTACAGGTTGGTCTAGTCCCTCCTCATTTATCTGTGACAGAACGGCCCCCACCCCATGCTCTGAAGCGTCTGTCTGGACAACAAATTCCTTAGCAAAATAGGGCGCCTGGAGTACGGGTGCTGTACACATGGCAGTTTTGAGGGCATCAAAGGCTTTCTGACAGGTATCAGTCCAGTTCACAATCTTTGGCCACTTCTTGGAAGTCAGCTCAGTCAAGGGTGCAACAATGTTGCCATACCCCTTGACAAACCTCCTGTAGTAACCCTTGAGTCCTAAGAAGGCCCTCACCTGGGTCTGGGTCCTTGGGGGCTCCCAAGCCAGGATGGTTTCAATCTTGGGCTGCAGGGGTGCCACCTGGCCACTCCCCACCTGGTGTCCCAAGTACACCACAGAACCCTGCCCAATCTGGCACTTACTGGCCTTGATTGTGAGGCCTGCTCTGCGCAGCGCCATCAACACTTCCCAGAGGTGCCGCAAGTGGTCCTTCCAGGAGGAACTGAACACTGCAATGTCATCCAGGTAGGCGGCACTGAAATCCTCCAGCCCAACCAACACCTGGTTGACCAACCTCTGAAAGGTGGCAGGGGCATTCTTCATTCCAAAGGGCATCACACGGAACTGGTAGTGCCTATCTGGAGTGGAGAATGCTGACCTCTCCTTTGCCCCATCAGTTAAGGCGATCTGCCAGTACCCAGACGTCAGATCAAACGTGCTGAGGTACCGGGCAGCCCCTAACCGATCTATGAGCTCATCAGCTCTGGGGATGGGGTGCGCGTCGGTCTTCGTGACCGAATTGAGACCTCGGTAGTCCACACAGAACCTAAGTTCAGGAGTGGCACCAGGCGTCGCAGCTTTTGGTACCAAGACCACGGGGCTGGACCAGGGGCTGCTAGAGGACTCAATCACCCCTAGGGCAAACATTTTGGAGACCTCCTCCTTAATGCAAGCCCTGACCCTGTCAGTCACTCTGTAAGCCTTGTGCTTGACAGGAGGACTGTCCCCGGTATCCACCTCATGGACGCACCAATCAGTGACACCAGGCACCAGGGAGAACAAATCAGAAAATTGCCCCAACAGTTGGTGACAATCTCTCTGCTGCTCAGGGGTCAGTGTGGTGGAGAGGATCACACCCTCCACTGACCCATCCTTCTCTCCTGCACACAGGAGGTCAGGAAGAGGCTCACTCTCCTCCTCCATCCCATCATCTGTGGCAAGAAGCATGCCCACTTCAGACCTCTCAAAGTGGGGCTTCAGGCGGTTCACATGCAGGACCCGCAAGGGGTTCCTGGGAGACTGAAAGTCCACCAAGTAGGTAACTGGACTTTTGCGATCCACCACCTCAAATGGACCGGTCCACTTATCTTGGAGCGCACAAGGCTCCACTGGGGCCAGTACCCAAACCTTCTGACCAGGTTGAAATTCGACCAGAGTGGCATTCTGGTCGTGCCAACGTTTCATTTCCTCCTGGCTGGCTTCCAGATTTGCCTCAGCAATCTTTCTGAAACGCCGAGTCTGGTTCCTGAAGGCCAACATGTAGCTAAATACATCTTGGGGAGGTTTCCTGGGAGATTGCTCCCAGCCTTCCTTGACCAGACTCAGAGGCCCTCTTACCGGATGGCCATAGAGGAGTTCAAAGGGACTGAACCCTAAGGACTTCTGTGGCACCTCACGGTAGGCAAACAACAGGCATGGCAAGAGGACGTCCCACTTACGCCTCAGGGGCTCTTCTAGGCCCATGATCATGCCCTTCAAGGTCCGGTTGAACCTTTCAACCAGACCATTACCTTGGGGGTGGTAAGGAGTGGTGAACTTATAAGTTACCCCACACTCCTTCCACAGAGACTTCATGTACTGGGAGATGAAGTTGGTCCCCCTGTCAGACACCACCTCTCTGGGGAACCCCACACGGGAGAAAATCCCCATCAGTGCACGTCCCACCACGGGGGCCGTCACTGTCCTGAGCGGGATGGCTTCAGGGTACCGGGTGGCATGGTCCACCAAGACCAGGATGAACCTGTTGCCCATGGCTGTCTTGGGGTCCAGAGGCCCCACAATGTCAATGCCCACTCGCTCGAATGGGGTACTAACAACTGGAAAGGGCTGGAGTGGGGCCTTGATCTTCCCCCACTCTTCCCACTTGCCTGGCAAGTCTCACATGTCCTGCAATGAGTGTCTGAACTCTTGCGCATCTGGGGCCAATAAAAGTGGGTGGCCAGCCTTTCAAAGGTCTTGGTCTGCCCCAGATGTCCTGCCAATGGAATGTCGTGAGCCAACCCCAGTAGGAAGGCTCTGAAGCACTCGGGTACCACCAGCACACGGGCTGACCCCGGCTCAGCAGCCTTAGGCTCGCTATACAGGAGACTGTTCTCCCAATAAATCAGATGTGAACCAGACATGTCACCTTCTGCCTGGGCTGCAGCCTGTCGCCGCATACCCTCAAGAGAGGGGCAAACTCTCTGCTGCTCACAAAATTCCTCCCTGGTGGGTCCCCCTTCCTGCTGCCAATGGGTCAGCTCAGGCAGGTCCCCCAGTTCGGCGATCTGCTCCCCGGTAGGCTCCAGGGCATCCCCCTCAGGGTCTGCTCCCTCCTGGGCCGTGGGAACCAAGGGGGCCGGCTCCCCACGCCCCTGCCCCTTCTCTCTAAGGCAGGGATCTGGGCCATACTCTCAGGCTCCAGGTCCTTCTCAACACCCTCCTTGGCTGCCATGGACCGAGTGGTGGCACACGCCCACTCAGGCAGACCCAACATCTCTAAGTGAGATTTCCTCTCCACCGTAGCCCACGGGGAGTTCTCTAAATCATTGCCCAACAGACAGTCTACAGGCATGGCGGGCCTCACAGCCACCTGAAGAGTTCCTGAGACCCCCCACTCAAAGGGAACCTGAGCCACCTCACATTGGCTCTCTGAGTTGTCTGCGGACACTACTGGGTAGAATGCATGGGGGACAACCTGCTCTTTGGACACCAACCGGGAGCGGACAGCAGTTACACTGGCTCCTGTGTCTCTTAGAGCCTCCACTCTATGGCCATTGATGGTCACCCACTGCCTGTACTTTTTAGTGTTATCAGGCAGTGCAGGCTTAGGGACCATCTCAAAGTCTCCTAATGAGACAAGGGTCAATTCTACGGGATCCCACCCCTCTTGGGCACCCATCTCCTCCCCTCCCAGGGCTACACTAGCAAGCTGGCGGGGTGGTGCACGGGGTGGTGCACTAGTGTCCCTCTGAGGACACTGGGGATCAAAGTATCTGTGGCCCACTTGACCACACTTAAAACAAGTAAGGGGCCCCCTCTGAACAGGCCTACCTGTCGGGGGCACTGGCTTCTTCTCTTGGGGAGGCTGGGACACCACTGCTTGGTTCCCTTGGGAATTACTTTGGGGCCCTCTTTGGAACTCCCTCGGTTTACCCCTGTCCCCCCCACTTCTCTGCTGGGGACCCTGCCCACCTTTGGCGAAGTCTCCCACTGGACCCTTGCGAACCCGGGTGCTCACCCAGCGGTCCGCCTCCTCAGCAAGCTTCCTAGGGTTAGTCAGCTTGCAATCAATCAGGTGCTGGCGTAGCTCAGGAAAACAGTTACTAGATAAATGCTCCCATGCAATCAAATCATAAAGTTGCTCAAAAGTTTCTACTTTGCTACCTTTTACCCAGCGTTCCATTGCTCTGCAAAAAAAAGGCACATATTCAACCCACGTGGTACCCTCTAGCTTCTTGCAGGTCCTAAACCTCTGCCTATACATCTCAGGGGTCAAACCATAGCGGGTCATCAACGCTTCCTTCATGTGGGCATAAACCATCCTACCTTCTGGGGGCAGGTCCAACAAGGTATCCCTCCCCTCACTCACAAAGCGTCCCCACAACCCCGCTCCCCAATCCTTCTCAGGGACCCGGTGGGACACCATGGCTAATTCATAAGCGGCAAACCATTGCCCAATATCTTCACTTTTGTGGAAATCCTTAATAACCTCCTTGGGTATATACACTCTATGCTCAGTATGCACTACAGGTATGCTGCCACCAGAGGGGAGATCTCTACACTCTTTGCTTTAATCTCCAACTCCCTCAATATTCTCTCATGCTCAAGTTTCATTTTCATAATCTCAAATTCTAACTTCTTGTTCTCTAGGTCCCTGTGACCATCCATTTTAAGCTTAGCCATCTCCATATTATGCCGCCTATCTCTCTCCCTGTCCTCCATCTCTTCTGGGGACAGACCCTTAGCGGACACACTAGTGCCCGGGCTGGAAATTGCTTTATCTCCTACTAAGTCTACTACTTCGCCCTGCTGCTCTCCTGCATTCTCTTCCCCCTCCACAAGCTCTCCCATATTCTTAGGGGCATCCCTGGCTTCTAGCCAGGCCTTCAGCGCCTTGTAATACTCCTCCCTTCTAGTGAGACCTGTGATGGGGACTGTGAATTGTTTGCAAAAATATTTGAGCTGCTTGGCATTGTAGGTTTCTAATTTCTCTTCTTCCCAGGAGAGATCCTCCGAGGCATTGGATCTGGGCTTGCCCATTGTAGTAATAACTGGCAATATAAATCAAAAATAGAATCAGAAAAAACCTCAAAACGTATGTGGTTGCGTTATGGTCTGCACTCACTAGTAGTGTACACTATAATTACTGTATGCGATCATAAATGCAAGTCCAGATCCTCACCGCTGACCACCAATGTTAGAAATGGGGGTCTCTAGTTGGCAATGGCTGGCCACTGTCCAAGTAGGGACCCTTCTTCCTAAGTCAGAGTGAGAGGGTTCCACCCTTTGATAACCCCTGCTCAACCCTGTGGTAACGTAGCACGAGCAGTTAGGCTTATCTCAGAGGCAGTGTGTGAAGCATTTGTGACCATGCACAGTAACACAGTGAGGAACACTACAAAGGGACACCACACAAGTAGCTATCAAAAATAAGTATCTTTATATATAGACTTAACACAAGACCAATAACGATAAAAAGCCACAATACTGTCAAATAGGATTACTCTTGGAATGCTGCAAAAATAGTTCAAGTGTGCAAAGAGGAGTTCAGTTCAAAGCAGTGGTCTCTGCGACCCTTTTACCTACAAAGTACCTGGATTTCGTAGCAAAAACCAACAAAGTGTCGCAAAGAAGCTGTAGCGATGAATTTCTGCACGCGAGGCCGGCGATGCGTTAAATCCTTGCCGCGAGGGGAGGATGATGCGCCGATCTGCTGATGCGTGTAGAGACGATGCGACAAACTTCTGCACGCTAGACCGTTGATGCGATGACTCCCTGCCGCAAGGGAGGAGGCGAGGCGACGATCTTGTTGCGTGTGCGATCGGGTTGCGATACGAAGAAATGGCGCTCCGCGAGGGAGCGACAATCCTGATGCGATGAAAATGGCGGACGCTCGACGTCCGCGCTGCGATGTCGTGAAGCGATGATCTCGGTGCGATGACTCGATCTTTGGTTGCGAGCACTCGGCGGCAGCAGCGCGATGATTTTCGGGCGCTCTCGGCTGCGGCGGCTCGCAAACGTGCGTTAGCGACGATTTCAGCACTCTCTTCTCTGTAGTAGAACTAGAGGCCCTGGAACTAACAGGAGCCTCACCTGCAGATAGAAATCCTCGCTGGGAGGAATCAGGAGGCTGGTGGTGAAGTCTGATGTGCCTGAGACTTCAACAGGAGGCTAGCTCTCTCCTAGCCCTTGGGTGATTGCTTTAGCAAGATTAATAAAAGTTCTCTCAAAAGTCGTTTTCCCTCTTCTTCCATGTCCAATGGTAACCACTGCAGGCCAATCCAAGAAACAGCACACAAGCACAAGGATAGTCACCTCCTGCAGATTCCTTCAGTTACACGGACAGAGGTTCGTCTTGACATCCAGGAGCAATACACCTTGTAGGGGTTTCAGCACAGATATTTATACCCCAAAAGTCTTTGTTCTCAAAAGCTACAAGTCACTGAGCCTAGCCAGAACCAGTTCTGTTCAGTCCTGGAGCACTTTGTTTACCAGGCTGCATCCTTCCTTTCAGAAAGAGGGGGTCTGCTATCAGACACACAGTAGGAGGTGGAGCCAGCATTCACCTTGCCAGGCACAGCCCTATTCAGGTCAAGGAGCTACCCCTCCCCGTACTCTAAATGCAGATCTCTCTATTCAACCCAGGTCTGACTCAGCCTGCCCTGTCCCTCCAAAACCAGACAGCCAATACACATAACAGCAGAGCACACTGGAAGGCTTAGGCAAGAAAATACCTACTTTCTAAAAGTGGTATTTTCAAACACAGAATATAAAAATAAACTTCACTAAAAGATGTATTTTAATATTCTGAGCTCAGGCATACTAAATTCGTTTTTCTACCATGTTCCTGGGGTCAGTTAGGACTATAAAATGTAATAGTCAAACTGCCCATTCTAGCCTATGGGGAACAGGTAGCCTTGCAGTAGTGAAAAACTAAATTGGGTGTAATTCACTACCAGGACATGCTACACACACCAAGGCATGTCCTACCTTACACACACAATGCACCCTACCATAGGGGTGACTTACATGATGCCAAGGGAAGGTTCAGGGGCTGGGAAGTGGGTGCACTTCACAGCCAAGATGGCAGTTCTGGACTGCACACAGACTCTGCAGTGGCAGGTCTGAGACACACTTTACAAGCTGCTTCTCTGGGTGGCGCAAACCAGCGCTGCAGGCCCACCAGCAGCATTTGGTTTACTAGCCCTGGGCACACACAGGCCACGCTACTTGGGACTAACAGGTAAACCAAATAAGCCAATCATGGATATACCAATTCACATGTCATATTTACACAGGGAGCATTCGCGCTGTGGCACTGAAGGGCAGTGGCACAGCGCCCAGAGCATCTAACACCAGCAAAAACAGAGGAGACAACAGCGAAAAATGGAAGGGAGACCCACGCCAACGGTGCCAGGTCTAACACTATGCAATAATTGCTAGCAAAGGGGGCAAGGCACCCGGCCCAATACAATACCTGTGGATTTGTATAAAGCTAAGATTCCTCTCTGGGGACCCATTCTAGCCGTTGTTCTAAGGGCGTGTTGTAATTCAGAATTCCTCCCAACATGGGCGGAATCTATAATAGTGCTGATCTATAAAAAAGGGGACCGGCATAACCCTGCCTGTTATCGGTCAATCTCATTGCTCGACTCTTTGGTGAAAATAGTGGGTCAAATAATTTTAAATAGACTCCAAGAGTGGGCTGAATCCAAGGGTATTTGGCTGATATACAATATGGGTTCCGTACTGGGGTGGGGACAATAGAACAGTGCCTTAATTTGAGTATGCTACTAGGAAAATACACTAAGATTAAAGGCGGGACTTATATCTGGGTTTTGTAGATTTGTCCTCCGCCTTTGATTGTGTTAATCACTTGAAGCTATGGGTAATTATGTGCGATATGGATGTGGAGCCTGCGATCATTTCCTTCCTGAGGGACTTGTATTCTGGCATGAAAGCTAAGGTCAGATATGTTCACAGCCATTCACCATAGAAAGAGGGGTGAGGCAGGGTTGCGTCCTTGCACCCTTCCTCTTTTTGCTTTATATAAATAATGTAGGCACTGCGCTGACCTTGCAATCTAGAGATCTCGCCCAGGTGGCACATCGTTCAGTGCCTGCCATTTTCTACGCCGACAACGCTGTTTTAATGGCACGCACCCAAAATGCGATGCAGTCTGTACTTAATGATTTAGTTGATTACATGCAGGATCTTGACTTGCATGTGAATCAAACGAAAACATTCATTATGAAGTGCAGCAGGAACAATGGAAACTGTTGTGCATTTAAAATCTTGGATACTGCCATAGAATTTACTAACAACTTCCTGTATCTTGGTGTTTTATTTGATAAAGAAGGCACATGGTAAGCGTGCATTGCTGTGTAGAAGTGCCTGTATGGCACTACGGAAATTTGCCATTAGACTAGGTACAAATCCCCTCGAGAGATGCTCACTATTTATAAGCCCAAATGTGTTAGTAAAGCACTACATGGTGCAGGGATATGGGGGCATGTAAACTGGACGGCATTGTAACCCGTAGAAAATGAGTTGCTGAGGTACCTGCTAGCTACACCCAAAAATGCCTCAACTTTTGTGTGCCATACAGAGTTGGATGTATTGTTCCTCACTGATCTAGTCAAGATTCAACCTATTTTATTGTGGCACAAAGTCTGGTCGTCTGAGTACACTGCTCTAAATTGGTCCGTTATTGAGGATTGTTTAAAATCAACCCTCTACACACGAATCTCATGGTTGACATACATACAGTGATTTGGTCAGGATCTGGGGCATCCAGATTATTTTACCAACCCTGAATCCCCAGCTGATATCAATAGGAAAGATTTAAAAGCTGCCTGCATGGCACACTTAGAGAATATAAGGCTGTCTGCTGAATTAGTAAAGCCCACTGCTTTAAGGAATCAGCTCATTTTAACTAGTTTTGATATGCAACACTATCTGAGAGTCGTACCGAATCAAAAGCATAGATTCATTCTGACTCATTTTAGAATGGACATTTATCATCGTATGGTCACCTTCCCTGAACTGAATGATTGATCCTCAAACTTATGTAAATGGCCTTGCGACAGTGCCTCGACACAGAGTACAATGCATGTTGTTCTCTTTTGTAAATTTTATAAAAAGTGTAGGAAGCATTATATCTTAAGCATTTTAAAACATTTATCGTTTACTCAATGTTGACCGGCGTATCTCTTCTTACAGACACTCCCTACTATTGATATTTGTGTAAGAATTACATCTTTTCTATGGAGTGTCTTATAAGCCAGGAAGAACATTATGTCAGAGGATATGAATAGTTAAGCCAGCTAGGGGAAAAGTGTCTATATGAATTATGAAGGTAGTCTAATTTGCTCGGTATATGGAAAACATTAATACATTGTTTTCATAATGTAATTTTATTAGTATGATTTAATGTAAGAGAGCTGAATAGGATTATATGGTGTATTTAGACAAGATGTTCTTATTCTCCTGTATGTACACCATCGATAGTACGTATAGAATTTTAGTGGGGATGAGTTAAAAATATGGTATAGATGAATTTTAGATTGGTATTAAATGAACTGTTTTAAAAAAAATTGATAAATGAAATGGAATTTTTACTGCATTGTATTTTGTATTTTACATGTGTACCATTTTTGATGTGCTTTTATGGTTTAAATATATTTTGACCGAATAAAGATGATGAATGAATGACTATATTAGTCATGTCCCTTTTTAAATATTTTCAGTGAGGTCCTTTATCTTCATGAAAATATACAGTCCTGAAGAAGGTCTCACAGTTGTACAACAATCGAGACCAAAACCCAAATGCATAACTCAACTTTCTTTTTAGTCTTTGCTAAACATTTAGGGGCTGATTACGATGGCGGGCGGAAAAGCATCCGGAGCGCCATGGTAGCGGGAATCAACCGTCCGCATGTACCGCGGGAAAACCGGAGGTCCGATTAGGATCAACCACCAGAAAAATCCGACCGCAGCGGAACGATGCCAAGAAAGACCGCCGGTAGCGTGTGGAGCAGGTGAAAATCCGTCCGCGGTGGTCGGATTCGCGGCGGAAAAAGCCCAAACCGCCGCATGGCCAGCGGATTGACCGCACGTGAAATTAGGATACCATTGAGGTGACAGCAGAACGACCTGCTGTTTCTGACCGCCGCGATTGCAACCAGTGATGAATGGGAGAGCCGTGGAAGGGCGGTCGTATTCCCACCGCAGCGGCCGCTCCGGAAAAATCATGGCGGCCGACCCAAAAAAACACACAACATGCCCACCAAGTGTACCCAGCAACCTGGCTCAGCCTCAAAAAACACCTAATACACCCCGATGACACATCCCCATGGCATGTAAAAAAAACACAAATCCCAGGTCAACCCACACAACACACCTGACATCAATACTCCATTTTGACACACCCACATAGCTGAGTATAAAACCAGCCCCTCCCTGACCACAATCCTTTGCAATACTCCACCACTGAAGGGACCAAGCCTACAGCACAAAGGAGAGGCAAACCACCACACAACTCACCAGCACAACAACACACCACTTACATCACCACCACCACTTTCACACCTGCACTTTCAACCCCTTTGCACATCACACACCATGGCACAGAAGAAAATGCCCAAATTCACTGACAATGAGTTGTCAGTCATGGTAGATGAGATAATCAGAGTAGAACCACAATTGTTTGGAAGCATGGTCCAACAGACACCATTAGCCACCAAAACACTAATGTGGGAAAGGATAGGCCGCAAGGTCAATGCAGTAGGGACTGTCCCACGCACCAACAGGGAGATCGTGAAGTGGTGGCATGACCTCAAGAAAAAGGTGAAAGAGAGGAACAACAAGAACCGTGAGCTGGCTCAGAGGACTGGCGGTGGCCCTCCCATTACACCAAGAACATTCACCGCATGGGAGGAGAAGGTGCTTGCCATACTGCATCCAGAGAGTCTCACAGGAATACCCCGGGGAGTGGAGGCTGGTAAGTAACAACAAATGTCTACCATCACACTGCTATGTACTGTCTTGCACAACTACAAAGCTACACCTCCTAGGCCCAAATGCATCCATGTGCACCACTCACTCCCCAACACATGTCTCACAGATCTAACATTCACTCCCTCTGAATCACCCCAAAGGTAGCTAGCAACATTCCCAGGGTTGCATGTGTACAGGCAGCCAGCACTACAACTCCCACCAGGCCCCCTTGTCCCACAGCTGAGCAAGATGGAGCACTCCCCCACACCCAGAACCATGTGGCAGCCATTGCATTGTTCACCTCCACCTAACAGGTAGGTAGCCATCTTAACAGGGAGGGGTGTTTGTGGGTGGAAAGCCAGCACTACAAATCCCACCAGGCACCCTTGTCCCACAGCTCAGCAGGATGGAGCACTCCACCCACACCCAGAAACATGTGTCTGCAATTCCCCTCAACTGTGTCACAGAACAGGTAGGTAGACAGTGCATGCACCCTGCCATTCCTCCCAAAAAGCATGGAGCCATATGACCACACCAGCCCTCACATCCCACCCAACTTGGCATAGATCCAATAGCCACTTCCAGTGTGCAGACAGCTTAGCGTATGTAACTGTCACAGAAATTAAAGTTTGACTCACCAAATCACATGTTGAAGAAATTCAGGGCACAATCATGCACAGCAATGAATGCTATGTGTAAGTGCCATGGTGGCAGAGCATCAAGGCCCATATGAAAACAAAACAAGCATGGTCATTTTTAAAAATAAAGCAAAGAACATGATATGACAGAGGGATGCATGAGATAACAATGGCTAGTACATGCCCAGAATGAAGGTCTTCCATGCAGAGTAAACAACAAAGATGCTTCACATAAAGTTGTTGTGCTACTAGTCGTTAGATGACGACATGTCCTTGTAATCACACAATCTGTATGTGGAGCATGGTATCTATTGACATGTCACACCATGGACAAGTAATGTAGGTACCTACACATCATGTCATGATGCTCAGTACCGTGCAGCCATACAAAGTGATCTCAATGTAAACTGTGTGGTGTATAACATGTAACATCCAAACATCTAACACCAAGCTTGTGGGGTGCACTTCAATGACCATTTCTTCTTTGTTCTACAGGTGACCAAGAATTGACTGCTGCAGATGACAACACCAACCTGCAGAACCAGTCTCCCCCCCCGGAACATGGACTCTCGGATGCAGACTCCCTAAATTCCTCGGATACGGACACAGAACCTAGCCCATCTGGCCTGCCAGGGCGCAGCAGGTCCCAGGCCCCCACTGTCCTCACCACCACCACCTCAGCAACAACAACTGCGCTGACCCCTGCTGTAACGACCTGTGCGGCCTCCACCACCACCACCACCACCAGTGCTGCCTACAACACTGTCCCTGCATCAGAGGATACCCACACCACCCCACAATCTGAGGAGGGCAGGGAGAGTCAGCGGGTGCGTCGAGTGGTGATGCCACAGGTCCGGGACAGCAGGGCAGGTGTGAGGGCAACTGGGCAACAAAATCAACAGGACACTGGGACCGAAGCCCTGGCCAACATCGCCAGAGTCCTTGGGGCATATGAACAAGCCCAGGGACACACGGGCCAGGCTCTGGAAGAATCGCGTGAGCTCCGCCTGCTGCTGAGGTCCATAGACACGCGTATGGGCAAAATCGTGGACCTCTTGGGCCAGCTTGTGGGTGTTCTGAGGGACAGGCCTGTGGCCCAAAGGACAGCTCAACCTCCCTCCAGTGGCACGCAGGATGACAGTCCCACCACCTCACCTGCGGCCACAGAGACGTGTGAGCTGGAACAGGATGAGTCCTCAGACACCTCTGAGCCCGCAGCAGAGGCCCCCCCTGCCAAACGCTCAAGGGGCCGTCCGAGGAAAAACAAGGGAGGATCACGTGGCAAAGCACCAGCCAAACGCCGGTCAAAGAGCCAGCCATGATGGCACCTCTCTTCACCTTGCCATTGACTTTGTTGACTATACTCACCCACACTGCCATGTTAATGGCAGGCGTCTGTTGGACTGTGTCACCACATCAATGTGGTGACTACTCTATTGTCTCATCTACCATCACTGACAACTCATTGATTCACTTCCTACCTATTTGTAAATAATCACTTCCCTGTCACATATACTTATTGTAAATAAATACTCTTTGCACACCTATGTTTTCGTGTCAGCTCCATGTTTATCACAAGATGTACAATCTTGACTCAGATTACAATGTACCAGGTGCACTTATTGTTGTGAGGCATTGAGAGGCTGAAGGGACCTAGGAAAACACAAGAGAACAACATTCACTTGTCAGGCGATGGCATCACACCCATTACACAACACTTGTCATCAAGGTACTCAAACCTGCACACATTACAATGAGCAACTATATCGACATAGACATCATGTAGCTGTGCAAAACTACCCTGTCCCAGAAACATCAGCCCTCAGCACAGAGCCAACAACAGGCAGCTGTCACAAAGCTCCCCATGGCATTTCCTACAACTACAAAAACAGCACACAATGGCACCGTTGTACAATGTCACTCACCTTCAAGGGAAGTAGTGGTTGATGAGCTGTTGACGCAGGTCGACGCCTTACTCCTCTCCACTATCCTCGTCACTGGACATGTGTGGGTTTGCAGGCGGGGGTATCTGCTGCTCATCATCGTCCAGGATCAGGGGGATCTCTTTGCGCAGGGCAAGGTTGTGGAGCATGCAGCATGCAACTACGATCTGACACACCTTTTGGGGAGAGTACATCAGTGCACCTCTGGTCCTGTCCAGGCACCGAAATCGAGACTTAAGAAGACCAAAAGTACGCTCCACCACACGACGTGTCCTCCCATGGGCCTCATTGTAGCGGACTTCACCCGGGGTCCTGGGATTCCGCAGTGGGCTCAGCAACCAAGGCCGGTTGGGATATGCAGAGTCACCTAGGTGCCAGCTACACAGAACAATTTAGTAAAATGACTGTAGCTGCGGACAGCATGTCACACATACAGCACAATACTTGACTCAGCTAACTCACCTACAAGCCACGCACGGTCAGGATGCAGATTTGCCATCATCTGTGGTACGATGCTGTTACGCAGGATGTAGGAGTTGTGGGCTGAGCCAGGGAATCTGGCACAGACATGTGAGATGATCATATCTGCCTGGCATACAACCTGCACATTAATGGAATGGGAATGCTTCCTATTCCTGTAGATGTGCTCCCGTGCCTGTGGCGGAACCAGTCCAACATGGGTGCAGTCAATGGCACCAACAACATTAGGGATGTGGGCAAGGTCATAGAAATCAGCCTTCACAGCTGCCAATTCCTGTCTCCGTGGAAAATGGATGTAAGTGTCCTTGTATACCATCATAGCGGACAGGACATCCCGTAGCACCATGCTGAACATTGCCTGCGACATCCCACCTGCGCTGGCCACCGTGTACTGGAACGAGCCAGTTGCAAGGAAATGCAGGGCCGCCATCACCTTACATGTTGGTGACACAGCAGTTGGATATGTCCTGCGAGGCCTCAGATGGGGCTCCAACTGAGCACATAGGTCTTGTAGGTTTTGCCGATCCAACCGGGAACTTACGGATGATGTCCACATCCTCCATGTCCGCCAGCAAGGTGAATGGCCGGTGCACATTTGGTCGCCTTCTACATGAGATAAATGGGGACACTTGTCAATTCAATTCACCCATGAGATGTGTCCAACATCTGACATTTTGACTGACACAGCGCCAACGATGACTGGCCTGACACACCAGCTTACAGCACAAGTCACATGCAGAGACAACTTGACCCCAAGTAGTTGTACACGTGATCAGTATGTACAAACTGAGTGCACCCGAGACAGATTCAGACTATGTGAATGTGAAATGGGACATTCCGACATCTTGTGTCACCAGCCCTGAGAGTACTTGACACAGCACATGTCTGAAACACCAACACTGCTGTCTCCTACGTAGCTGCTGTACCTGCCACACCTTCTTGCGTGAGTCGGACAGGGCACACATTAACAACACAATGAGTACAGTGTGTGCATAAAGATCAAGTATCAACATGAGTTCAGCAATCTACACAGTGAAGTAGGCACATTAAGTAGTCAGTCCATCATTACTGTGTGTTGCTTAGCCATCTCACACATTGACATGTTTCCATATTTGAGAGTCCATCACACAACAGATCTGTGTACATGCACAACAACATCATCAGTGACATGTGAGGGACTACATGCCAATGCATGTACTCCAATGCACTGACATGGTATGTGTAGACATCAGTGAGTAGAATGTCACACTAGCATTCAATTTAACAATCTGGTGGCATGACTCTTTGTAAGTGTGGAGTGTTCAATGATGAGAACTGGCCATTGCCATTGCTACAGCATGATGTGTCCATAGGTGCCCTAAGCGTGCACCGCCACCGCAATCACGGTCATTGGCACCAATGTAAAGATGCCAAATCGCGGTAGCGACCGCCTGGGCCCCGCGGTGTGACACCGCCATTGCCCATGCCCATTCAGCCAATGGGAACCCCAATCGCGCTAGTGGAATACACTTTTGAAAATTGCGGTAGGCATGCTCCGCTACCGCGGGGCCGGTCATTGGATACAATTGTAAGATGCACGATTGCTGTAGCGACGGCCTGGGCACCGCGGTGTGACACCGCCATTGCCCATGCCCATTCAGCCAATGGGAACCGCAATCGCGCTAGTGGAATACACTTTTGAAAATCACGCTAGGCGTGCTCCGCTACCGCGGGGCCGGTCATTGGATACAATTGTAAGATGCACGATTGCGGTAGCGACCGCCTGGGCCCCGCGGTGTGACACCGCCATTGCCCATGCCCATTCAGCCAATGGAAACTGCAATCGCGCTAGTGGAATACACTTTTGAAAATCGCGGTAGGCGTGCTCCGCTACCGCGGGGCTGGTCATTGGATACATTTGAACAAAGCTGATCAGGAACACCAATTGCAGCAGCTGAGTACCACTGAAACACTCTCAGGGGGCTATATATGTCTGTGAGGGAGCCACACATTTCCACTGCATCCAGACACTGCTGCCTGACATTCTTCATCCCCAACTGCTGCTGTTCCTGTCTCCTGGACCCAGTGATGGCAAGAACTGAGAACATCAGGGCCCGTTCCTTCACCACAGAGGAGCTGGAGGTCCTGGTGGACGAGGTGCTTACACACTACGGGAGGCTATTTGGTGCTCCTGATGTTATGGTGAGTGTTTGACAGTGAAATTTGGGGAGTGCAAAGAGTGCTCACATGATGTAGCTCTGCTGTAGTATGTGCCTGTGAGTGCAAGTTAGTGTGATACACTGCCTAGCATGCTGACTCCATGTCAATGGGGTGTGCAGCCTTATCACCACAGATCCATGGCTGCATTGAAGGATGGGAGGGACATGCAGTGTCTTTGCAGACCTACAGTTACACTGCTGGTTTGGAGAGTGGAAGTCAGAACAAACATTGCCTGTGCTAATGGATGTCAGAGTCCATTCGCCTTTCACAGTCTCATTTGGGACATTCCAAATGTGTTTCGTCCAGAGGGTACTGAAGGATGTGTGTACACCTTTCATATTGTCACCATGGATATGTGAGCATTATGCACAAGATCGAAATGCCTGAGGGTGACACTCTTTGTGGGAAATCGCCTATGACACATCAGAGTGATGTACTTCTGAAACATCCTCCTTCCATTGATTTCATGATGTGTACTGACTCGCATGTGTATGCACTGTTTGACCTCTCATATTGTACATGCATGTGATTGTTCCGATGGGCCAGGTTTGTCCTCAGTGTGAGTCCCCCTGGCCTTCACACATACAGCCCAATGTGTAAGGGACCCATCAGTAAATGGACAGAGTGCGACATATTTGTTGTCTGCCACCCTGTCACTCAATGAGCTATCTTAGGCCTGATGATTGCACAAGACAGACCTTGTGAGAAGGGTGTGAGAATGTAAGATCATGTCCCTAGATGTGACATCCACGACACAGTGAGCCACTCACAGGCCAAGGACATTGAGGGGTGTGTAGTGTTGGACACAGTGAGTCTTCCCCAAAACATCATTTCCAACATGATGTATGTCTTGCTCCCTCACATACTGCATCACAGATGAGGACCTTCTTCACATTGCTTTGTGTGCTGCCATTCTGCATGTGTGTGAGATGGCCAGGTCCTGTGTCCACCCTCATACCTAAATGCATTTCAATCCGATTATCTGATGCAAATGTACTACGTGTCATGTTGTATGGCCTCTGATCAAGCTTTCTGTACAGCTGTGCTAAGTGTTTGCATGCACCTGTCCTGAGACACAGTGGAACATGGCCCAGTGTCCCTGAAACTGCCTCTTCTTGTCTCCCATGCCTGCAGCTCAAAGTCCGTCAGCGTAAGGCCTTATGGAGGGCCATTGCACGCAAGGTGCGGGCTCTGGGTGTCTGCAATCGACGGCACACACACTGTCACAAGAGGTGGGATGACATCTGCCGGATGAGCAAAAACATGGCAGAGATGACGCTGGGGCTACTCCCTCGGACTGGAAGGTTGTCGCGCAGCAGCATGACACCACTAATGGCCCGCATCTTGGCTGTGACACAGCCAGAGCTGGATGGACGTTTGAGGGCCCATCAGCAGCAAGTTGGGGGTGAGTATTCTGCGAAGGGTGACTTTGGGTGTGAGTGACTGCATGTATCCCAACCATGCGCCAGTGTTGAGCTCTGTGATGTTTCCAGAGTGATGCAATGGCTTGTAAGGGGCCTCTGTGTTTAGTGCAGCTGACATGCATTTTTGCTACATGTACTTTCACATGTGTTTAAAATAATGGCCAGTGACATTGCAAGATAAGATGTGGCCTCATGCCATCTGCTGCATTATGGGTGTCATATACATCACCGGGTAGTGAACAGCTGTGTTCCTCATCTTAGTGTGCTTACGTCGATGTGTGCAGTGTCTGACTTTGGAATTGTGAGAACTACACATCTGCTGACAATGTGCAAGGGTCGTTGCGCTTCAAAGCACAACATGGTGGACATCAGTAGCTCATGGCCATGGTATGAGGACATCCTGGAGTCAGTATCTGTGTTGTCCCCTTAAAGTGACTCCATATGTGACTGTGACAACATGTTGAGATGTACATCTATCTCACCTACAGGTACGTAGGTATGCTTACAGGAATCAGGATGTCAGGTAACTGGGAGGCACAGGCCAGCTATTTGGCAGTGTGAACGTCACATGGGTCATTGATGCCAACTATGCATGTTTCCATGCATCTTCTGACTTTTGCATGAAGCTTGCACATGCAGACCGCACAGGGTGGTGTGCTACATGGGGGTATCATATTCGAGTTGTTTGCTTTGGTTGCATATGATGTTTTTGAGTAGGGCACTGTGCTGAACCTACGTCTCTTTCTTTTGCAGCAAATCCCGAGGGCACAGAAGGACAGGGGACGGACACCAGTAGTGAGGCATCTGGCACGACTGCTACACATGAGCTCACTGACACTGATGTGACCAGCGCCTCGGAGGGGGACAGGAGTGACCTGGAAGACTCACGCCCAGAAACACCAACCTCAACATCATCTGACTCTAGCGGTGACTCCTCGATGTTGGAGGGCACAGGGAGTGGGAAATCTGCCTCTTCTTCCACCACACATCGTCCTGTGCCCACCCTCCCAGCTACTACCACTAGTGCTGCCCGTTCCTGCAGCAGTAAGAAGGGTAGAGTTTCCTTCCCCCCAGGCACCGCTGCCCCTGCCCCTGTCTCCCCTGCTGCCCTCAGTGTTGAGGCGGTGGACCTTTTGCGCCAGTTGTGTGTGTGTCAGACTACTCTCCTGAATGCCTTCCAGGATCATGACAGGAAGTTGGCACATGTAGTTGCCTTCATGGAGGGCATTCATTCTGACGTGGGTGGGCTGCACAGGACTGTCCAGTCTTTGTCCTCCACAGTGACGGCAGCCATTCAGCTGTCACAGGCTCAGAGTCCAGCTCCAGTCCCTTCGGCAACCACCCTGCCAGTGGCAACATCTGACGAGGGTGACCTCACACCACAGCCCTCAGGCTCCAAGTACTCAACACGCAGCACACAACAGCAGCACTCCAAGCGGCCCAGAGCACAGACACCATCCCCCAGAGCAAAAACAGGCAAACAGGAGCGCAAAGGGAAAAGCCCTTCTGGTGACACTCAGGGGCATCAGGCCAAGAAGCAGGCCTCAGGCTCACATGCATCCACATCACCCCCATCCAAGGACACTCCCGTCCCCAAACCTGCTCCCAAAGGCAGACAAACAGTTGCCCTGCCTGCTGTGAAGCTGGTGCCTGCAAAGAGTCCGCAGAAACAGCTCTCTAGGGCAGATTCACCCACAACGTCAACTCCCACCCACACCCCTGTGAAGCTGGGACAGGAGAGCAATGTGGAGGGTTCACCTGGTCGACAGGGGATGGAGGGGAAAAGGCAAGGCCAGCCCAGGCGTAACACCAGATCCAGCAAATCCCCACAGAGAGAGCCACCTGCACCTGATGCACCTTTGGTTGTGAGTGAGGCTGTTGTGCCCGCCAAACTTCCCACTCCTACCAAGACAATTCTTACCTATCGAATCCCCAAGAAGTGGAAAGGCAGCCCTCCACATTCTCCCTCACACACTGTGTCTCACAGCAGCATGTCTCCGCCTCCCCGTGCCACGCTGCCACCCGGTCCAAGCAGCCCTCCGGCTCACAAAGCCACTGATGCCTCTACCTCAGCTGGTCCTCTCTCTCCCAGGTCCAGTCCTGCAACTGGCCCCGACAATCAGCCACCTCCCAGTTTAACTGACAGCCAAGTGTGAGGCTAAGCCCCCCCCCCCAAAACCCATCGCTCACACAGCGGTGCCTGGACTGCCCATTTGTATCCCCAGAGCTGTGCTGATTCCCATGGCAGTGTACGGTGTTACCCATTCCCTGGTCAGGTTCTCATGCACACATGTGCCTACGTTAGATTTGTACTGGCCTATGGCCTTGCTGTTTGTGACTTTGGATGCCCATTCCCTGTGCAGGTTCTCATGCACACATGTGCCTACTTTGAACTATGGACTGGCCAATGGCCTTGCTGTTTGTGACTTTGGATGCCCATTCCCTGTGCAGGTTCTCATACACACATGTGCCTACTTTGAAATATGGACTGGCCAATGGCCTTGCTGTTTGTCACTTTGGATGCCCATTCCCTGTGCAGGTTCTCATGCACACATGTGCCTACTTTGAACTATGGACTGGCCAATGGCCTTGCTGTTTGTGACTTTGGATGCCCATTCCCTGTGCAGGTTCTCATGCACACATGTACCTACTTTGAACTATAGACTGGCCAATGGCCTTGCTGTTTGTGACTTTGGATGCCCATTCCCTGTGCAGGTTCTCATGCACACATGTACATACTTTGAACTATGGACTGGCCAATGGCCTTGCTGTTTTCTACCTTTGGTGCCTATCTGAGTAATATGTAATAAAGACAGTTACTCCTGTTGTCTGCTTTGTCTGTGTCCATGCTAAATAAGAGGTTTTATGTATGGGTATGGTTTCATGTGACACATGCTCTGTATGCCACTTCAACATTGCCAATTGGTTGTTTTACTTTTTCAAGGTTTGGCAGGTGTGACAGGCACTTTAGTTCTTCAGGACTGTGAGGCCGGAGGGTGCAATGCTGGTTGTTTGTGATGATCTACTCTTATCCTAATCACTCTATGGTCAGGTTTGCTACTTTGTACACATGTCATGTTATGATGCAATGCCACAACAGGGGTGATTTCTATCCACAGGATTACTTGCGGGGTGGCCAGGGTCCATCATATCTGTGTGATCTTTCTTGATGTGTGAACAGCAGTGTTGATGTGTGGTCATCTTGTGTAGGCCTGTCTACCTAGTCACACGGGGTACATTTGAATATGTGAACTTGAGTGGTCATACAGTGCGAATGGGCTGTCATTGTCAGTAGTGTTGATGTGTGTGTGCCCCTGAAATGCCAACTGCACACATGTATGATCCAGGTAATGAGTACCTGTTTGTTTCAATTGTCTGCCATGTGCTTCAGATAGTGGGCACATGTAGGAGTTGTAGGTTGGGCACTGTGCAGTGTGTTGTTGTGTCCTTGCACTCCTGGGGGACACCTACTTGTTGTCGCTGCCAGTTATGAGTATGCAGTGTGTGTGCCTGCCAAGTCTGTGTTGTGTTTTGTTGCTCAGCCATGTGTCTTGTTATTGTTTGTGCTCACTGTGCAGACCTGCTCAGCCACACTGACATTATTTGTGATTTTTCTCAAGCATTGCTGTCACTTGACCCATTTTTGGCTCCAGTATGGTATGTGGCATGTGGAGTCAGGCCATCCCCTATAAGTGCTTCTGATGCCTACACATTGTGTCTAACTCCTATATGTGTTTGTGTACTGTTCACTCCTCACCTGTCCACTACTGACGTACACACCACTTCAATCTCATGTCTTCCACCCCATGGCTTGCCAGTGTGTGAGCCTCACCACCACTTCATTGTGTGACACTATGCTGTGTGTGGCTGACATGTGTACAGGGCCAATGTGCCACTCAGGACAGTTGCCCAAATTAGTTATGTGTTGTTTTCTTTGACTGTTTTGCAGTCATGGTTGCTCCTGTGCAGTGCACATGTTTGAGCAGCACAGTCCTCTGATCATGTTGTTTGCCCCTGGATTTCCCTTAGTTGTGCATCTGTGGGTGATGGTTAAGCTGTATGTGTATTTGCTGAGGTACTGCTACCCTTCCTGAGTGTGATGTTCTCTGTGTGCTGTGATGATTTGTGTTGTGGGAGTTCATGGTGTGGCACTCAGATATATGTACTACTGGTTTGGTTGGTGTGCACACAATGCTTGGTGTGCTTGCAGTGCTGGCAGTGTGTGTTGCCTTGTACTTGCCTGGTGTGCATCCCCCTGATGTCCAGCTGAGTTTGCTTTGTGATGGATTGGTATGTGCATCTGTTGTGTTTTTGTTGTGGATATATGCAGTGTTTGGCCTGTGTTGGCTCTTTCTACTGACAGATGCTATGTGTGTGTGATGTTCTATTTGCATGGGATTGTGTGTGAGTAGTTGTTGCTGTGTGATACATGCAGATGTGTGTTGCAAGTCTGGTGTGCATTACTTGCGTGTCTGGCACATGCAGCAAGGTGGATTCTTGTTCCTGAGCTTGTTTTGGGTGCACATTGGTGGTTTCTCCTCCTATTTTTGACCTGTCACTTGTCAGGATTATGCATGTTCATGCTTGTGGTATACTGTGACGCCATGTTCACTGTATGAGTGGTGTGGTGTCTCAGTCTGTGTCAGCTGATTGTCCCATTGATCCCAGTTGTTGTTCATGTTTGTTTTTGGATGATGCAATTCTTGTTTGTGTTGGGGTATGGTGTCTGGCCATTGGCCCTGAGTGACAATGTTGTGTACTCCTGTTCTGTCTGTGGTCACATTGCCTTTCCACTATTTGGCTGCACATGTCTGGGCTTGTTGGACTTCTGTGGATGTTGTTTGTGAGGTTTGTGTTTGGCTATTGTTTTTGTATCAGCATTGGTTCAGGCATCCCTGAGTGCGGGTGTTGGACTTGGCCCTTTTTGGCTAAAGTTCCTAAAACTTTTTGCCTTCCTCCTAGACCTTTTTCTGACATTATGTTGCCGACTTAGATGCTTTGGGCACTTTGCCACTGCTGATCAGTGTCAAAGTGCAAGTGCTCCCTGTATAAAGTGTTATGGTAATTGGTTGTCCATAATTGGTATGTTTGCCTTACTAGTAAAGTGCACTATGTGTGCCCGGGCTTGTAATGCAAATGCTACTAGTGGGCCTGCAGCACTAATTGTGCCACCCACACAAGTAGCCCTAAGAAGAGATCTCAGGCCTGCCACTGCAGCGCCTGCGCACAGTTTGTTAACTGCCTTGTTGTCCTGGCAAGTGCACCCACTTGCCAGGCCTTACCTTCCCTTTTTATGCACATCAGACACCCCTATAGTAGGCCCAAGGTACCCCCCTGGGCAGGGTGCAGTGTATGTGAAAGGTAGGACATGTACTGAGGTGTGTACCATGTCCTGACAGTGAAATACTGCCAAATTAGTTTTTCACTGTTGCAAGGCCATCTTGCCCATAGGACAGAATGGGAATGCTGAGTCCCATGTTTCCAGCATATCTTCCCATAGACATAAGATGGAGAGATGAAGTTTAGTGTGCCTGAACTCAGAATTTAATAACACATCTTTTTGTGAAGATGGTTTTTGAATTGTGTGTTTAGAAACCACGCTTTTAGAAGTGGCTGGTTTCTTGTCTTAAACCATCCTGTGTGCCTCTGCCTGGTTGTGTATTGCCTGTCTGGGTTTGGATGTGACAGGGTCTGGGAAGTGTCCTGACCCCAGGGAGGAGTAGGTGAGACAGCAACAACAGGCTGGCCTGCGTTTGATGTGGGGGGGAGGAGTAGCCCCCTGCATGTGAAGAGGGCTGTGTTGCTGCCCCCAGAGGATGGCTCCACCTCCTGCTGAGCATCTGGGCCGAAGACCCTGACTATCAAAGGAAGAGGGTGTGCACTGGCAGGAAGACACCCAGGTCTGGTTTGGACCGGGGTCAGAGCCCCCTGAACACAAAGACTTCAAAGGCATTTTGGAGTATAAATGTAAGAGCTGAAACCCCTGAACTCAAGACTGAAATCCATACTGAAAAAGGATTGAAACTACTTCGTGATCAAGAGGAACCTCTACCAAAGAAGAACAGCTGAAGAGAAGGACTGCCCTTGCTGTGTGTTCTGGGGCTGGCCTGCAGTTTGCTGATTTGACTGAGGAGAGGACAAGGGACTTTGCTGTGTGCTGTGTCCCCCTGCTTGAGAGGACTTTGCTGTGTGCTGTGTCCTGAAGTAACTTGTCTCCAAGGGCCCGAGGAGAGCTGGTCCCCTGTTGTGGAAACTCAGGAACATGAAAGTTTCCAAGTGTGTCTCAGCGACGCTGTGCGTGTGCTTTTTGCACGCCTGAGACTGCTGTGTGGTCTGTGGTGCTGGTTACGAGGTGCCCCGTGACCGCATTGCCTCCGCAGCGTGAAACATCGTCCATGCTGCTGCATTGCTGTTTGTGGCCCGAGCCGTCATCGTAACTGAGGCTATGAGTAAAGATCGCCGCCGCCGGCCCGAGCCGCAACGTGCTAAAGGATTTCTTGAAGCTAAGGAAGCTACAAGGTGAAAGGGATCGTGATCATTGTTCGTCGAAAGGAATCTGCCCAAAATCGTCAACGAAGGAGAAGGCAGTGCCGTAACCCATCTGGCTACAGCGTCGCCTCGCAACAGAGCTGCAACGTGATCGGGATCGCCCAGCAGGTCGTCCGACAAGCAGAGAGAGAGAGCGAGGCAGCGCACCCCCCCAGGTAAGGCTTGGACTCCGGTCGGGAGCCGCAAGCGTGTGTGGCCTGGGGAGGCATGCAGGAGGAGTACAGGAGTGCTCCGAGCTCTCTCCCGCTGCACTGCGTTAGACGCGCTGAGTCCCCGAGCGGCCCGTACCTGCCCAGCAGTACCGGGGCCGCCCCTTTAAGCTTACGACCATTGTCTCTGTTGTTGGGGCCTAGTGGTGCCCGAGTTGACCGCGCAGATTGGCTAACCGCATTGTTCTAGCATTACGAACTGCCTTATTCTTGCATTACGAACCGCATTATTCTTGCATTACGAACTGCCTGATTCTTGCATTACGAACCGCATTATTCTTGCATTACGAACTGCCTGATTCTTGCATTACGAACCGCATTATTCTTGCATTACGAACTGCATTACGAACTGCATAGCATTGCATTAGGACTGCATTAGAGATCGTGACTTGCTCATTTAATACCGCAAGAACCTACAAGTGATTGCTGGGATAATAACCGGCAAAGCGAAATATTACGAATACGCATATGTTGGATTTCTATCGTTTGGTCTCATCGTATTCCTTTTATAAAGATACCGCTATTTTTATGAAACCAGTGTGGTGTCCATTTGTGGTGTTATCACTGTGTTACTGGGAGTGTGGTTGCAAATACTTTACACATTGCCTTGGAGATAAGCTTGGCTGCTCGTGCCAAGCTACCAGGGGGTGAGCAAGGGTTATCTAAGCGTGTGTCCCTCCTTACCCTGACTAGAAGCAAGGGTCCCTATTTGGACTAAGGTACCTACCTCAGCCAACTAGAGACCCCCAGTTCTAACATTGGTGGTCAGCGGTTGGGGATTTGAACGTGTATTTGCAACTGACTCACAGTGATTGATGTACATCACTAGTTTTAGCGCAGACCACGACGCAACCACATATTGTGTTTTTGATTTTTTGGTTCTATTTTTGAGCGACCTTTAAGCCACACATCATGTCTCAAAGGAGTCAAGTAGCCAGTGAGGCTGCAGAATTGGAATTCGACATTGAGGCATTGCTTACCTACAAAGTTGATCAATTGAGGTAATTCTGCAGAGCTTTGGGATGTCCCATGAAAAGTAGCACCAAGAAGGAGGAGCTGCAAACGGCCTTGAGGGCCTGGTGGGAAGCCAAAGAGGCTCAGGAGACAGGTGATGCTGAGGTGGATGAGGATGACCCAGGGAATGGATTTGGTCCACAGGATTTGCCGGTGGGAGGACCAGTCTCAGGGGCTGGTAGTAACCATTCAGGGAGGAGCTTTTCCCCAGAGGAGCTGGAGGAAAACCAAAGGGTCAGAGAGCATGAGTTGGAGGTTTTAAAACTTAAGGCTCAAGCAGAGGAGAAAAAGCTGTTCATTGAAAGTGAAAAGCGAGCAGAGGAGAGCAAGAACGCTCTCGCCTTGGAAGAGAAGAGGATTCTCTTAGCTCATGAGTTAAGCATGAGGGAACTTTACATTAAAGCTAAACAGGTGGAGTCCAGTTCGAATGGTGGCAGCACACAGCCAGTGCCAGCAGGTAAGGTGTACATTCCCAAAGACTTAGTGCGAGATTACCAAAGGGGTGATGATATTTATGCGTGGTTCAAAGCATATGAGATCGCACTGAGGATGAATGAGGTGCCTGAGAAGCATTGGGGGGCGGGTCTATGAAAACACTTTGAGGCTTCCGGGAGGGATGTTTTACCACCCTTAGAGAGGGCGGGAACCCTGACCTACGCCAATTTGAAGGAGGCTTTATGCCTCAGGTATGGGCTCACTCCTGAACAGTACAGGCAGAAATTCAGGAACTTCAAGAAACTGAAATCCAGTCCTTGGGGTGGGGGTGGGGAAGAGTACACGCGTGCACTGGATGATTGGGTGATGGTTAGCATGGCGAATGATTTAAAGGGATTGCTCAATTTGGGCCCCAGGGAGCCCCGCCTCAGTAATCATTTTTCAGAGTTGCGCCAACACCTGTTAGAGTGCGAGCTCTTTGATTCCCAGGAGCTTGCACCAGAGACAGACCTCTGGTTAAGGGACAGAGGGTCTGGAGAGGCACTAAGGGGGAATCCCAGCAGCGACTCAGAGATCTTTCGGTCCCGTGGGAGGGAAGAAGGGCAGACTGGCGCAGTCAAGTCCCAGAGAAGTGGGGGGGCATGCAGGCTAGCACCCTGTCTCAAAGGAGAGGGAGGGAGCGTGAGCAGCATCCCCGGGGGTCCGCAGCCCCACCCCAGAGGCTGGAGGGTTCCTCAGGAGAGCACCCGGTTGGAGGTCTAGAGCCTACTTGCCAGCTGTGCGAGGAAGAACACCTAGCGCCAGGAAGTCGTGGGGCATCTGTAACCAGAGCTCCCGCGGTCCTGAAGTTTGTGGGTGCCATTTCTAAGTGGCAAGCCCAGAAGTCTAGACGAAAGGTTGAGAGGGGGTGTTCCCCAGTAGGGAAACCCGTGGGTCCGGGCCCAGCCAGAAGGGCTGGGTCCCCTAGAAGTCACCAAGGTAACCCCGCCTGGAGTTGGCAAGGGACAAGCACCCCTAGGGGGCCCCCGACTGCCAGGAAGAATCAGAGGAGTAGCTTAGTTGGCCCAGGGAGTTGTAACCAAGGGAACCCCCTGGGGTCAGGAAGGCATAGAACAGGAGAGTGTCCCTGCGGTAGCGGGCCCACGTCCGGGTTCTATCGCCCCAAGCAGGGAAGTCCATCAAGGTAGTTGATTGGCCTACCCTGGCTTTAGGCTGGGAGGGGGTTGTGTTGGACTTGGCCCTTTTTGGCTAAAGTTCCTTAAACTTTTTGCCTTCCTCCTAGACCTTTTTCTGACATTGTTGCCGACTTAGATGCTTTGGGCACTTTGCCACTGCTGATCAGTGTCAAAGTGCAAGTGCTCCCTGTATAAAGTGTTATGGTAATTGGTTGTCCATAATTGGTATGTTTGCCTTACTAGTAAAGTACCTAGTAAAGTGCACTATGTGTGCCCGGGCTGGTAATGCAAATGCTACTAGTGGGCCTGCAGCACTAATTGTGCCACCCACACAAGTAGCCCTAAGAAGAGATCTCAGGCCTGCCACTGCAGCGCCTGCGCGCAGTTTGTTAACTGCCTTGTTGTCCTGGCAAGTGCACCCACTTGCCAGGCCTTACCTTCCCTTTTTATGCACATCAGACACCCCTATAGAAGGCCCAAGGTATCCCCCTGGGCAGGGTGCAGTGTATGTGAAAGGTAGGACATGTACTGAGGTGTGTACCATGTCCTGACAGTGAAATACTGCCAAATTCGTTTTTCACTGTTGCAAGGCCATCTTGCCTATAAGGACAGAATGGGGAATGCTGAGTCCCATGTTTCCAGCATATCTTTCCATAGGCATAAGATGGAGAGATGGAGTTTAGTGTGCCTGAACTCAGAATTTAATAACACATCTTTTTGTGAAGTAGGTTTTTGAATTGTGTGTTTAGAAACCACGCTTTTAGAAGTGGCTGGTTTCTTGTCTTAAACCATCCTGTGTGCCTCTGCCTGGTTGTGTATTGCCTGTCTGGGTTTGGATGTGACAGGGTCTGGGAAGTGTCCTGACCCCAGGGAGGAGTAGGTGAGACAGCAACAGGCTGGCCTGCGTTTGATGTGGGGGGGGGAGGAGTAGCCCCCTGCATGTGAAGAGGGCTGTGTTGCTGCCCCCAGAGGATTGACAAATGCAAAAAGAACAATTGATGGACAGAATGCAGAACAATGTCATACATTCAGCCCAGTACAGAGATCTGGGCCTAAATCCATCGTTTTTGCTCACCATGCCATTCCAGTTTGGACCTAGCCATATGCAAATCAGTCTTGACCCTGCGCCCAATGGGAACAGTCCAGCCCGAACTGCCAGGCCAGGTCCTCCCTGGACTGGAAACAAGCATCCTAGGACCAGTTTCGGGCTTTCAGCCCTCATCAGCCAGGATAGCTTGACTCCAGTGGCATGGAGAGCACGGGACCCACGTCTGGGCATACCCGTCCCACTCGGGGTGACAAACGCAAAAAGAACAATTGATGGACAGAATGCAGAACAATGTCATACATTCACCCCAGTACAGAGATCTGGGCCTAAATTCATCGTTTTTTTGCTCACCATGCCATTCCAGTTTGGACCTAGCCATATGCAAATCAGTCTTGACCCTGCGCCCAATGGGAACAGTCCAGCCCGAACTGCCAGGCCAGGTCCTCCCTGGACTGGAAACAAGCATCCTAGGACCAGTTTCGGGCTTTCAGCCCTCACCAGCCAGGATAGCTTGACTCCAGTGGCATGGAGAGCACTGGACGCACGTCTGGCATACCCGTCCCACTCGGGGTGACAAATGCAAAAAGAACAAATGTGTCTTTTGCCCCCAGAGGATGGCTCCACCTCCTGCTGAGCGTCTGGGCCCAAGACCCTGACTATCAAAGGAAGAGGGTGTGCACTGGCAGGAAGACACCCAGGTCTGGTTTGGACCGGGGTCAGAGCCCCCTGAACACAAAGACTTCAAAGCTATTTTTGGGTATAAATGTAAGAGCTGAAACCCCTGAACTCAAGACTGAAATCCATACTGAAAAAGGATTGAAACTACTTCGTGATCAAGAGGAACCTCTGCCAAAGAAGAACAGCTGAAGAGACTGAAGAGAAGGACTGCCCTTGCTGTGTGTTCTGGGGCTGGCCTGCAGTTTGCCGATTTGACTGAGGAGAGGACAAGGGACTTTGCTGTGTGCTGTGTCCCCCTGCTTGAGAGGACTTTGGTGTGTGCTGTGTCCTGAAGTAACTTGTCTCCAAGGGCCCGAGGAGAGCTGGTCCCCTGTTGTGGAAACTCAGGAACATAAACGTTTCCAAGTGTGTCTCAGCGACGCTGTGTGCGTGTGCTTTTTGCACGCCTGAGACTGCCGTGTGGTCCGTGGTGCTGGTTACGAGGTGCCCCGTGACCGCATTGCCCCCGCAGCGTGAAACATCGTCCATGCTGCTGCATTGCTGTTTGTGGCCCGAACCGTCATCGTAACTGAGGCTGTGAGTAAAGATCGCCGCCGCCGGCCCGAGCCGCAACGTGCTAAAGGATTTCTTGAAGCTAAGGAAGCTACAAGGTGAAAGGGATCGTGATCATTGTTCGTCGAAAGGAATCTGCCCAAGATCGTCAACGAAGGAGAAGGCAGCGCCGTAACCCGTCCGGCTACAGCGTTGCCTCGCAACAGAGCTGCAACGTGATCGGGATCGCCCAGCAGGACGTCCGACGAGCGGAGAGAGAGAGCGAGGCAGCGCACCCCCCCAGGTAAGGCTTGGACTCCGGTCGGGAGCCGCAAGCGTGTGTGGCCTGGGGAGGCATGCAGGAGGAGTACAGGAGTGCTCCGAGCTCTCTCCTGCTGCACCGCGTTAGACGCGCTGAGTCCCCGAGCGGCCCGTACCTGCCCAGCAGTACCGGGCCGCCCCTTTAAGCTTACGACCATTGTCTCTGTTGTTGGGGCCTAGTGGTGCCCGAGTACACCGCGCAGATTGGCTAACCGCATTGTTCTAGCATTACGAACTGCCTGATTCTTGCATTACGAACCGCATTATTCTTGCATTACGAACTGCCTGATTCTTGCATTACGAACTGCATTATTCTTGCATTACGAACTGCCTGATTCTTGCATTAAGGACTGTCTTATTACTACATTACGAACTGCATTACGAACTGCATAGCATTGCATTAGGACTGCATTAGAGATCGTGAATTGCTCATTTGATACCGCAAGAACCTACAAGTGATTGCTGGCCTAATAACCGGCAAAGCGAAATATTACGAATACACATACGTTAGATTTCTATCGTTTGGTCTCATCGTATTCCTTTTATAAAGATACCGCTATTTTTATGAAACCAGTGTGGTGTCCATTTGTGGTGTTATCACTGTGTTACTGGGAGTGTAGTTGCAAATACTTTACACATTGCCTTGGAGATAAGCCTGGCTGCTCATGCCAAGTTAACAGGGGGTGAGCAGGGGTTATCTAAGCGTGTGCCCCTCCTTACCCTGACTAAAAGCAAGGGTCCCTATTAGGACTAAGGTACCTACCTCAGCCAACTAGAGACCCCCAGTTCTAACATCGGGTGTGACATTTGTGGATGCACCACAGGGAGTGTGATTGGTTGTCATTGGACTCACAGGCCATCATTTGGACCATTCTGTGTGTTTCTCACAGGTGTTGTGTGCTGCAGGTGTAAGGTGGGTAGAGGAGGGGTATGTGTGAAGGTCCTACTTGTGTTTGGCAGTCAAGAAGTGTGACAATGTGCCATGTGAGTTGTGCTGATGACATACACATGTCAGGTGAGTGGAGACAGATGTGTGGCTGGTCACTGTATGACTTCAGACACTTCCTATCATTCCTGTGCCTATGCATGGCCTGCCTTGATGTCTCCCTGAGTTGTTGCACAGAGGTCACTTTGGCTTAATTTGACTCACTGTGCCAGCCATGTCTGATTTGATGGCCTAAGGGTGGTGTGATATGTTCCTTCTCTTGCATGTGATGTACAGATGCTATGTGGCTTGCTCCATGGTTTTCCGGCACTGTCCACTTAACTTTTGGCTGGCACATTTGTTGTCCTCCATTGCTGGTGGCCTATGGTATGGGTATGTGGCTGGGTGTCAGTGTGGGGTGTTTGTGAGTGACTTGACAGGCCGTGTGAACAGTTCATTGGATGTTCATAGGTAGTGTGAGTCTTCATTTTGTGGTCATACTCAGTTGGCTTCACAAGGGGGGAAGGTTGGTGTGAGGAGGAGGGTGGCCTGCCCCTGAGCTTCTGTGCAGGGTGTTCCTCTTCACCCCCACCTTCCCAGTCAATCTCCCTTGTCCTTTGATGTGTGCGGTGCAAGGTCTGGCTGCACCTGGCAGATTAATTGTGCATGGGGGGCACAGGAGGGGCACACAGCATGTTCTTCTCAGATGGATGTGGGATGAGTAGTGTGGGAAGGGTGAAGGTGGGGCCCTGTGAATCTTTGGGGACTGCCCATGCCAGGCGGAGGCCCTGCCTACTACATTGTGCGCAGGTTTTCCCGTGTCTTCACCGCTGCGGTGACGTGACCGGGACATTGCTATGATTTCGCGGTTGATGGGTGACCCGGATGCGGAGGTGTGGATTTCTAGCAGGCAGGACATGTGTGAGTACACTGGGGGATATGTTCCTGTCCCCACCAGAGTGTCTGATGTGGACAGGAACGTGTGTCGTCACATGAGTTGTGTGTTGTGGTTGTGTGCGCAGTTGTGTATTTGCGTACCTGCGTCGTTGTCCGCGACGGTGCATTATTTGCTGGTAGTGGAGGAGGTACAGCACCGGAAGGGCTTGGAGTTCTGGATCCATTGCGATCAGGACCGGGTGGAGGGGACCGGGAGTCTGGTTTCGCGCTCCGCTGTCGTGTTTCCGCCGTCTCTGGGTGGGTGGATTCTCCGCTGCGGTGTGATGGGCTGTTTGCAGCATCGTGATTTGTACGGCGGACGGAACGTCATTCCGCACGGCGGTGAGTCCCTATTGGCTCACTCCACCGCGGTGGCGGGCACAAAAATCTGACGGCTCTCCTGGCTACGCAGCGGACGGAAAATGGGCTATGTTTGCCCATCGTAATATGGCGGGCGGGAGGACCGCTGCTGGAGTGCGGAAAAGGGCATTTTCCGCCCCTGCCAGCACCACGGATGTGCTTCCGCCCGCCATCCTAATCAACCCCTTAGTTAGAGACTAGTCGTTCTGTTTTGTGACAGACTCTAGCTGTATATTTAGAAAGTGGACTTTAAATATATTGACAAAAGGAATACTAATTTTGAAAAGTATTGTAATGATCACTGTCAATGTATTATGAGATGTATATTCTGAATCACTGTATTTTCAAGTTTGAATCTTTATTTTTTCAATACAAATTTGACAAATATATATGCATCTGCCTTTTGAGATTTATTTTCCCAATAAAAAACTTTTGTATAACCTTCAATAAAGTTGCAATGTCATGTTAAGACTTCTTGAATGATCTGCACATTCATTTGTAATTTTGTTTTCTGAACAAATCCTTTGTTGACATTCTTACCTACCTGACTTATAGAAAGTTTGTATTTTCTTGAATTAGCCATTTGGTGTCTGCAGCCTGTCTCTGTTCACAAGACTGTGTGTACTTGGGCTTTGTGTATTCCTCCTAGACAGCCACACACAACAGGAGGTTGGTTGTGACTGGATGGTCCATCACTGGTGAGATGGGAGTGAGGAGCTGGGCCCGGCCTCACTTACACCTGTATAGGATGTGTCCTGTCTGCACACAAAGGGCCTAACAACCCTGCATTGTCATTTCAGTCGGCTTGGAACCAGGGGAGGGCAGGTAGGGAATTCCATGCACTTCAAAGAAATTGTCTAGAAGCTTCTCCCACCTTCAAGAACCAGGGCACCAGGGTATAAAAAGGGGACTTCAGACACCAACATTTTGGTATACTTCTGGACCTGTGGATACTCTGCCAGGAACAAGGACTATTGGGCTGCCACAAGGACTGCAACTCAGCTGGACTGCTGCTCTAAAGGAACTGCTGCCCTGCTGCACTGGCCTGCTGCCTGCTGCCCTCTTGCTGGGGAAGAAGAACTGGACCTGCAACTCATCTTAAACACAGGACCCCAGAGTGACTCAAAAGGTTAGCCTGCTGGCCTCGTGTTATGAGCCTCATGGACATAAAAGGCTCTCCAACAGCTCCAGGACCAGTCTTCAGCGAGTTCCTCACCCCCAAGTGGCGCCCCTCATGTCCTGGACCCTTGGTGTGGCTCTGGAAATCACGTTTTTGGCTCTTTGTGAGCACGAACGGGCCCAATTGCACTGAAACCGCGCCACTCATTCCGAAATTTAGTCCTGGCCACTGCCGCCATCCCATCTCTTCTCAAAGCAAGCATCAATTGCCACATAGGACCGCCAATGCGAAGCACCAGCCTGCCCAACTGTGACCCCACTCCTGCTCCTCGCAAAGTGCCGACCACTGCCTGCAACACTCTCCGTGCTCCCGGTGAACCTCTCCATCGCAAACGGGACTCATGGCACAAAACTTTAGAAGGTAAAATTTCAGCAAGGCTAATCTGGGACTGTATTCGACCAGCGCTCCATCGCGGTTGGCCTGAATGTTTGACATTGACCTGGTCCAGCACAACCAGAAAGCCACGGTTCGTGCTTTATGCTTTTAGGCACTATATTGCAGTTTATTCTTTAGAAATTGAAAACACAGGTTCTACTGATTGGATTTTTGTTGTTTTGGTCTTGTTTTATTTATTAAATCAACCTCTATTTTTCTAACTGGGTGTCGAATCTTTTTGTGTAGTGTTTTCACTGTTTTACTATTTGAAGTGTTGCACAAATACTTTACACATTACCTCTACGTTAAGCCTGACTTTTCTGTGCCAAGCTACCAGGGGGTTGAGCACAGGTTAATTTGGGGTTTGCTTGTGCCTTACCCTGATTGTGGTTGCGGCTTAACCAGGGCTCACACCCCAGACAACCAGTATCCCAATTTCTTGCAATGACACTACAGGAAAGCACAAATATTTATGTTATGTTATTATAACTTCTATAGCGCACAATTACCCGGAGGTGTCTTGGCGCTGAACTGAACCAACTCTGCCGCTCCTGCGTATCTTAATTCTGGAATAGCCAAGTCTTTAACTTTTTCCTAAAAGCGCCCAGAGAGTTGGAGGTTCTTATTTCCTTTGGTAGAGTGTTCCAGATTTTAGCCGTGCCGTATGCTATGCTTCGACCGCCTCAGCTCGCTGTTCGAATCCTAGGAACTACCATCAGCCCAACATTAGAGGACCTCAATAGTCTGCCCGGGTTGTACCATAAGTACAGGCTTTTCAATGAAGCCGGTCCTATGTTATTCAGGGCTTTATAGGCTAAGCAAAGCACTTTGAACCTAATTTGTTTTATCACTGGCAACCAGTGGAGTCTTCTGATTTCTTCCTTAACTGATGCATATTTAGGTATATTCAGTAGGAGTCTAGCTGCCGCATTTTGCACCATCTGAAGCTTTTTTTAAAGTTGTTTTTGTAGTTCAAGATAGAGGCCGTTACAATAATCCAGCTTCGATAGCACCATGGTGGTGACCACTGTTCTCCTTGATTCAGAGGGAATAAAGGGGAGAACCTTCTTTAGTTTTTGTATCAAATAGAAAGATGCTGAAACTGTCGCATTCATTTGTTGGGTGAAGGTTAGTTTACTGTCTATCAGCACCCCTAGGTTTTTGGCTTTTCCTACTGGTATTGGTGTTTCTCCAATTTCTGCTGGCCACCAGTGAGCGTCCCAGCCCGGCTGGAGGTTGCCGAAGGTTACCACTTCGGTTTTATCCGAATTCAGCTTGAGGCAATGCCCTCCCATCCATCCGCTGATTTCTCTCATACAATTTTGGAACTGAGTTGCTGGAGAGGGGGAATTTTTGTACCCCGCGATCACAATCTGGGTATCGTCCGCGTATGATGTTAGGTCGAAACCAAAGTCTCGAACCAACGGAGCCAGTTCTGATACATAAATATTGAATAGGGAAGGGCTCAACGAGGAGCCCTGGGGAACCCCACATGGGAGCACATAGGGTTTTGCTTTGAAATGGTCAAGGGTCACTGTCTGTCTTCTATTTTTCAGAAAAGATGATATTAGAGACAGTGCCAGCTCCTTGATCCCTAGCTTTTCAAGGCTCTGGAGCAGCGTGTCATGATGTACGGTATCGAAGGCCGCTGACAAGTCCAAAAGGATAAGTACCGCCGCACCTCCTTTGTCCATCACTGCTCTTATCTCCTCTGTTGCCTTAATCAGTGCTGTCTCTGTACTGTGACCTGGATGGAAACCGAACTGAGATGGATCGAGTAAATCGTTTTGTTGTAGGAATTCGGTTAATTGGCTGTTCATAATTTTTTCACTGCTTTTGCTGGGAGGGGCAGCCTAGCAATTGGCCTATAGTTGCTAGTTGATAATGGATCAAGATTGGCTTTCTTTATTAGCGGTAAGATGGCTGCATCTTTCCAAATAGCCGGATAAATACCTGAGGCGAACATATTATTAAATATTTTAGTTAAAATGGGGCCCACCTCCCTTGCAATGTCTCTTAGCACCGCAGGGGGGCAGGGATCAAGTGGGGATCCTGATTTGATTCCTTGAATCAATTCTTCTACCAGCTCATTTGAAACCTCTGAGAAGTTTGAAAAGATGCTCCTTTCAGTCTCATTACTCAAGGGTTCCTTCGCTGTTTTATTGGGTGTGGTCAACTTGAAGATTTTGTATATGTCATCAACTTTATTTCTGAAAGCACTAAAAATACTATCACAGAGAGATTTACAGTTCACTGAAACTTTATTTTTGGGTGCAGTGGTGAGTTTCTCAACTTCCCCAAAAAGTTCTTTGGTTGAGTTTTTGCTTTCTCAATCTGTTGAGAAAAATAAGACCTTTTCTCTGTGGTCAGTAATAATTTATAGTTAGATAGGGCATGTTTATAGTTATTTTTATCCATTGTCTCATATTTCAGTCTCCAACGTCTTTCCATTCGACGACAATTCTGTTTTTCTAGACGCAGGGCTTCAGTAAACTAAGGGGCAGATGGTTGCGGGCGGTTCCCTGCATTTGTGCATGTGGGCACTGTAGTCCGAAAGGCATCATTGAGCCAATTGGTATAATCGTCTGCTGCTTGGTCTGTGTGGCTACTCAAGAAAGGCTGTGTGTTTTCCAGCAGAATTTTTAGATTATTTATATCTAATTTACTCCAAGCTTTATAGGTGCTTGGCTGTGGTTTGGTGACTCTGGCTTTTTTTATTTTTGGGACTACATAGTCCATTAAAATAAGTGAGTGGTCTGTCCAGACCAATGGAAAGATCTCTTTTAACTGCCAGACCCGGTAGCGATGAAAAAACCCCATCGAGTGTGTGCCCTGCCTCATGCGTAGGCTTGTGAACCATCTGAGTTAGCCCCAGCGAACCCATGGTTTCCATTAGTATAGCTGTATCTTTATCTACTTGATCTTCAAGATAAAAATTAAAATCGCCCAGGATTGTAAATTCATTTGTGGTCAGAAAGGGTTCCAACAAAGAATCTAAGATTCCAGTGAAACTAGCTCTTGGTCCTGGGGGGCGGTAGACCAATAAGCCTTTAAAAGTAATTATTGGATTTAAATCCAGTGCAAAACATAGGCCTTCATAGTGGGGCTCACCCGCGGGAGAGAACTTGGCTCGAAAATGTTCCCTATAAATTACTGCTAACCCTCCTCCCTTCTTTATTAGTCTATCTAGTCTGAAAAATGCAAAACCCAGTGGGACTGCAATCACAAAGTCAGGGTCTGATACCAGGTCAGCCCACGTTTTAGTAAGGAATATGATATCCAAATTATATTGTAGAATGACTTCTGCTATTTCAAATTTATGTTTAGATAGTGATCTCACATTGATTAGTCCACAGTGTACCTCTGTCCCTTCTTTGCTTCCTGTCTGAGGTGTTACTAACTTAGTGTCTGAGGCATGCCCGGAGGTAATCATTTGTTGTTCAGGGAGGGTGAAGCCAGATGCACAGGAACAGCCGTTTTGACTAAGCCCTGTATCCAATGTGTATCTTTTGCAGTCAGGGTGTGAGCCTAATTTCTTTAGGTCCAACAGCTCTTTACCTGAGTACAGTATTCGATCGGACTTCATTTGGACAGGGTTTCTAGCCCCTAGCCCCGTTCTGGCGCGGACGGGCGCAGACGGGCTTGCCTTAGGCGCGCCTTTGGCACGCCAGCGGCGCGCCCGTTGCGAGTCCGTTTCATGTGACCTTAAGTAGAGTTTGTGGCGGAAAACTAGACCACACGCCCCCGGAAGTGTAGGATTCTCCCTTCCGGCTTTAAATGATTATATTCATCGGGTAGCCAATATGTATTAAAATACCCTGCTTCTCCCTCCTCTTATCCCTTTAACCCCCATGGCAGATCAGTTCATTCGATTAAACTAGATTTGCCTGATTTTACATTTTTTCATTGACATGTTTTTCTTCCTTCTAAAATGGCTAGGTCAACTTTGCTTATATCATTAAGTCTCAAAAACTGCCCTCTTTCTCTCCTTTTCTCCAGACAAGGATAAGCGGGTTATTCAAGGTTTACACAAAGTCAACAACGAATGCTTTAACTGTGTTTTGTCGCCCTGATTGTAAAGGGTAGTGAATCACTTGGAGTCCTTTTCCTCAGCATGGCATTATCTAGAATAAAAACACATTGGCAGGTGCCTGCTAAATTCTAGATCATTTCTTTCTTACTATATGTGATTTGGGTTAAGTGCCTCTGTGTCAGCATTGGTATAGACAATAACGTTTTTAGTCCTACTCACAAGTGTGATTTTTGTGGTAAAGTAGCAGTATAATGGATGAGTATCTAAAAAATAAAGCTGTCATAAAATGCAGTTGTTACAAGAGCCATTAGCCCTACTGCATTGGGGATGCCGCACCTTTAAGCCCTGAAAAGCAGCATAAGATTCACTTTTTAAGATATCTTCATGTTTGACAGGACGTTTAAGGCCCAGATATTGAACTATCAAGTATTCATATGTAAATTCATAATCTGGGGTTCATCTTGATTACCTTGTAGAGCAACTGTCTCTATAACTGTTCTGCCAAACTAAATATCAAACGATGTCAGAGATGATAAACATATTATCAGCAAATAATGCAGTGATATATGTCCAGGTTTGCTTTTGGAATTATGTTCTTATCCTTTCTTACCAAATCAATGAATGCTTTTCAAATATGATGTATATGATATGGAAATATCAGGAACCTGTGTCTGGGTCCTTGTTCAAAGGGAAAAAATAGCCTGAAAGGTTTAAGATACAGAAGAAAGCAATATGTGGTTAGTAATACAAAGTTTTGTTTCGCTCTATAACTGTTCCTCAAAAGCTATCATAAATCAAAAGTGCCCAAAGGTAGTTTATGCTGGCCCTGGCAAAATACTTCTCTGCATCTAAAGAGATAATTCACAAAGGAGAACTCCAACCTTTGGCATGTCCATAAAGGTCATGGTGGGATTTGATTGTTGCACTGAGACCACTACCAGAAACAGCTGTGAGGGAGAGGGTGCTAAGACCTGTGCGAAGATTTTCCCAACAGTGTTGAGAAGAGCAATGGCTTAGTAAGAAATGTATTAGCTACAGTGTTTGCTTTCTTTTAAAATATTTGCCTGTTGCCCAGATAGGGGCATATATTAGCAGAGATTGCTTCAAGAAGCCCCAGTAGCTAAAAAAGAGCTAATATGTATCGGAGTCCCTAAAACCTGTGTGTGATACCATTAGTCCATACTATACTGTTAGTGGGAGCACACAGATTTTGCATTTATAAGCCTGGTTTCTAGATACATGTTGATTTTTCGGAGATTTCTCCTTCTCTTGCTTTGTTTGCCCAATATTTGATCATCCATTCATGACCTTTCTCTAATGCCTTGATATGTCTAACTTGACAATGCAAATTTTGTAATGCCTCTACTTTGGCGGATTAAATCGGACTTTATACTGACATTATCTTACGCAAATACCACACTCAAAATCTCCCCATTCCACTTCAATATCCGTACTGAAAAATGTTTATCTTAAAAGATTTGTCATTCTTATCCTGCATACAGGAGATGAAATCTGAGTGCTAAAGCAAGGATTTATAGTGAATCCATCTCTGTGGAATGCATCTGCCTAGAACATTAGGATGTCTAATCTGACCAGGCCATTTTCAGTAAAGTTGATTGGATCTGTACTCGAAAAAGGGCAAACGAGTAGTGAAGCTGAGGTGAGACACAAATCAAAATAGGGGGTAGCTGTTCCAGGGATGGGCGCAGATAGTCGCCCACACACAGAAAAATGAGGGACATGTGCAACATGTGCAACATGCAAGCAGGCGTGCTGAAGGGTAGGTGCTGAGAGACAGTGCACCCTGCGGAAAACTCCCGTTACGGTGCGGGTTTCCACACGCGCTAGCCTATGGAGCAACTCTCTACCTGCAACTAGGTTGCGACAGGAGCGGCAAGACTATTTAGTTTGAGCCACCTTGTAGCTACACACAGGTGTGGCCCGCCCTGATTCAGTAGGGTTCTTGACCCCACCACTTCCTTTCACTTTTTTACTCACGGCATTTAGTCCTGATGAAGCGCCATGGATCTTTCTGACCGATCAGGCGCGAAACATGTTGACCTTTAGTTACGAAGGCACCTTACGCCCTTTTCAGTAACTCACGACCTTCGGGGTCTTTTAATCTGACAAGGGAACCTATACAATAAATTTTACTCACTTTCGGTATCCCTTAGTCAGTTTTATCTTTCACACACCCACTCACTACTCACATAGGACGCTCTTTTCTCACACCCACACTCATCTGACGGCTGTCTAAACAAAAGATCTCCGCTAAAGCGACCCTTCGGGGGACCCGTAGGGCATTGCAGCGCCGGCCCGACGAGGAGCAAACGCCCGATGATGAAGCATGACATCCTTTGGGGTGTGTGAGGGCATCAAGAGACAAGACTTGTGCTTGCCTCTAACTAGTGAGTTCTAGACCTAAGACCCTCCCCTTTCCCTCATTTTTCTGTGTGTGGGCGACTATCTGCGCCCATCCCTGGAACAGCTACCCCCTATTTTGATTTGTGACTAGCATAAGGAGCACAGGTACTGGACCACGACGAGCTCCTAGTCCCCCCTCTTGTTTTTGGTATATGCTGAGGTGAGACAGTCATCAATATACCTGTGTAACTTATATGCCAATGAAAAAAAAGTATATTGAACAGTAGGGAGCTTTGAGGTGGCCACATATCGCAAGATTAAAAGTGAATTTCTAATCGGACAAGAAGGGGAAAGTCTGTCAGTGACCAAAACCAGATCTGAAGCATTATAGAAATCAAAAGATATTATCATTAGGCCAGATAGACTCAGCACTTTAAGAAATGTCTTTATTCAAACATCATCCTTTTCTCAATTAAGGTCTTATATATAACAGGGAGAAAAAGATTTCCCCTCAAAGATTGGCCTGAAGAATGTCCCAACTCCAGTTCTATTACTAGAAGTGCTGTCCACAAGAACGGCATGCCTCTAATTAAAATGGGCATGCCCTTCTAGTTAGTTGATTAACTGGTCATTCAATATTGCTAGATCCGCAAGTTTCTGAATAGCTTATGGTCCTTAAATGCCACATATGTTTCTCATAGACACACTGTGTTAGGTAGTGTCTAATGAATGTGGAAAGGAAGAAGACATATTATGCTTTAGCTAAAGAGGTCATTCACCTTCAAGGACTTAACTTTGAGCTCTGTTATTTGAAAATTAGCCAAGTATCTCTACAACCTAGACGTGCCCCATGTGCTTTCTGAATACCTGAAAAACATATAAAAGATGTTCTTACCATCTAAACTCCTATATGCCAGGTCCACACACTGTGATCCCTTGAGTACCTATCCTATGTGGCCACATCACTTAATGAACCTCGATACCTTGGCCCTTTTATGACCTCCACTCCTATGTAGGCCTGGCATATCCACGTTTCGGATCGTGGTGGAGGTTGGATATACTGCAGGAAGCTGCTCACACAACTAAACATTCCTGCTGTATTTTTTTATCCAATTAAAAGTCTGTTTGTTTTAGATTTTGGCAGGATAGGAGGTGGTGTCCATCTAGTTTAAGCTGTCAAATTTTCAGGGCGTAAACTCATGTAATGCTGCTTCTATAAATTATGCCATATTCTTAAATGCTGAGATAACAAAAAAGTGATGGGTGGAGTGATTGAATCCATCTCAGAAACTAGAAGTTACAATGGACCACATTCGAGTCAGTTATTTACTCACTGTGCCACACCTGACAGGGAGCAAACCCTTGCAAATCAGTAGGGTAATACATGAGCTATTTATGTGCATATGTGTTGCACTGAGGGCATCACACTAACCGAACAAAAAAGTGATGCTTGAATTACTTGAATAAATCTTAGTTGCTGGTAATTACTCTAAGATGCATTCCAATTCATCATTCAATTGCTCACCGTGGCTCTTCAAATAGGGAACAACAACATTCATATAATCTCTTACTTATCAGCCCCCTCCCCTTCAGAGATGAAGAAATTATTATTTTAGAATCCTATAGACAGCATATATGTGAGGCTACATATTTGTATTCCCAAGTCTCTTGCACAGTACAAAAGTCTGTATATTACATGTTGTTTTGTTTAGAATGCTTTTTTAAGAATATGTAAATAAACAATTACAATTGTGAAAAGTAATACTCAGTCAATTCAAACCATTCTAGGGAAGTGAAAGAATGAAGTATGAACTCTGATTAGGTCTTAGGAACAAAAAAGCCAGACAAGCAATAAATAACAATGTGAATATTTTATTAGGTGCCATTTGAATATTGAAACTATAAGACTATAAAGGTGATTCACAATGTTTCGGCTGCTTCTAAAATCTGACTGTGTGTAGAAGAATAGGATAAGTAATACTCCAGAGCTAGTAATATACTGTATCATTTATTTAGGTCTTCTCACTGCGTATTTTATGTAGATATTTATTTGTATACTTTTCTTGGTTTCCCTGGTCTTAATTTTTTGTGCTGCCTCCTATTTATGCCACCCTTGTAAATAGGGGGCAGTGCCAAAATCAATGGGTGTTGCGGTGGAATGCCCACCGTAACACCCATTGCCCTCCCCTTTCACGCTAAGTAGAGCGTGAAAAGGTGCCTTATTTACAAGGCAGCATTAAGCCACGTTAAGTGGCTTAACGCTGCCTTGTAAATAAGGCGAAGCACCTATCGCCATCACAACGTCACTGAAAGTGACGTTGTGGTGGCAATAGGGGGTTGTAAATATGCCCTTATGTGTCTTTTTTTCAAAATACTACATCTAAATAAATCCTTTGCCTTAGGAAACAGAAACCTTGTATTGATGCAGCTTCTCAAACTCAATCAGAGCACTTTGTGAGAGAGCATATTGAGTGCCTGCCCCAGGACAATTTTATTATCGGTGCACTTTCGATAATCTATCAGCAGTCTAACGTTCTTTGGGGAATTTCCCTCTGAACCCTCTCTCTTATTCTATCTCTAGGGCAAAGCCTCAGTTCTTTCACTTTCTATAATGATTGCCATGGTGGTTGCAGCCATTTTGTTCCTAGAGAGCAGATGTTTGTACATCACAAAGAAAATAGCAGCACACTTTCCTGTGTTCTAGTCCTGTAACTATTTTCAGAATTTCATCATTGCAGCCAGGATAGAGAAGAATACACATGTATAAGATTTCAGTCCAATGGAAAAATGCACAATTCAATACATGTTTGCAATTGATTTCATTCACCTACCTGAATCCTATAAAATATATAGACTTTCTTAAGAGATACATCGGTGCTACTTTCACCAACCCTATACCTCTAAGCTGCTTTCACAAGAAGACATGCATCACCTAAAAATAGGTATGCTTCTGCTCACTCCCACTACTGCTTGCAAACTCTATGCAGTGTAATTCAAGTGAACAGTCATCCCATATATACGTCTTACTTTTACAGCTCTACAAATCTGAAAGCAAAATTCTATCTTGTTGTTATTTGAGGCTTTTGGAATAAACCTACAACACATCTGACAGGTGACTGCAAATTAATGTTTGTTTCTCTAAATGAAGCACCAAATTGTTTTTGTCAGATTAAATCAAGACATTTGCCCAGTGTGTCATTAGAGGCTTTAGGCCTGAATTTAGAGTTTGAAGGACTGGGTTACTCCATCACAAATGTGACGGATATCCCGTCCGCCGTATTATCAGTGCCATAGGATATAATAGAGTTGTAAAACTGAAGACAAAATATTCGCCAAGTTTGTGACGGTTAACCCAGCCCACCAAACTCTATATCAGGCCCTTTGATTTTTAATTCTTCCAGCAGAACAAGATAGGTGGTATGGCATTAAAACACTGATCCACTTTTTGATCATTCAGGCTAGACCTTTCATTGCCACAGCTGTTTCTTCCTAGTAGGTTGCATGTCAGAAGATCGTATACAAAACTAAGATTTCCTAAATAATGTTTATAAATATATCACCCCATTGGGTGTACTTTATCTAGTATTAACTCCAAGGGGGAGATTTCTGTAGAATATATTTAGGACATAATATTTATGTCAACAATATTCTGACAACAATATTGTGGAATCATACTGTTAGACCTATCAGTTTGAGGGTGATCTTCTTCCAAACATTTTGCTTTCTCCCTGAGTTTTATTGGCCTTAGGATTATGTGCAACTAACCAGTGCTAAAGTGCTTTTGCTCAGTCCAACAAACATGATAAAACTGGTTTACACCCTATTGACACATTTAAGTTACTTATCAGTCTCTAGTAAAGTTGAACAACATGTACCCAGGGCCTGTAAATAATTAAATGCTACTAGTGGGCCTACAGCACTTATTGTGCTACCCACGTAAGTAGCACTTTAAAACATGGTCAGGACTGCCGTTGCAGCCTGTATGCAGATTTAAAATGCCAATTCGAATTAGCAAAATAACCCTTTTGCCAGGTCTAAACCTTCCTTTTGAATACATACAAGTCCCTCCTAGGTCATTTTTCATTAAAAAGTGCTATGAGAACTGACAGGAGAATGGGATCTACCTGTTCGTAGATCTGCCCAAGGTGCATCACTGGTTGGCCGGGCTTTGTGGTAGCTTCCGCTGTGTTCTTCTCCGCAGCAGCAATTCCAGTTCAGCAGCTCCTCTTCGGAAGTGTATCCGCCCCCCTATAGCCCTCATTGGCTATAGCCTGCAGCTTCGTCCTGCCAGAGATTTTTGACTTCCAACAAACAGATTGAGTCAGAATGTAGAAATCTTCTGCGCGACTTCATCCAGTGACTTCCCGATTATGGCATATCCATCTCGGACGCTGCTGGTGGCCCAGCCCCGGTGAACTTTTCCTTCTCAGCCTCTTTCTCTGAAAATTCTTCTAAGTCGTTAAGTAAGCAGAGGGCAGGCCCAATCCACCTTGTGTAGCTGGACTGTGCTCTATCGTGGTCAGACATAACCTTCGCCTTTGCCCTGGTCTCACACGACTAGGCATCCGTGGTTGGCACTTTGATCTTTTAGCTGATACTACTCCGCTTCCAATAATTGGATTTCTGTCGTTCTTGTGTCAAATTATTTATTGAAATTTTCTCTATTTTCCTAAATTGGTGTTGGATTTTTCTTGTGTTGTGTTTTCACTTGATTACTGTTTGAGTGCTGCATGAATATTCACACATTGCCTCTAAGTTAAGCCTGACTGCTACTGTGCTAAGCTGCCAGAGGGCTAAGCACATGATACTTTCATTTTTGTGGTTCACCCTAACAGGGATTGTGGTTTCTGCTTGAGATTGGCTCTCACCTCCCTCAAACAGAAGCCTAATTTCCTACACATACCATTCTTAAATATTCCCTCAAACTGGAACACAAATAGGTGCTGGCATCTTCAGTTTCACAAGCAAATGGCAAGAAGGGAAAAGGTTTTTGTCACTAAATCTAGAATCAATCAAAATGTTCCAGCTTACTCTGTTTTTCACATTTACCCATACCTTCAGCAAGGAGATTGAGGGTTGTTCATTGAAAAGACCCTGCATAAACATGTCACCATATTTAGCTTGTAATATTGCTGCTAGTATAGATTATGTTGCACACAAAATATGTGCATTTCTAGTAATTTCAGAGTTTGCTCAGCATTTTTGCAAAATCATTAAAAGGTAATTAAACACATTATTAAAACATGTGAACTAGACACATTTGTTTATCATAATATACATTCCTTAAAAACAGTTATTTGTATTCAACGTGTACAAAAAAGGAAGAGTACACCATTGGAATTGTCCATGCTACATTGCTACGGGAGTACGTACACTTGAGAAAGTGCAACAGTTTTAGTTTTTCAGAAATACTCCACAAATCTGGAGGTTAAAATGGTGGCTCGTGGTTGATGTGGCGCTGATGTCCTGTTCCCCCCAAAGCTTGTTGAGTATGCTGGCCTGACCCCTTGTTGTTACCAACGACCCCCCCCACACCCATTTTCTCTTGCTGTTCCTTCTTACCTTGTCGTAGTATCGGCGTGCTGAAGCATACACAGTGGCTGGGCAATTGTCACCGGGAGGGTTCACCGACCCTTCCACGAGACTGGATGGCAGGCGCTGGGGGCTGCTCCCTGGGTGATTGGCAGATTGACGGACTGTCCACAGCCTCAGCCTGATTGCGGATTTCCGAACAATCCTCACTGCTTGTGGTTGGCTGAAGTTGCCATAGTCAATGGCTTGTGATGATTTCCATGTCAGCTGCCGGGGGAGCACTGTACTCCGGCCTTGCAGCTCCCGGAGTAATCTGCTGCAAGTGGCCTCACCGGAATTGTTTCTCCCGCTTCCAAGCAAGCAGGAAAGCTCTTGCCTGGAATTATTTATACTGTGTTTCAGGCCATTGCTCCCAGCCAGCATACAGCCAGCTCAGCTTCAGGGCTGGTGCCCTGTTGGATACTATGTTGCTGGAAGTTAATGGTGTCTTTGGGCCGCAATCAACTAAGATTGTGTCCGTATTGTTGACTAAGATGGTTCCTGTGGCAATAGGGGGGTGTTGTTTGAGCATCGTAGGTCATAGCTGCTTTCAAACTTTGGCTGGGAAGTAACAGTCTTGAATTTTGGCTGGGGGATTGGTTGTCCCTGATGTTATGATTGTGGGGGGCTTATGCTAAGCCAATGGTATCCGGTGGGCTGTTTCCTTTTCGCTCTCTTACTTTTTTCCAGGCTCTTTTCTGCATCCCTGGCCTCGTCCTCAATTCTTCTTCTTTTTGTTCCTTTTTCCCTCTGTTGTGGGTTTCATTTTTTCAGTGTGATTTTCTCTCGTTGGGTTGGCAGTGTTACTGACATAGGAGCATTTGCGGAGAGGTTGTGGAGTACTGGCTAGGGCCGTCGACCTCAAATCTGGGGTACCGGATTCGAATCTCGGCAATGACGCTTAACATCCTGTCATTCTGGGTAAATCACTTAATCTCCCCGTGCCTAACAAAAATGAATGTGTCCGTCTGTAACGAAACTGGTGCTCGTGAAAAACGCTCTGATACCTCATAAGTACGGGTCAAGTTCGCGCTATATAAAACTCTGTAAAAAAAAGAAATTGGGGGGGCCGGGCTGCCGGCTGATTCAGCAATGCCTCTAAATGGACCATAAACCCCTGTGGATGGTGTAATGGCCCTTGGCCATATAGGGCACCGCTTGGTGGAGGCAGGCCGGCAAGCCACAATGAGAGCCATGGGAGTGTTGTTGGGTGGGTTTGGGTTCAGTGGGGTGGTGTATTGGGACTGTTGGTTTTCTAATTGGGATATTTTTAGTGGCAATGTGGTTTTGAGCACTTGTGATACAGGCAAATGAAGTATGGATATTCTTGTTCAGCAGTTAAGTTAAGGACATGGTGTATGTCAATCTGAATGTTGGAGGAGCAGCTGTAGCTCTCGGGGTGCAATGGTAACAGATAATAATGGCAGCAGTCCAGGCCAGCAGCTTTATACTCTTTCATTGAACTGTTTTAGTTTTTCAGCAATACTCCAGAAATTCTCAGAAAATTAAAAAAAATCAGAAAGTATCTCCGAATGTAGGAGTAATAACACAGGAGCAAATGTCGGTCTTTTCTAACTATTATTGGAGCATGCCTTCATTGTTCGAAATCAAGCAAAACATCCTGATTAAATACAAGTCAGGAATTAGGTCGATTTGAGACAGAATTCCTGTTGAACATTCAGACGAAGCAACAAGTCTCCCTATCTCAATCCGTGGATTTGATGACGTCTCCAGACTCCTGTACTTGAAGGATAGCATTAAATGTTAAATATCTTATGATGCGAAATAATTCATTTCCCAAACTGAGGGCCTCTAAATCATTTTAAATGAACGAGTCTCTGACAAAATAGATACCTCTATCAATGGTGACAATGTATTTTAATTAGTACGGCCAATTTGTCACTATAATGTCACGGTTCCATCAACCTATTTCGAAAAAAATATTTTTTTAAAAGCCATTTTGAATTGTCTTTTGTGATGTTGTACCCATGTTTCCTCACAGAGTAGGTGAAAACATTTTCAATTTTGTTAATCCCTATTAATATACATACACAGCATATACTCTTTCGTACTCGTATTGTGATCCTCACTACCAAGACGGAGCATGTGGAGTGTCTAATCTATGAACAGTGAATCCATAAGTTGTAAACTGAAAATACAATTACTGCTATTAATGTATTTTGTTAAATTATCTTTCACTAGATGGGAAAATGCCGCAACCGTGCCTCTCCTACTGAATGAAATATGGTGAGGCTATGAATTGGTCACAGGTTTGACATTTTTGGGACTTGATCTTGAGACGGTTTGAAAACTATTAGCACCAGAGATACAAAAGATTCAATTAGAGGGTTGCAAAGTTTTGAAACGTATCTATGAATAGAATTTGAAGTACAAATATATAACAAATATCGCTCAAAAAGAAATGTATGACGTCCTATTGAACACTATATAATAGTGTGGGTATTCTTAGGTCTTAATAAAAGGTACATTTGAAAAAACATGTTAAACAATCAATAGCTGTTGAAACAAAGTACGAACATTGTTCGAAAACAATTCTATTGGGATTATTTAGAAAAGCATCAGAAATATCCAAATATACACGCAACTTTCAGGTTACTATTACGAGGAGTAACACAACACTGTTAATCCGGCATGTTCTGATAAACCTAACTAGCTCTGTTTTAGAGCAATCAGAAAAAAATGAATGGAGGAAATATTTGACAAGGTGTTTTACCAAAACGCTTCAATGTTTAGCTCATAAAATAGAACTAGAGATACATGTATTGTTAAGCAAAACATCTTTAATACGTTTCTTGTTCTTGTTTTAAAGCTTTTCTCATTTGTCCTTTTCTGTTACATTGATTTTACAATTCCTTTGAATCAGCTGGTAAAGGAAAAAATTGATTAAAAACTCTAAGAGGCAGATTTACAAGCCCCTTGCGACAATTTTGCGCTGTTGTTGCGTCACTTTTTGTGACGCACCGGCAGTGTAAACAATGCATCACGTTGTGGCCCATTTACAACGTGACGCATCTAGGGAGATGCATCATGCTGTAAAGCCCTGCGCCTCATTATACTTGCGTCAAGTATAATGTATGCATGGTGGGCGTTCCCTCGCAGGAAAGCCTCGTAGAAGTGATGCAGGGAAATCTACAAGATATCACTGCACCAATTCTAGGACGCCACTCTGTCAAAACGCTACGCCTGCTTGGAGCAGGCATAAGGAGTGACGCAGTGTATTGAGTATAGGCCTCCCCCAAGCATTGCTGGAATTGCGTCATGCTTGCGACACAACTCCAGCAATGCTTGACTTTTACGCCAACACATGCGTCAAAATTTCTGAGGCATCTGTCAATCCTTGCACCATGGTGCACCGTATTGTAAATACGACGCATCCATGGTGGTGCAAGGGTTCCTTTGCCCGGCGCAAGGAAACTGACTCATCTCTGCTCTAACGAAGAGATGCGTCAGTTTCTTGTTAATAAGCCCCTCAATTTGATATAATAGACGAAGTGGTTCGACGTTTTAATTTTAAATTAATGCTTTTTGTCATAATCACTTCGACATAGGTACTGGGCTGTTTTCCTTTAAAGAAACCATTTGATGATGTTCCAAAATACAAGATGTAATGCATCCTTCAACTGAAGTGCTCTGTCCAGTCTTTAAACGCAAAGGTACTCTTTGGTCACATAATTCTAAGGACTCCAATGCAAGGAAGGGTATTTGGAACCAAATGAAGGTAGTTGCATGCCTAAACTATTCATTCTGAATGGTAGTTGCCAGATGTACACATGCTGCCAATTCCAGGGAGAAGCAGTAGGAGACTGAGTTGGGACAAGTAAAAGGAATTCAATCCAGAGAAATGTGCAAAGAAAACACTGTGGGCCCTATTCACAAAGGGCCCTATTTTCCGGTCTGGTGTAACCCCATTTATTTGTGTAGAAATCTCTGCCATGAATGAGGAGTTCTCCGCACCCAGGAATACCACTCAAGCGGTAGCAATATGGGAGACTCCCAAGGTATTTCCGTCTTGGAGGAGTGTGAACACTCACAAACAAGTACATTTGTGGAGTTTTGCAAACTCAGCCTATAAACAATAGCATTTCCATTCGAGCACAGCACTGGCACACATCTCCGATTCAAGATGTTAAAGGAGGGGAATTACCACCAGATGCGGTGGGACTGTATAAGAAGGGCTTTCTCCATGGTGAAAAATAATTTCCCAGCTGAGAAAATAAAATATGCGTTTGTACAGGGTATCTCATTTCCCTGTGCGAAGTTCTCTGCAATGGAGAACTTAGTCTGGACTGAATTGGATCCCAGTTGGAATGTTACATTGAAATTCCTAGGAATCCACACTGAAATCTGAGCTGGACTCGAGTTTTGTGTGCAGATTCCAAGGAATATTTTTAATTCTAGATATACCTGCAGTTTTTCTACTTTCTTTGTGAATTGGCCACTATGTTTTCTACTAAATAATCCTGAAGAAAATAGAAAGCCAGACATACCCAAGTCTTGAAATGTGTGTGCTAAGAAGTAGTTTCCGGCTTCACTGTTGCTTAGAACTGTGTAAAATTCCGATTAGCCAGTAAGATTGTATCAGTGCCCACTATACATTAAAATGTGCCAGTATGAAGTGTATGTGGAAGAACCATAGAGCTTGAAATTCTGCAAACAATCCCTGGTCGAGATGTTGACGATGAGCAATGGGCAGGCCGTAGACATTAGGAAGAGAATGTTGAGAGACTGAACACTCAAAAGACATTCTAGGGGACTTAACAACTCCTAGTACAGTACCAATGAAGGAGGCAGGTGAGGATAGAGGGAACTGTTTTAGTGAGTGATGCCTTCCTCATAAATGTACTGTGAACAGAAAAGTGGGTCACCTACAGAGTATTATCAGTCAGAAAGAAAGATAAATAAGGAAAAATGTATGACAAACTGTGTACTCATGGATAAGGCCAAGGAGTGCAAATGGTTTTCACTGACATTCTGGTGACAACAGGGGTGTTTAACAAAATTTTAATTCATTGCCCAGTCAAAGAGTACATGTGAACAGTGTCTAAGTGTGTACATGTAGTCCAGTGTTGGACTTTATTTATCTGATAACATTATTGCATCACTCGTTTTCTGTATACTGTCTCGTGGATTATAAAACAAGAATGTGCTTTCTGTAGTCCGGTTCTAGTAATATCTTTGTTAGCTCGATGGTTGAATTAAGAAATAAATCTGTTGTGAAACAAAGCTTCCCTATATAATAGCAAAATTGTAGTGATACAGAGGTTATAACTTCAAATACCAGTCATGCACTGTTAGGGTGTCATTAGTAAGGAGAACTGGCGCCTATGGAGTTAGCGTCAGTATGAAGTGGTAATATATTACAGCGGTGCTAGAGGTGAGAGAGAACGCCCAGGACCCTCAAATGATTCAACCATAAGGTCAGTCAAAAACAATTCCTATCCTCTGTACACGCACAAATCAAATGTGAAATTTTTAACAAGTTAGCGTATAACAAAAAAATTTAGAGAGTGATTCATATGTTTTTTTCTTTAATTCACAACGCTCAGCCAACATGTGTTTTGTCGATAGGGGTGGACCCCACGACTTCTTTAGGCCTGTCGGGCTCTTTAGTTCCCAATGTTAATTGTCCTCTCCGCCGGTTCTACTTCCGACCCGGCTGGTCATTAAGTATCAAGATATTTTATTGTGTCCAGAGATTCACCCAAAATTACTTGAGGCAAACCTGCGTTGTGAACAAGGAACCCAGGATTCTGAATCAGAAGCGTACTCGCTGAAAGGGAATCTGTAATTGGTTTTGAATACCAGCAATCTCACACTGGAAATCGACCCATAATTGGCCAAACACCGGTCCTTATTGCAAGGGTTTGCCTCAAGTAATTTTGGGTGAATCTCTGGACAGAATAATATGATACTGAATGACCAGCCGGGTCGGAAGTAGAACTGGCGGAGAGGACAATTAAAATTGGGAACTAAAGAGCCCGACAGCCCTGAAGAACCGCTATCGAAGAAACATGTGTTGGCTGGGCGTTGTGGATTAAAGAAAAAAAAAACCATATGAATGACTCTCTAATTTTTTTTGTTATACGCTGACTTGTTAAAAATTTCACATTTGATTTGTGCGTATATAGAGGATAGGAATTAACTTCAAATACCAAACAGCAATATAAATATAGGCTAAATATGTTTTCAATGGTTTCTCAAATAATGGGACATGTGACTTAACCTTACCAGATTTGAAATGCTATTCTGGGCAACCCTCAAGATAATTCTTTGTGTTACACATTACCACCCTGAATATCAGTTTATTGTAGGTGCCCAAGGGAATCACGGAACGCCCTTCCTCTACTTCTGGTTTACAGAAAGAGGCCTCTTGTTCTGTGCCCCATATGAAAGGGTGTCTCTTCTGGGTAAAGTTCACAATGGGTTTGTTATTATCAGAAACGTTTGGTATGAAATGTCGGTAGAAATCAGCAAATTCTCTGAATCTGTATTTATTTCACATTCGTAGGTTGAGGGGGCTCCTGTATGGCTGTGGCATAGTGGGGTTCTGTGATAATGCCTTTTTAGGAGATAAAAAAAAAACAAGAATGTCACTTCATTGGCTTTAAAGACACATTTATATAACTTAGCACAGAAACAATATCTTCACACATGTTGCAATGCTTCACAGATATGAATTTGATGTTGTTCTTTGTTTTCTGAGAAGGCCAGAATGGTGTCCAAGTATATAAAGATGTGCGCATCTAATATGGAGGCATAAAAAAAAAGAGATTGGTGGAATGCTTGAATAAATCTCAGTAAATGGTAATTACTCGGGGCCACATCATAGTCTTTCATTTTTGCCCACCATGCCACCTCAGGCAGGATCCAGCCAAATGTAAAACAGTCTTTATTCTACTCCAATAGGAACAATCCAGCCTAAACTGCCATGACAGGTCTGTTCCAATCCCTAACACAAGCAGCCACAGACCAGTTTCAGCCTATTTGGGACTCTTCAGGAGGATCTAGTTTGATTCCAGTGGCACATAAGCATCTAGTTTGTCTCTACAAATTTCATTTACAAGATGATAGAAAGTTGCTGGGACATTACAGAACCCAAATGTCATGACCCAGTATTCAAAATGCCCATAGCAAGTACTGAAGGTAGTGATCTTTAATATGCACTATATTATATGAACTTTTAAGATCCAATTTGGTGGAGACTTCAACAGTCTTGCTCTGATCCAGAAAAACAGATATTAATGGTAGCGGATAATAGTTGCGTATGGTGAATCCTTATAATATATACATGGTTGATAATCGCCTTCAGGTTTTGGAAAGAAGAAGGTGGGAACCTCAGCAAGGGACATGGAGTGTTGAATGAAATCCTTATCTATCAGATATTCTTTCAAAATGTAATCTTTTTTAACTGTACGCAGTTAGGTTCTGCCTTGTGGTATCTTTTCCCTAGGAATTAAAATAATAGTAAAATCATATTCACAATAGGTGGAGAAGTGACCACCCTTTTCACACTAATTACATCCAGAAAGTCTTTATATGCCTCTAGTAATCCTGCTACATCATGCATCTGTAGTGAGAAACACATCAGTTGCTGCTGTATTTTGGCAGGGAAACAAGAGTAACACTCTTGCTGCCAAAGTGGAAAATTTAGTTTGATCCTTCTCTCTGACCACCTGACTCCTGAGTTATGATGCTGAAACAACAAATTTCCTAGAATCATGGAAAACCGAGGAGTACCTATAAAATCACACTTCAGAATCTACTAAGGCTCATAAAACAAAGGGACTTTGCTTAGTAGCAAGAAACACTGGAAGGAAAACTGTGCAGTCTCAGAGACAAGTCTTTCCCAAAGGGAGGAGATCTGTCCTGGTTTGTCTTTCAGGACTAAGCAGACTCGTTACCCATTAACACAGACCAATGCCAAAAAAATGTCTAGATTGTCCTCAATATAAACACAAAAGTTCACATCTTCTCCTCTCTGTTTCAGCTCAGGTAAAAGGTCTGAGCAGGTTTTCTACCTGCATGGATTCTTCCTTTAATTCTTTTACTGGTGATTTTTCCATTGCGAAGAGAGCCAGAGGCTTATGCACGGTCCCTTGATGGTCCTCTCATCAGTTTCTATGTAAAGGGAGGTCAAGTAAAACCATGGAGGCTGTTCACTTCAAACAAGACAGGATCTTGGAGAGTTTCCATGAAATTTTGATAAAAAGCAATGCCCTGATTACTTTTGGTAATCCTTATTACTCTTAGTCCTACTCGTCCTCGACCCAGTCATTACAAATGAGGTAATATTCCAACTGACAGGAAACGCTTTTAGGCTCCACCCACCCTCAAGCCAGGGGCTATAATAGCATAGCTAGCAGAAAGCACTTCCTGACATACCAAGCACAACAAAGGCCTGGACCAGGGAGGGTGGGTGTGAAGTATGACTGGGTCGAGAATGAGTAGGACTAAGAGCAATGAGGATTACCAAAAGTAATCAACGCATTACCTCTACATCCCTCGTCCTCGACCCAGTCATTACAAATTAGGCATACCAAAGCAAACCACACATCAGAAGGCTTTTGGAACAACAGAAATAAAGAAAACACACACAGGAGTGAAGCGTAGCAAACTGAAGTGTTTAATAACAGAACAGGCACAAGGGGGAGCAGCAGGCTCCACAGCACTCAACACACCAGAACCAAAATTTAAATGATCATTCAAAGTGCAAATAACCTGGTAGTGCCGAACAGACATAGAATCAGAAGCCCACGTCCCAGCACGACAAATCTCATCCAGTGAAACCCCATGAAAAGCAGCCCAGTACGCCGAGGCACCTCTTGTGGAATGGGCCTGAACACCCGCAGGACAAACCAATAACAGACTTGATCCACTGACCAATGGAAAGGCGAGAAGCAGCCTTCCCACGACCAGCCGGACCAAAAGTCACAAACAGATTGTCTGAAGGCCGAAAAGCAGCAGACCGGTCCACGTAGACAGACAAAGCATGTCTAACATCCAAGGTGTGCAACAACTGCTCAGCAGGAGAAGAGGGAGAAGGAAAGAAATAAGGCAAGACTGTAGTGTAGCTCCTATTTCCCTAATAGGCTCTGCGCATTGGAATAATATATCCTATAGGTTTGACATAGGACTAAGGTCAGTATGTCCCTATCGAGTATATTAAACTTAATTACTTGTGCCAGCTAGCTCAGAGGCCACTAGAAACTCCTTGACAACAAGAAGGGAGTAGTTTCTGGCAGCCGCAAAACATGACCACTGTGTTTCCCTTTTAGAATCAGAACGTGTCCCAGAGTCGTGGAAACAATAGATAACTATTTCACTCAGCTCAGTCGTGCATGCTTAGTTTTCTCCAAGTTACACAGAAAGAAATAGACGGGCGTTTCAATAAAAGATTTATTGAACAGTCTTGTTTCTGGTGTAAGTAAAATGTGCTGTTACGATCACAAGACAGTATGCGAGATAAATAATGTACAGTGTGAGCAGTAGAAATAAATAATACTGCGAGAGCATTATCTTTTAGTACATATGCTGTTACATAAATAACACAGACTAAAAATGCGAGTACTCATACGATGCGTTTCTAATCTAGTTCTACCCCAATGTACCTAACCTAACCTAGGTGTAGGACGAGGTATGAAGTAGGTGAAGCATTCCTTACTGTGGTATACTAAGAGTATGCTAACCCCAGTATGCCTAGTATGCCAAGAGTCCCTCTAGGTTCTAGTCTGCTCCATACCTGAAGAATGAGAGAGGTAGGAATCTCTTTGCCAGACTCGAACTCCAACACCCCGCAAGGGAAGTTAGATCACTGGAAGCTGGACTCTCTGCGTGCAGGGATGACAGCGTCTTCTCAGTGCGTCAGGCCGGGAAACGGGCTCCTCTGAAGTCGAGGTCTCCTCTGATTTACATGGGCTAGGGAAGGTATATTTATACCTGAGAATTACCTCAGAATGTTAGCATTGACGTGAGTCGGACAGCGGAAGACGTCATGAATGAACCCCTAAGGAATAATGGTTCATGCATAATATATGAGTCCTTGAAGAAATCAATAGTCCTGGACTAGGGAAACTCCCGCAGCCTAAGGGTCTGTTCTTCAAGAACTCGTTGTGACGTTAGGGTGGATGGATGTCGGAGACCATGCCTGTATTTGGAGTGCACGGTTTAATGCCTAAATAAGGGCTGGGATTTTATGCCTATATAAGGGCAGGGCGAATTGTGCCTATATAAGGACATGATTCTGGAAAGCCCGTTTATGGACACCCTAAGAGGAATACAACAGCCACTCCACTTTCGTGTGTACGATAATACTAAAATGCTCAACATTTAAAATGCTAAACATTAAAAATAGAGTCCCGCATATTTCTAAAATATTTCATAAAACCATTTAAAAAAGGCATTTAAAAAACCAATTAGAATGCAAAAGGTACTGTACATTTGAAGCATTGCTTTTCATTTCAGGCATAAAGTTCGAAAATAAAATGCAATTGGAATGAAATAAGCAGTAATATTTACATGTGACAGAAAATGATCGATAAGTTGTTTCTAAAGTCAAAGTCATTTCATGTCATGAAAATAAATGAACTGGTTTAGACACACAAGATGACTAAGTGTCCGTGGAAGTACCTTGAAGTCTGTATTATAAGGCTAGTTCTACTTTAAGCAGATTGAAGTGCCATTTTCGTTCGAAAAATGGGAAAAAGTTCAATTTTGGTAGAGTTCCAAGTTGTTTTAAAAATGAAGGCCAAATTGTTACTGCATCTCTGGAACACAGTATGCTGAATCAGAGTCAGTTTACGGGTCTGGTGTAAACATGAGATCATCTATTTCTATAGACAAAACATCGTCCACTGTAGTTGGTGTCAGTTGGAACACCTCGTGTAGCAGATTAATTGCACAGAGATGTGAAGCTTCGCTTCCAGCATAGGGTGCCGCAGCAAAGTTCGCGTCCGTTGTTACCTGTGTGCCTGTAGATCTTTCTCGTACCTCAGCAGCAGCCGGAAGTGTCTGTGAGATCTCAATGAATGCTGACATCAGGATCGGTAGCCGCTGGGGACAACACAGAGAATGGGCCGTTATCGGGACCAGCAGAGTATCGACATCCGTTGGCGTAGCTGATGGAAAAGTTAGACAGGTGTCCAACACGCATTCTTCACCGCATAGCAGGCATCGTAGAACAGGTAAGATGCAATCTTGCCAGATTGGTCGGAATGACAGGAACCAAGTTGTATTAAGGTCCCGTAGACGAGTCATGCCCAATAGCTGTACTATTCGCTCACGGCACTTTCGTTCAAGGAGAGCTTTCTCCATTTCACTCGGAGTGATGTCTGCGAATAGGCTGGCCATAGCGCAATAGCAGGAAGAGAAATAGAATTCCGGCAACAAGTGCTAGAATTAATGGTATGCCACCAAACACCGAATGTGCAAAGTTCGGGATGATTCTGAGTATTGCCTGGAAAGGTGCTAACAGACCGGTACAGATGCTCTTAAATACATGTATAATTCCACTTGTATCAGACATGTTGAAGATACGTGATAACATTTCTACGAAATGTATAGGGCAGTTTGTACGTATTAAAGTCTGTATCTCAGCCGAAGTCCTTGCTACTTGTAGATCATAGGTTTCTTTGGCCGAGGTCAAAGGCACTGTTTGCTGTAAAAGCATGGCTTTCATTCTGCTCAAAGTATCAAATCTTATAAAAGAGACGTTTAGCGAAGGCCATAGAGGCGACTCCCTGACTGTGTCTATTGGGGCAAACAATACTTGCATACAGCAAGTGACCCTGGAGTTGACCGTTACTAGATATGGGATGCCTGGCAACATGCCGCAGCAACTCTGATCATTCAACATGAGGTAACTCCCATTAGAAAGTTGTCCAAACATTGGATTAATCACAGCAGCTGGTGTACCCTGCTGATGGCAAGACAAATTTGCCACAGAACCATTACAAGCCCCGTGTAAAGAAATGTCCTGACATATAAGCGAACCGCTTAGTGCAAGTTTACAGTTTGTACCGCTCAAAAACACTTCACGATCCCCACTCCAACATCTATATGTATACGGTAAATCCCAAGATGTCTTAATGTATTCCTTACCCAACCTTTCATATTTGCCTGCTTGCATTTGTCTGAGGCAATACTGAAACTGAAAAGTACTCACAGGTAATGTTATTTTGCCATGAATAAGCCATTCTGTAGCTGGTTTTTCTGCCACTGTGAATGGTAACTTTTCCAGTTTTTCAATGCTCAGCACTGTATACCTTGCTCCTCTTTGTGCCAGTTCGATCTGTTTATCAGTTAGATTGTATTCTGCAAACAGAGCCGTTGTGTTGATGAAACGCCAAGGCACATAGCCCGCGCGCAAAGATTGCAGCGTCCAGCTTAATAACATAATAGAACGTAATTGAGACTGGCCTTGCTGTAACATCGCCAAATCTTGTTCTAGTATGTCGATAGCAGAGGATACAATGCCATCCAATGAATATATTCTGGAGGACAAAGTTGTTAACCCATTGTCGACCACAGAGAGTGTTTTCTCTAAATTAATACGATCAAGTTCACGTATTCGTTCTGCAGGCTCCATCTGTGATACTTTCCATGCTTCATTATAAGCAGCATAAATGCCGGCATATATGAAACGTTTTTGACGAGGTTTTCTTGGTCCAAGCAAGAATTCCCTAAGGTCTGCGTCCTTTTTAAGTAAGGTTAAGTGTTGTTTCACATCCTGTAGTGTAGATTTATGCAGCCAATCGAGGCTTAATTTTCCTACACTGTATGATGTTACTACCCCCGGATGTTGTCTTTGGACGTATCTTGGGTCTGGCCTATTAATAGTAAAGCCCTGAGTTTTATTCAGGAATCTTTCCTGACAGTTATTCGTGTCTGTGGGCCAGATCAACCATTTTTTCCAATCAGGATTAGATCTGTTGAGTTGTAGTATATTGTCAACTGTCACCACTGCCTGTGTATCGTTATCACTTGCAGGTGTTTGTACAGAAGGTGTGTTCATCTCTTTGAACTTGGCTAATCCAAGACAAGATGTTTGTTGGATGGTTTCATTCAAAAACATTATTTGTTCAGGGATGATGCAGGCTCTAAATAAAGCTTCTATCCCCTGCACTTGCCAATCTTTAGTACCCCAGACTGTTTTTATGTCTATTGTGTCTTTCCAAAAGTCGAAACCCTGTCTAGACAGTTGGGCATTAAATAACGCAGAGTAAATCTGTTTTGTATTTGTTAACATAATTTTCAGTCCTGTCTTGTTTACATTTTTATAGTAAAACATTTCTGGTTCAGATGTATTGTATCCTGAAAAATATGGAAACTTACTAGCAAATGTTTCTGAACTACCTTTAGGTGGTGTAGGACAATGTTCCCATTGGTTAAACATAAACACATTTCTTGGATATGCAGATTTATGCAAATAATGATGACCATAGTGGTTAAAACAATACATTTGTTCATAGTCTGATGAACCCTCTAAATATTCATGTTTAGAAAATGCAGCAGATTTTTCTAGGTCAAACATTATATCATTGACAGTCTCAAAGTCCTAATCATCCGAATAGGTACTGGACGTAATTAGATCACTTAGTGAAATTTTAAACAAATGTGAAATGTTCAATTGTTCCGTCGGACCGAAGATTTCAAAATCTGTTTTGTCCCACACTATACCATCCTGTATAGGAACAGCTGTGATGTTCACTGATGACAAGTCTCTTGCTTCACGATGGGAAGATTTATGAGGTTTCAAAAGTACGTTCACGTTTTTTCCTTCAGTGTTCACATGGATGTATCTGCCACTTATAAGCACGCTCACAGTTGTTACCAAAGCTAGCCAGAGCAGGAAAACAAAAAGTCCAGATGTAATCCAGAGTTCAATCCATGGAGAAACCAAATAAGTCTTTTTCAGAAAGTGAAGAAAGTCTTGTAGTTGCTGCTTGAATTTCAATGATGCTGGCGTCGTTTCAGGTTCACTCGGATCTTCTGAGAACGTATCAAAGTTAATGAAATAGCCAGAAGCAGTCCTGTCAATTGTTGGAATTGCATCAGGATTTGTAGAAATCACTGGAACCAGTTCATCACCTGCCACGTTGGTGTAGACAGGTGTATTTGGACGAACTGTTACTTGGTGTTCAAGAGGGACGAGTTCCATAGCGTTGTTGCATAGTCCTCCATCAGTTACAGCTGAATTCTCGATTCTTATCAGTCTTTCAGTCTGAACCTCTTGGATAGTAGCGAGAGGAGTGCGTCTGCTACTAGGTCGGAGTCCACGAGGCCTACTATTTAGTATTGGCCACATACTGTGGTTTGATGAGGTCGATGGACACAAATCTTTTCTCCTTTCTTCCAGCAAGGGGCGGCAGAAGTACTGTTCTTGTTCCTTGAACTGCTAGGACAGGTACTGGTTGTCTGTAAGAAGGTCCAAATTCCTTCTTGTCCGCAATCTTTTCTCTGACTAGATCCCCAACTTTTGGAATCCAGACAGGCCTTGCTGGGACAGCCGGTTGATCCCCAGTGGTGGTGGGCTGTAGGAATACGTTGCTTTGTTTCGTTCTTAACTTGTTTAGTTCCTGTAAAATAGCCAAATGATCTTTGATATCAAAGGGTTTATTTTCCACCACTGTGCCTACGTGTTCAAGGTCTGGTACCCACATTCTTGTCCCAAATAGGACCTCATATGGAGTGACCCCCCCTAGAGAACTTCTTGGCAGATTATTCAATGAGCGTTGAACCCCACTAAGGTGTTTGACCCACCCATCACCCGAACCTAATACCCTAGCTGTTATAGACTGCTTTATGTCCTGGTTTTTCCTTTCCACAACCGAATTTCCCTCAGGATGGAATGGAGAGGAGTACCGCAATGCAACGCCCAGACTGGCCATGGCTTCTTTGTAAGCCCTAGAGCTAAACGCAGGACCCTGGTCAGAATGTAGCGTGCCTATTGCGTATGTGCCGATAAAGACTCGCAAATCTTTTATAACAGTTCGAGCGTCAGCCGAGCGCTGAGGCCATAACCATAGGAACCTAGATTCAGTATTTGTGGGAATGCCTTTGTCCAGTAGGACGCAGGTGTGTAGATAGTCTAAGGCTGTCTAACAGTGGTGTCTGTACTGGGTTGCCGCATTCGCAGCATGGTGTCTGGTGGCTCTCTCGCTGTAATTTACAGTCTAAGCAGTTGTTGATGAATATGTGAATTTCTGTATTCATTCCAGGCCACCAGTACATCTCTTTTAACGTTAAAATTGTTTTAGAGATCCCTTGATGTGACAGACCCTCCCCCAAATGTGTTTAATAAATCAAGGCTGCTCTACGTTCCATGTTTGGAATTACCTTATCCCCCACTCCAGGGATTCGAGCAAAAGGAACGTTGTTCGCATCAATTACATAAGAGTACTTGAGTGGAAACTTTTTTGGTAACGCTGCACTGCTGCCTTTGCTTGATGCATTGACAGCCAACATTATCTCACAGTCTATTTTTGTTTTAGAACGAGTGATCGCAGCTACGGAAGCTGTCTGAACAGCCCCCTTTGCGGCTTCGTCAGCCAATGAATTCCCTGCAACGTGAACGCCATCACGTTGATGACTCAGTGTGTGGATCACGTGAGCCTTTGGTAGTTCGTTTTTCAACTGAACTACTTGTTCCCAAAGCATTTTATGCTTTATTGTGCCACCTTTTGCATCTTTGAAACCATTTTCAAGCCAGTTTCGTATGTAGTCATTATACGACTGAACACAGTAAAAGGAATCGCACACTATTAGTTTGGGGAATTCTCGATCTGTACTTTCAAGTGCCAGTTTGAATGCTTGTAGTTCAGCTCACTGAGCTGTGCAATCTCCTAGAGATTGAGTTTTTGTGACCATGGGTCTGAAGATGCCATTTCGCATGCGACCTTTAACGATTGCACACGCTGCACTGTAAGCTTGCTTACTCCTTGTTGCGGGTTGTGCGGATCCGTCAGTGTAAATTATGAATTCGTACTGATCGAGAGGCAGAATTTCAGTAGGCAGAGGACATTCATGTTCGTATTGCAGGAATGCTTGAGTTTTTAAATCTGGTTCGAAAACATATTCAACATCTGTTGCAGCAAGAGAATTAACCCATTGTATCCATCTTGGATGCAATGCTTTAGCATTTGGAATGCTTGCTTTTGTGACTGCTTCTAAAGCTGGTACCGGGGTTACGACAATAATGCGTTTCCCTTGGGCTAAGGCTCTTTCTTTTGCTACAGCGGTTTGAACTGCTGTCAGAATTTTTTCAGTTGAACTGAAGCGCATTTCCGCTTGTGTGTACAAATGGGATTTGTATGCGATTGGTATTTTCTCACCCTCATTGAAGGTTAAGTAGGTGAATCCACATTGACCCGAAATTATTCGGATCACCAAATTGCGTTGACTTACGCGTGTTTGTAAGTGATTTGTTGCTAACATGTTAGCCTGGAGTGAACGCAAGATTTCTGTGTGTTCCTGTGTCCAGTTTCTGATCGAAAAATCAGGTTTGATTAATGCTTAGAGAGGTTTAACCCTTTCTGCGTAATTTAGAATGTATGTTCTTCCAAAATTTAGGAAACCCAGGATGGATTGTAAGTTTTTTAGCGTTTTTGGAGGTTGGAGCAGCGCACATTTCTCTACAAAGTTAGCTGCCAAGCTCTTGCCTTCACTTGAAAGCTCATATCCCAAAAATAGGACATTGAGATGGGCAATTCGGGACTTTTTAAAGTTGAACTTGTAGCCCTCAGAGGCGAATCCCAGTATAATGGTGCTCACCCTGTTCAAGTGTTTGTCCAGGTCATCGTCTGTCAGATAGATGTCATCGACATAGGACAATGCCTCATTGTCATAAATTTGTAGTAACTCCGTTACCCTCGCTGAGAATAAACCTGGGCTGTTCTTGAACCCTTGTGGGAGTCGACAAAAGTGACCCTGGGTACACATTATGGAGAATGCTGTTAAGTACCTGCTTTCAGGTGCTATGTTTTGACAAAAGAAACCATTTGAGATGTCTAATGTTGTTTTATATTTTTTACGCACAATGTTATTCATTAATGCTGTGCTATGTGCATTTTGCACTGCAAAAGTTTTAGAACAAGTGTTTAGGTGTCTGTAGTCCAAAACTAGACGATATGTATTGTCTGGTTTGGAGACAGGAAACAAAGGATTGTTCATTGAGGAGGTGCATGTTTCAATCACCCCTTGATATTCAAGTTGATCTAAGATCTCCCTGACCTGTTTTTTAGCTTCTTGCTTTATTGGATACTGCCGTTGTGCAGTTGGTTCATGTTTCAGATGTATTTTATGGTGAGGTGAGTCCTCATCCCATCCTACATGATTTTTATATAACGCTGGGGCCTGGGCCACTGCCCATTTCCTGGCATATGTATATCTCAGATGCATTGGTATATGGTTGGAGAAGGCAGGCATAATTATGTCCTCGCCATGTGGGCACTCCCTGACAAATTGTGGTGGCCTGTCCTTTTCTGCTAGAAGTATGTCATAGCCTTTTGATAGTCTTTCCCAAAAAAGTGCTTTCACCTGTCTTGGTTTGTCTCCCTCCATCCGGAGTGTTATGTCATATAACTTTTGTGGAGTACTAACCCTGGTGTCTACAGTCTCAACTGTGATGTACTCATTCAAGTCCACTATCTCCAGAAGTTCCTTCAGGTTCTGGCGAACTATTGTGACTTCTGCTGCACTGTCCAGCATTGTCTGAGCCCATTCTCCGTTCTTGAGTTGTGTTCTCAGTATTCTCGGCATGTCTGATCTTTAGACCTGCTACTTTCTTTTTGGAGAATTGAGGTTTTACTTTGGTTTTTGGAGCGTGTTTGTCGTCTTTCGATTTCACGCGTTCTTCTCTATGTTCTGATCGTCCTCTTCTTTCCGAAGTCTGTGATGAGATCTGAAAGGGACGAGAGGAACGTGTATCAGTATCTTGATACCTATCAGGTTTTCTCAAATTATCCCTATTCCTGAGGTTATACCTCCTTTCAGAGGGCTCCTTTTGAGGAGACCTACCTCGGGATTGAGAACGTTTCTCGTTTGATTTTTGTTTAGTAGACTCCCACTTCTTTTTAGAAGATGTAGGAGTTTGTTTAATTGAGTCCTTCTCAGGACTTTCAGATAGCTTCGGCTTCACTGGTCTTCCACCCAAACTATCTCTGCCTAATTCTGCATAAGATTGTTCTATAATTCTTGGTAGCTCTGTTAGATGTTCTGTAACATCAAATTCCCTTAATTTTTGGCGGATCGCCACTGCTGCTGCCTCCCCTTTAATATTAGATAATATTATTGTTGAGACCTGGTCGAAATTTTTCAGTAATTTCATACCTAAATTTAGAGCAGGCTCTGCCCCGTTTTCGTTTTGAATTTGTTTCAGGACATCAGGTATTACCGCAATTGACAGAATGCCATGTGTTTTAGTATAGATGGCAGCAAAGACTGAGCCCCAAGTGGTGCAGTCTTCCAGTTGTGGTGTGATCCCCATTGGTAAACTGATTGTCAGTATTCTGTGTTTCTCATATGGGCTAGTATTTGGAAATACTGCTTCGATTTGAGTAATTTTTTGAGCTATCCAGAATGGAATTTGCTCACGTTTTATGGGCATTTTACCCATGACTGCGTATAGAGTCTGTGGTGTAATTTTTAGAGTGTTCCCCTGGTGAGGGGTTTGATTTGGAAGTGTCAATGGTGGTTGGACTGTGAAAGTCTGCATGACATATTGGACCAATTGTCTGTAGATTTTTATTAATTCTTGTATTTGAACAAGTAAGTCCTCATCTGACATTATATCCAGTTCAGGATGAGGTGTGTAGCCGGCTAGAATCGGCCATGTTGCTCCTGGTCTACCTAGTGGACCGAGCCTGGTAATGTTTCTGTGATGTTTTAGGGCGCCTTTAAACCAGAGCTGATGCTCCTGGTATGTTAATGGAATTTCTATATCCTCGAAAGGAGTGTATTCCTCTGGTGGTTCATCTTCTTTGTAGAAGTGAAACATGTGTGTTACTGAATTGGATTCAGGAAATATTACCCATGAATAGAATACCTCTGTCTGAAAGGATTCATGTGCCTCTATCACGAAAACTGCTCTACCGCCTCTTGGTGGTAGGCCATGTTTTATACGTTTTAGAGTAATGGCTCTTCTTAAGTTTGGAGCGATGTTTATGACACCCTCCTCGGTTTCATTTAAACCTGTAATGTTAAAGCCTGCTGCTTGGGCTGGATCAGCCGCAGCTCCACCGTTTCCGGTGTCTTCAGTCATTTTGTTTTTTGAAAAATGTAGAACAAGTTTCAAGGAAACAAAGATAAGGTGCACAATATTTTGGAACACTGTATCCTTCAACGTTGAGCAAACCAAACAGCTAATATATAGCCCTATGTAGCCGTGGTGGATACTTAACCCTGCCCACTCCAGACGTCTTTTGGAGTATATGGGTAGGGGTCTTGAGAGAAAAAGCACGGCTGAGTTACTCAGTATCTAACGTTGAATTACCGCCTTACCAAACCGTTGGGCGCCATGTAGTGTAGCTCCTAATTCCCTAATAGGCTCTGCGCATTGGAATAATATATCCTATAGGTTTGACATAGGACTAAGGTCAGTATGTCCCTATCGAGTATATTAAACTTAATTACTTGTGCCAGCTAGCTCAGAGGCCACTAGAAACTCCTTGACAACAAGAAGGGAGTAGTTTCTGGCAGCCGCAAAACATGACCACTGTGTTTCCCTTTTAGAATCAGAACGTGTCCCAGAGTCGTGGAAACAATAGATAACTATTTCACTCAGCTCAGTCGTGCATGCTTAGTTTTCTCCAAGTTACACAGAAAGAAATAGACGGGCGTTTCAATAAAAGATTTATTGAACAGTCTTGTTTCTGGTGTAAGTAAAATGTGCTGTTACGATCACAAGACAGTATGCGAGATAAATAATGTACAGTGTGAGCAGTAGAAATAAATAATACTGCGAGAGCATTATCTTTTAGTACATATGCTGTTACATAAATAACACAGACTAAAAATGCGAGTACTCATACGATGCGTTTCTAATCTAGTTCTACCCCAATGTACCTAACCTAACCTAGGTGTAGGATGAGGTATGAAGTAGGTGAAGTATTCCTTACTATGGTATACTAAGAGTATGCTAACCCCAGTATGCCTAGTATGCCAAGAGTCCCTCTAGGTTCTAGTCTGCTCCATACCTGAAGAATGAGAGAGGTAGGAATCTCTTTGCCAGACTCGAACTCCAACACCCCGCAAGGGAAGTTAGATCACTGGAAGCTGGACTCTCTGCGTGCAGGGATGACAGCGTCTTCTCAGTGCGTCAGGCCGGGAAACGGGCTCCTCTGAAGTCGAGGTCTCCTCTGATTTACAGGGGCTAGGGAAGGTATATTTATACCTGAGAATTACCTCAGAATGTTAGCATTGACGTGAGTCGGACAGCGGAAGACGTCATGAATGAACCCCAACGTCTACATGGCTCCACTCGCCCCCATCGTCAGAACCTACGGACTCAACATCGTGTCATACGCAGACGACACCCAGCTCATCCTCTCCCTATCCAACGAGCCCAACACCGCCAGACGCAACTTTCGAGAAGGCATGGAAGCCGTCGCCAAATGGATGAAAAACAGCTGCCTACAACTAAACACCAACAAAACAGAAGTACTCATCATGGGCCCAAACCCCGATGCCTGGAGCGACACCTGGTGGCCCCCCGCCCTCGGAAACCCGCCAACCCCCACGGACCACGCACGCAACCTGGGAATCATCCTGGACTCCGAGCTCAAAATGGACCGCCAGATCAACTCTGTCTCGTCTTCCTGCTTCCACACCCTCCGCCTCCTTCGTAAGACCTTCAAATGGATCCCCCTCGAACACCGAAAGACCGTCACTCACGCCCTGGTCACCAGCAGACTCGACTACGGCAACGCACTCTACGCCGGAATAAATAAAAACCTCACCCGCAAGCTACAGAACATCCAGAACGCCGCCGCAAGACTGGTCCTCAACCTGCCAAAACACTGCCACATCTCCCAGCACCTGCGCACACTCCACTGGCTCCCTGTCGAGGCGAGAATCACCTTCAAGATGCTCACCCACGCACACAAGGCCCTCCACGGCACCGGACCAGCATACCTGAACAGCCGACTCAAATTCCACGCACCCCAAAGGACCCTACGATCAGCCCAGCTCTCCTACGCCGTGGTCCCCCGCACCAGAAAGACCAGATCGGGAGGCCGCTCCTTCTCCTTCCTCGCGGCCAAAGCATGGAACGCCCTTCCGCTCCACCTCAGACAGACAACATCGCTCCCCATCTTCGCAAGAAACCTCAAAACCTGGCTCTTCGACAGACCCCCTCCTTGATGGATGGAACCTGCACCTCTCCCCCCCTAGCACCTTGAGACCCTTATGGGTGAGTAGTCGCGCTTTAACAAACCCCTGACCCCTAAGAAATAATGGTTCATGCATAATATATGAGTCCTTGAAGAAATCAATAGTCCTGGACTAGGGAAACTCCCGCAGCCTAAGGGTCTGTTCTTCAAGAACTCGTTGTGACGTTAGGGTGGACGGATGTCGGAGACCATGCCTGTATTTGGAGTGCACGGTTTAATGCCTAAATAAGGGCTGGGATTTTATGCCTATTTAAGGGCAGGGCGAATTGTGCCTATATAAGGACATGATTCTGGAAAGCCCGTTTATGGACACCCTAAGAGGAATACAACAAGACCAATTCCTGCAAAGTATGAAAGCGAGAGCGCACTTTAGGCAGAAACAGAGGACCACAGCGTCATCCATAAAACGCAAAAAAGGAGGTGAACAACGCAAAGCAGTGAGCTCACCGAACCTCCGAGCCGAGGTAATAGACACCAGAAAAACCACCTTCAAAGTCAAGGATTTAAAGTCAACAGAGTCCATAGGTTCAAAAGGAGAGACTTGAAGTGCCTGCAGGACCAGGGAAAGATCCCAGGGAGGCACAGAGGACGAACAACAGGAGAGGAGAGGGAAAAACTCCGAAACAACTGAGAAACCAACAGCCCATCAGAGCGTGCAAGGATCCCGGATCACAGAAAGCATGAATAGCAGCCCATTGCCCCTTCAGAGTAGACAAAGCATACTACTTGCGGAACCCGTCTAAAAAGAACTGAAGACCATCAGAAATAGGACAGGACACAGAGGACAGACCAAGCCCAGAACACCAGGAGTCAAAAGAAGCCCAATGTGTGGTATACTGTAGTATCACCACTCTGGGTTTAGTTACTATGTTAGCATTTCCTCCTTCTCATGTATCCTTCTTCAATGTCAATTTGGAATGCTAAGACGTCATAGAAGTGCCCATGTAATAGCTTGGTGATGCTTGAGGCTAAGTGTCAGTTGATGCTGCAGCCGTTCCTGTTGGATGGGATCTTCTACTAAGAATAAACCTGCATCTTTCATCCATCCTGTCTCCAGCGTTATACTTCAAGAATACTACACTGGCGTAGTCGGCAATAGCTTGTAGAAGTAGACCAGAGCCAAGAATCAAAAAGGTAGAAGTGTACGAGGATGACAATCCTGAAGCAAGTTCAAATGATTTTGAATGTGGGCAAATTGTTAAACAGGTCCAGAATTCAGGTGGTAGAAAGTCATGTCCCTTCGACTGTATTACTGTTGAAGGGGAAACCACACGTGTTCTGTTTAATTCGGGTGCAAAGATCACTATTGTGTCTAATGAATTTTATCATTCGAAATTGAAGAACAAAGTTGTACTTGGAAAGCCCGACATTACTCCTTTAGCTTATGGAGGTGAGCCAATCAGGTTACATGGTTACTGTGTCGGTCTGATTGAATATAAGAACAGACTGGTATCAGGAAAAATGTATGTATCTAAAAAGGGAGATAGCATCATTAGTTGGCTCCATCAGGGTGATTTGGGTGTGTTTCTTGATCCTAATGCTGATCCTCCCATTCAGATTAAGGATAGAGTGTGTACAGTGGAGAGATCTAATGAGAGTGAATTTTTGCAAGATCTTAGGAAAGAGTTTCCTGGAGTCTTCAAGCATGAATTGGGTTGTTTAAAAGGTTATCAACACAAAATTAGATTAAAGAACGATGCTGTTCCTGTGTGCTGTAAGGTAAGGAATGTACCTCTATCAGTAAGAGATGATATGCAGAAGGAGATCGCTAAGCTAAAGAGCGGTGGTATCATTGAAGAGGTGGAAGGCACCGAATGGTTGGCGCCTGTAGTCGCTGCCAGGAAGCCCAATGGGGCCTTGCGTTTATGTATTGACTTGAGACAACTAAATAAGAGCGTCATAGTGGATAGATATCCTATTCCAAACATAACTGAGCTGTTGGTTTTGCTAGGTGGAGCAAGGGTTTTCAGTACCATCGATCTCACCTCTGCTTACCATCAGATTGAATTGGAAGAATCATGCAGAGATACAGCGTTCATAACACCTTTTGGCACATTTAGATTCATCAGAATGCCTTTTGGCTTGGTTTCAGCCTCATCTGTTTTTCAACGTGCCATGGAGAATGCTCTCAAAGATCTCGTGGGCGTCTGCATATATCAGGATGACATTCTCATATTTGGCAATGATGTGGATGAACACGATGCATGATTGAAATTGGTGCTTGGAAAATTGTGTAATTGCAATCTTACCATAAAAATGGAAAAATGTAAATTGAGATCTAATTCAATTAACTATCTTGGGCATAACATAACTGGCGATGGTGTTAAACCTAAGAGTGATCTGGTTTCAACTATCCAAAACATGAGTTCTCCCTCCAGCAAAGATGAATTGATGAAATTTCTGGGTATGCTGGAGTATTATGCAAAGTTTGTAAAGAATTTTGCAGATTTGACCACTAACATGAGGTGTCTCTTACGGAAGGGTGTTAATTTTGTTTGGTCGAGTTAAGTGACAAAGAATTCACCAGCATCAAAGAAAGTTTGAGTGCTGCCCCTTCCCTTCAGAGCTTTGACCCCAGAATGAAACCCATTCTTCCTACAGATGCCTGTGAAAGATGTTTGGGTGCAGTTCTACAACAACATGGTCCCACTGGCATGCAAACGGTCATGTTTTTATCTCGCAGCCTAAGAGATGCGGAAACGTAGTATTCTGTTGTGGAGAGGGAGTCTCTTGCAGTCTTCTGGGCCGTCAAGAAATAAAAAAAAAATCTGTGGGGTGTTGATTTTGAGGTCCGCACGGACCACAAGCCTTTAGTTGAGATTTTTAACAAGAAAGGTCTTGATTTAATCTCTATCAGAATCACAAAATGGGTCATTGGCTTGCAAGAGTATAATTTTTCACTCAAGTATATTCCGGGCGTTGATAATGGGGTTGCTGACATGTTATCACGCCTTATTCCTAAAGAAACATTCACGGATGATGGCATGGATGTGGATAATGGATGGGTGTGTGTGTTAGACACTGCCATCATCTCTGAAGAAAGGTGGTGCGAAGATTTAGCCATCGACTCTGTACTGAATGAGGTTATGTCTTTCATACAAAAGGGTTGGCCTGGTGTTAAGGCTGGTTCTGATCTTACCAGACCTTTTTGGCATCTGCGTGATGAATTATGTGTTGAGAGTGGGTTGTTGTTTCGTGGGACTAAGTTAATTCCCCCTAGTAGTCTCAGAAAGGAATTGGTGGACTTAGCTCATGCGACCCATTCTGGGATTACTAAAACCAAGGAAAGATTGTGTATGTCCTACTGGTGGCCTGGAATGGACAAGCTGGTGGAGCGTGTGGTGCGAGACTGTCTTCCTTGTACTTTGAGTGATAAATCAAAATGTCCTCGGGTGCAACCTATTATTATAAGAAGGCGTCCTTCGCGTCCTTGGCAAGACATTGCGTTGGACATAGTGGGACCAGTACATAGCAGTGGTCTGCAAAATTGTTGACATGTATTCCCGTTGGCCAGAGGTTTTCTTTACTTCAGTGATTGATTCTACACGTGTCATTAAATGTCTGAACAAATTATTTTCCAGGGAAGGTGTCCCGGAATCGATCTTAACCGATAATGGTTTCCAACTGGTTTCAAAAGAGATGGAGGATTTTTTATCCTCAAGAGGTATAGTTCATAAAACGTGTTCTCTCTATCATCCCGAGTCAAACGGAATGGTCGAGAGATTCAATAGAGTAATTAAAGAGACAATCGCTTTAGCAAATTCGTTGTCATTAGATTGGAAAGGAGAAGTTCTTAATAAAGTGGAAGAGTACAGAATGACTCCCCATGGCACCACTGGGAAAACCCCTTTTGTATTATTTCGTGGTAGAGTACCTAACACTTGTCTTGAAACTTCTTGGGTCAACAAGTATGAACTGTCCAGGGGCAAGGTGTGTGATTCAAGTGATGTGCAACGGAAGGAAGAGTTGAAAGCTGCTGAAGGAAAAGTTATTTTGATAAGAGGAAGGCTGTGAAGAAAGTGGAGGTAGAAGTGGGAGATTGGGTCATGATTAAACGTCCTGGTCTCTTTGGCAGTTCTTCTTCTAAGTTCATGGAGCCCTTATTGGTCATCAAAGTTTTTCACAATGCTGTTAAGACACAAGATCATCGCATATGGAATCTTAATAGGGTGGTTGTCTTAAGAGGTCATTTTGATGGGAAGTTTTGTGAAAGCTCTAGAAATTACACTGTTGCCCCTGACCATTCCATGCTGAAAATTGATAAAAATATGAATAGGATGGAAAATGCTAGGCGGTCCTCCAGGATGGTCAAACGTCCTGGTTATCTCAATGATTATATTTAATTTGTTTCTTTGCTTATCCTGTTTGCATGGTATTGTATATAGTTTGTGAAGGAAGGGAGGTGAGTGGTATACTGTAGTATGGTGTGTGATATACTGTAGTATCACCACTCTGGGTTTAGTTACTATGTTAGCATTTCCTCCTTCTCATGTATCCTTCTTCAATGTCAATTTGGAATGTTAAGATGTCATAGAAGTGCCCATGTAATAGCTTGGTGATGCTTGAGGCTAAGTGTCAGCTGATGTTGCAGCCGTTCCTGTTGGATGGGATCTTCTAGTAAGAATAAACCTGCATCTTTCATCCATCCTGTCTCCAGCGTTATACTTCAAGAATACTACACAATGCTTAGCATAAGAAGATAACGTAGACCTCCTACGAGAGGACTGCATCACAGTAATAATGTGGTCAGGCTAACACCTGTCCTCTAAAGACAGCCGTTCAACCACCAGACCGTTAGGGTGAGAGGGACCAGCAGCAGAGGGGAAGATGGCAGGAGCAGAGACGGGTACCGTGGCAAGATCCAAGGAGGAGCCACTGCCAGGCTGAGCAACAACGGGAACCAAGACCTCCTGGGCAAGTGAGGTAACACCGCTACCACCTGAGCACGCACCCTCCGAACCTTCAGCAGAAAAGAGACAAGGGCTCCACTCCCCACGCACCCTGTTCTGGAATCCAGGAACAAAAAAGGGGAAGCAGGCCATTGGTCCTGGAAGCAAACAAATCCATCCTGGGAGTCCTGAACCTACGGCAAATCAACCGGAACACCCTGGGGGAAATACACAAAGTCAGGGAGGACGGAAACCAGCAGCTCAGAGCATCTGCCACCACATTGTCCAAGCCTTGGATGTCTCGAGCTGAAATCACCTGGAATTGAAGTTCCGCCCAACTTGCTATTGCACAGGCCACCAGATTCAAGGACCGACTGTGAGTACTGCCCTGATGATTGATATAAGCCACAGTAACAGTGTTGTCAGAGTGCACCAGAACATTGCAACGCAGCAGACGATCCTGGAAGAATCAGAGGGCCCTTTCCACAGCAGACAGTTCCCTCCAGTTGGAGGACCTGTGAGCCTACGTGCCTCGCCAACGAGCCTGCACAGTCAACTGCCCCAGGGTAGCCCCCCAACCTGAAGCACTGGCATCCGTTGTCAACACCACAGGAGGATCGGGATGTAACCACATACCTCGGGACAGATTCGGCATGACCATCCACCACTGCAGAGCGGCCACCACCTCTGGGCAAACAGGAACCACCACAGAGAAATCCTGAACAGGAAAAGGAACACAGCGGTGAAGATGCCACAGCAAGGGGCGAAGATGCAACCTGGCCCACGGGACAGTGAACACAGATGCAGCTATGTGGCCTTGCACCTCCAACCACTGTAGTTGGAGTGCCAAAGGCTGAGACAACAACTTCCTTAATAGCAACTGGAGATGAAGTATCCGGGAAGAAGGCAGGCACACCTTGCCCAGAACAGAATCGAAGTCAGGCCTGATAAAAGGTCCTCCAGGTGGGGGGAAAAAGCTGACACTTTGGGAAGTTCAGGAGAAAGCCGTGGCTTTCTAGCATATGAATGGTCAGCTCCAGATGGCAGGACATCACCAGGGCAGAGGGGGCCTGCAGGAGCCAGTCGTCCAGGTAGGGAAACACTGAGACTCCCAGGAGGTGAAGATGTGCCACCAGAGGAGCTACCACCTTGGTGAAGACCCTGGGAGAGGACTGGAGGCCGAACGGGAGGACACAAAACTGCCAATGACAACCCCACAGACAAAATCTCAGATACTGCTGGCACTCCTGGGCTACAGGGACATCAAGATATGCATCCTGAAGATCCAGAGTAGTCATCACCCAGCCGGCCTGAATCAACGGAATCACACGTTGCAGGGTCTCCATCTTGAAAGGAATCTTCCGGACGAACTGGTTCAGAGGCCAGAGATTGATCAAGATCCGAAGGCCCCCTGTAACCTTCGGGACGAGGAAAATGAGTGAGTAATTCCCGTGACCCCATTCCGCCCTGGGGACAGGAACAATCGCCTTCTTCTGAAACAGGGTCTGCACCCCCACCAATAGGGCTCGATGACGTGACACCTCCTTCAGTAAAGGCGTCCTCACTCTGCCCGATGGTGGAGGTTGAGAAAGGAATTCGATCTGTTAACCCCATTCCAGGATATCCAGAACCCACTGGTCTGTTGTTGAGATCTGCCAGCCTGCCAGGAAATGGTGCAGTCTCCCACCAACCTCTGGCAGCACCCAAGTTGGAACGAGCCGGGAGGTGGCATAGGCAGGAACTCTGACTCCCAGGACCAGCATCAGGAGGGGGTTTATTCTGTAATCACCTTTGCAAATTTTTCCCAGGACCCCTCTGGTTCCTGAAAGCGTTCTTCTGCAGACAAGAAGGTTGCTGAAATGACCTTGCATTAGAAAATGAGGACTCCTTACGATGTTGCTGAAGCCGAAAGGATAAGGAATGCTTCTGTTCCTTAAACACTTTGTGCAACTTCTCCTCACGGCCTTTCCCAAAAGGTCGAGGACCAGTAAAGAGCAACCACAAAATCAGTGCTCCATCCTTTCAGTAACAAGTTTCGTCTGGTGGCAATGGAAGCACCACACGACATGGCCGAAGCCCGCACAGAAACAAAGGCAATGTCAGAAAGAAACTCAGCCTGACGTTCCATGGATTCTAACAACTCTGGACAACTACCACCTTCTTGCATAGTGGCAAACAAAGTCTTAAAGTCAAACAATAAGGACTGAGCAACATAGGCACCATATACCCCAGAATGGATGGTGAGATGCGATCCTGCATAGGCCTTTTTGTACAGCAGAGTCAATCTTTTTATCGACACCATCCTTCAGGGCATTATCTTTAGCCATGGAATGACGTCCCACCAAGCTGGCCACAATGGAGTCCGCGTGCACCGACTCAGGAATTGTATCTTCCTTATCCTTCAAAGGGTACAGCTTGGACATGAAGCGAGGCATCATAATGTGGTCAGGATCCTTCCATTCTTTCAACAGCACATCCATCACAAAGGGATAATAGGCAGAGCCTTTGTCGCCTGTTTACGCACCTGGGGCAACACTGTGCCCTTGGACGTGCTGGCCACCTCCTCATCTGGAAACCCCATGTTATCATTAACATGTGATAAAAGGTCCAGCAACAACTCCTTAGAAATATATTTGCCTTTCAGGTCCACAGCACCCATAGAGTAACCATCAGTGGAGCCCGAACTGGAAATATCAGAATAGAGATCATGACCCCCACCAGAACGCACACCAGTAGACTTTCCATACTTCATGATAGACAAAGTCTCAAGGATTAGCTTCTTCAGATGATCAACATCACTCAACTTCCTGCTTCCAAGGAGGAACGGATTCCTCACTGTCTTTTGAGGAAGAATGAAAAGAAACCGGAGAGACATGCCGGCGCTTCTGTCTATGTTTTCCCATATTCACACAGTGGAAAGATCCAAGAAGCAGTAGAAAAAATATATTAAATTCAAAAGGTTCCGTCCAAATATGCAAAACGGGAGGCAGAAAAAGCCAGCCCCAAACCAGAACAATGCACGTGCTGTGACAGGCAGCTCTCATCCTGCCGTCACTGACGCAATGAACCATGCAGGAATGAAGGGGGCGTGGCTGCCCGACACGGCACTTCACAAAACAATGCAGGAGGCGGCCGCCGGAGGCCAAACAGCAAAGGCGTGCTCACGGCGGTAACCTGCTTCACATTAATGGTGTTTTACACCCGAAGTCGGACGGCTCATGCGGGTCGGACCCATGACTGCCTTCCACCCGAAGCTGCTCCAACTGTAAGACAGCAGCTCCCACTTGACTGCCTCACAGTGAAATGGCTGCATCGGAGCAGTGGAGTGCAGTCCACTCCCGACTCACAACCCGGAAGAAGAGTTTTACGAGCCGGGATTAATCAAAGCGGGAGCTCTCACACAGCATTGGAGGAGCTCCCGAGCACTCTAGGTGGAATTTTTCAGACAACCTGCACACCGTCGCTGTACCACTACCGGACACCAGTCAGTGGCAACAAACCCTGCCACTGCTAACCAAAGCGGCTTTTTGGGTTACCAAAACCAGGTGTCTGGTTCAGAACACGGAAGAAAAGAAGACAGTTGGGGCTGGCAAAGCCCAGCAACCCAGCCCCAAGAGCACTCACCGAGTCCAGGAGGCCCCTCATCCTGACTCCAGTTGCTCCCACAAGGGTCCAATGGCGCCCCCAGAGCCCAGAAAAGGAGGAAGCCAGAGGACATACATCAAACAGGTAAGAGCCAGGCAATTACCAGACCGTCCCCCGTCATGTCCACTGACAGGAAACAAAACAGGGAGTGCTTTCTGCTAGCTATGCTATTATAGTCCCTGGCTGGAGGGTGGGTGTAGCCTAAAAGCGTTTTGTGTTTTGTTTCCTGTCAGTTAGAATATTACCTCAATTGTTATGACTGGGTTGAGGACGAGGGACGTACTATGGAGGTTGTTCACTACAAATAAGACAGCATCTTGGAGAGTTTCCCTGAAAATGTGATAAAAAGCAATGACAGCTCCTCGTCAGTCCAACTGCTTCTGCTGTGAGTTGCTGTAAATGAGCTATATAGCTAATGAGATCCCTGGGCTCTTGTTACAGAGTCAGCAGTTCTGTATGTACTGTAAGGTATGACTTTTACCAACAATTGCATGAGATTGTTGAATAAAGGGATTCTAATTTTCCAACCAGGGACTTTTATTCATTATCAAGGTCGTAGCCCACAATATGGCAGCCATGTTCAAATACACAAGAATAAAGGCCGTGTTTGCCTTGGTGACAGAAAATATTGAGGCCAAACCAAAAAATGAAGACTACATTAAGCCAGAAAAGCCTGGAAAGTATGCAGGTCACCTCCATTTTTATCAAGGGTGGCTAAAGGAGCACTGCATCCATATATTACAGAAAGATTTATGTAGTAGGCATATCACAATTGTCTACTGCCAAATACAGACTAGCATGAATATCTGATTGAAGAATCGAACCATTGAGGCACTGGTTATGATTGGTGACAGCAGTAATGCCAAACTGGTGGTTTTTCAAAAAGAGAAACCCTCTCTTGTCGAGTAGGGCTCTAAGTTATCTTAAATTTTATATATAGCTTGAACCGTAACCTTTAAAGGATTTACATCCATATTCATTGGGATCTGGCAAATTGCCAGGGTCCAGCAGTGTAGAAAATTCAACGTGAACTCAACTCTCCCTTCATTGTTGTAAGTATTGCTGATATATGGCTATAATATAATGGGCAGCAAGGAAAGAACGCATGAGGAGAAAGAACACAGTTGCTCCAGCATCTCTTCTGGTTCTGGTCAGTGGCTGATAGTAACAGGAAATCTCCCTTATGGTATATTGCATTCAAGAGGTAAGCTGGTACTCTGTAGAAACCTGTATCTTAAAACCTAGATGGTAATTAAAGATAAATGCCAAGCAATGTGAGTATATAACCATCCACCAGTGAGGCTGTGATGCTCACTGCAGAAGACCAGGAGACATCCATAACAACCAGGCAGAAGAAGAAGTTATGAGAGAGCCAGTACCTGCAGAAGGAGGCAGAGGATACAGCACAGTAAAACAAAACCTTACTAACAAAGGCGTAAGGAACTAATAATGGAGAAACACAACAAATGCTACGTACGTATAGGTCAGGTAATGAACATAAGCTATGATGGAAAGTAAAAGCAAAGTGCACAACTGTAAAGCAGTGAACAGATTAATTATGCACCTTCTTTAAGGACCATTTTAACCTGGAAGAAGGAACAAAAGAGGCAGTCAGCTTTTCCTAAGTTGTTGGAAAACTTGTCTACTAACATACCCATCTAGCCTTCATTTTCCTATTCTCCATGATCTTCAAGCTTTCCATCTGTTGTAATCTCCAACCCATCATATTCCTCACATTCTTGACACAGTATCAACCAGTCATCTAGTATCTTGTCCATTATTTCTCAATTTCCGTACACACGTAAGGCCAAACAGCATACACCCCATAATTTACACAAACTAATCTTATATCCATGGGCTAAGATTTTGCTTTGGGAGGACACATTCAAGCCAGATAACCTAACTATGCACAGTTAAAATTCTGGGGTCCCAACACAGGATCTGTACTTTTCTGTCCCTTCAACTGCTGGAGCTCAGGCATTGGAAGGGAAGGACTGAGGTTTTACAGTTACAGCCCATTGGTATGAAGAGGCTAGGTCTACTACCTCAGTGAGTGTACCATTCGCATGTTGTCTGATGCATCTATGCATAGCTGATAGAAGAGCTTCAACCATTTGTTCTAACAATATATAGTGCTATACATTCTCCTTTGATGCCATACTAGTGATCAACCAGCAGGTCTGTAGCTTGAAAATACATCTGGAGTGGGATCTCATTGATTTATAAACAAAGTGCCCAGAACCAATGTAATTAGGTCTCCTCATCGAACCCCATATGCTCTAGCACTTCCTGTTTTATTTTGGGCTAACCTGTAATACCGTTTACATTGGCTGCACGATATGCAGTCTGCAAATCTCCAGTTATGAGGGGTTTTCGATACTAGCTTCTTTGACACTGAGCTCAGGTGATATTCTGGGCCACTCTTTCAAATGCAGTAAAAAAATAGACAGTATTATCACTAGGAGCGTACTTTTGTAAAACAGACGATGGCACATTAGGATCTACCCACACTGCGGCAACGACTTCTGGAAACTGCACTATGGCTTCTTTGCATGTTTCCTTTGCAGCTTGTTGATGAGTTCCCTATATAGCCTTCTAAAAGAACTGTCAGCCACGGTGTGCTTGATGTTTCTGAATTAGTTGATATCTGCTAGCTGCTGTAGAAGTGCCTCTATGATCAGTGCTTGAGAATCTCACTTCGGAAACCAAACTGTAAAGGTGTCACATTAACCCAGGCAAGAAATATTTTACTTCTTTAACTTTTAAGAACCAATACGCATCTCTTTCATTTCTTTAAAGTTGTCCTTGGGTATTACTGTATGTCCAAATAGGAAGTGCACAGTCTTTTCTCTCAAGGACATTTCCTCGTATTCAAGAGGGATTAGTAGTGCCTCAGTCTTATGTGAGAGTTAAGCATTAAGGCATTTCCTGGCTGTATGCTCCCTGATCAACTGATTCCATTACAGGGTTTCTGAAGATATGGATTAGGTTCCTGAGAAGAAGAAAGGATGTTCATGAAAGAGACAACCCTCTTGTCTCCATCTTCCTCACCTCTAATCCTCTCCAGTCTCCTTTTATACTATCTCATAATAAAGAGACACAGGCCAGTGGGAATCATTCTGGAGTGAAAACCACATATCCTTTGTAGCTTGACGACCACTAACCCCCTTCTTCACCGGAATATTTAATTTACCTATAAGTACCTTTTACAGTGGTGTACTATTAGAAATGGGGTTTCTAGTTGTCAGTGTATGCTCCCCATACAAGCAGGAACCACCACTCTAGTTAGGGTAAGCTAGATACATACTAAAAGATAACCTTTGCTCACCCTCTGGTAGCTTGGCACAGAGCAGTCAGGCTTATCTAAAGAATCAATGTGTAAAGTATTTGTGCAACACACATATACAGTAACACAATGAAAACATCACAAAAATATTCCACACAAGGTTAGAAGAATAGATGATATTTTCATGAGTATAACAGGACCAAAACAACAAAAATCCAATAAGTAGAACCAAAGTTATGAATTTTTAAACATTGAATCAAATTATAGTGCTTAGAGTCATAAAGCGCCAATCGGGGACATTTGGTCACGCTAGACCGGGGTAAATATAAACATAAGGCTGACTGCAATAGAGGACAGGTGGGCTACATGACTCGTGCAGGTCCCGCTGAAAAACTACCTTGGATGGAGGAAGTGTCGACGTTGGAGACTCGATGCGAAGAGCAGAGGAGGAGATGTCTAGTCATTGATCCTATGGATGCAGGTGATGCATCAGTTCCAATCCGCGCAGTCGAAGAAGACTTTGTTGACAAACCTCTTTACGATGCAGGTGATGCGTCGTCGTCCAGCCGTGCAGTCCATCAAAGCGATGTCATCAAGCGGCAGCCGCATCGGAATCAAAGGGTGATGCGTCAATTCCAATCAGTGCAAAGTCATCGATGCGTCGGTTTGGATGGATCACAACAGCAGAAATCACCTTTCAAGGGCCCAGGACTGGATTCGCACCACTTGGCAGGGCAGAACTCACAGATGACAGAGTCCAGGTGCTGTTGAAGGGTTGAAGGAAGTCTTTGATGGCCCTGAGACTTCAGAACAGGGGGCAAGCCAGCAAGCCCTTGGAGTCACTCTGGGTTCAAGTGAGATGGGTATAGTCCTTGAGCTCAGCAGGGCAGAGATCAGCAGGCAGAAGCATAGCCCAGCAAAGCTGAAAAACAGTTTTCCAAAGCAGCAGTCAAGCAGAGGGGCAATCCTTGTAGCACAACAGTCTTTACACCTGGCAGAGTTCTTCATAGGTCCAGTAGTGTACAGTCTTGGTAGGGTCAGAGCCCCAGTACTTATACCCAGTTGTGCCTGTGAAGTGGGGTTGACTTCAAAGAAGGGTCTTTGAAGTCCACACAGGTACTTTCTTCCCACCCCTATCTCCAGTAGGGGGTAATCAGCCCTGTGTGTGGGAAACAGGACACTGTCTATTCAGATGTAAGTGTCAGCTAGCCCCTCTTTTCCTGTTCAGAAAGAGTAATCAGAATGCAGACGAGTATGCAGATGCCTAACCTTCCTATGTTTGTGTCTGTCTAGAAGGGAATGCACAAAATGTAGCCGTCACCCACCCCAGACATGTATTGGAGACAGGCTGCAGACACACAGAGCACTTCTAAAAGTGAAATTTATCAAAATAGCAATGTTAAATCCAACTTTACCATTAAAGAGGAATTATCATAACCATTCAAAAGATATGAAACATAAGGTAGCTACTCCTTTCTAATTAGGAATTATGGCTTCAAAGTGTATTAAGGAATTCCCAATGTTCACCAATGGGAGGAGTAGGCCTCACAGTAGTGGAAATGGAATTGGGGTGTTTGTCACTATCAGGACATGCAAAACTTAACAGTACATGTCCTACCTTTTACTTACACTGCACCCTGCCCTATGGGTTACCTAGGGCCTACCCTAAGGGTGACTTATGTGTCATAAAAGGGATGTTTAAGCCTTGGCAAGAAGTTTTAAATAGCAAGTCGAAGTGGCAGTAACCTGCACACACAGGCCCTGCAATGGCAGGCCTGAGACAGGTTTGTAAGGCTACTTGTGCGGGTGGCACAAATCAGAGCTGCAGGCACATAGAAGCATTTAGGTTACAGGTCCTGGGTACATGGTATACCATTTTACAACGGCCTTACAAGTAAACTAAATATGCCAGTTGTGTATACACCAATGTTACCATGCTTAGAGGAGAGAGCACATGCACTTTCAGCAGTGGTAAAGTGCTCAGAGTCCTAAGGCCAACAAAAAGGTCAGAAAAATAGGAGGAGGAAGGCAAAAAGTTTTTGGTGACCCTTTAGAGAGCGCCATCTTCCAACTTATACCATATACCCTGGTCCTGTAAATGAAATGCTACAAGTGAGCTTGCAGCATTTTTGTGCCACCCCCTTATGTAGCACCTAAAAACTTGTCCCAAGCATGCAGCCTAAATTTAGTGTTAAACTGCCAATTTGACTTGGCAATTTAACCCCCTTGCCAAGCTTTATACTCCCCTTTTATTATATATGTCACCCCCAAGGTAGGCCCTAGGTATCCCACAGGACAGGGTGCTGTGTAATTAAAAGGTTGGACATGTACTTTTACGTTTTACATGTCCTTGTAGTGCAAAACTCCAAAATTGGATTTTTACCACTGTGGGGCCTACCCCTCCCATAGGGTAACATTGGGAATTACTTATTACATTTAATAAGCTGTAATTTCCAGTTGGGAGCAGGTAGCTATGTCATGTTTGGTATCCCAAAAATTGTAATGATATATTCTCCGTAATGGTAAATTCAGATTTTTAACTACAATTTTGAAAGTGGCACTTTTAGAAAGTTCGCCTTTTCCAGCACTAAGAACCAGATTACGAGTTTGATGGTCTTACTGCCGTACCACTATGGTGATGGTCTTCCGCCCGCTGTATTATGATGTCACCGCTGGGCCAGCTTTGGTGTTTCTGATGGCGGCGAATATTTTTTCATATGGTAGATGCAGGTGTCTATATTTTGACTGCAGTGTACATATATGCGTGACACGTGAAAAAATACCTACTATGAGTACTTTCCCATTGCTGGAGTCTGGACCATATGTGCCCAGTCCAGTCAATGGGTAAAAAGTGCAAAAATAACTTACCAGGATTTCAGTGCCAAAAGGGTAGTTTTCGTCAGGGTCAAGACGCTGCTATGAAGGGGGGTCCTAGACGAAGCAGTCCACGTGGGAGACTGAAGGGGAGAAAAGGAAATATACACCCCAATTCCTTTGATTCCGTCGACTCAAAGCAGGCGGCCTTCCCGACACAGTCAGCTCATCAGAAAGCCAACTCATAATTCGGGCGGCGGTGAACTTCTCTGTATTGGCAGCTTCTTTTCCCCTACCGCCATCGAGGCAGTCTAAGAAATGCTGTTGGTTCCTGCAGTTCTCCGGCGGTCTTTCTGTCAGCAAACCGCCAACATTGCAATACGGCGGGTGGACTGCTAACTGTGCGGTGGTGATTCTGGTGCAACAGCAGTCCCAAGACTGCCAAACTCATAATCAGGCCCTTAGTCCTTTGTGCCTGCAGCGTGTCTTGGGTCACATGGCTGGTTGCAGTTGGCAGCTAGACTTTGTGAATTCCTCCCAGACAGTCGCACATTAGAGGCATTAGGTGGGCCTCAGGACTTACTTACTTAAAGAGGGCATCGGCTGGCAGGATGAGTGGGGCAGAGCTGAGTCCAGCCCCACTTGCAACTGAATAGGGTATGCTCCGCCTTCACACAAAGGGCCTAACAACTCCACATTATCAGTGCAGCTAGCTTGGAGTCAAGGGAGGGGAGTCAGGAAATTCCATGCACTTCAAATTTCTAGTAGCTTCTCCCACCTTCTGGAGGAAGGGCACCAGGGTATAAAAATAGGACCTTCAAACCCACTCTTCAGTTAGCTACCAGACCTTCGGAAGGCCTCTCAGAGGACTGCCTGCTGCTGTGACCTGCTTTGAACTCTGCAAAAATGCTGCTGCACCTAGAAGGACTAGTCTGCTGTCTGGAGCCTGCCTTGATCCCTCAGAGGCTAGTCATGCTGTTGAGTCCCTGCATCTTCACCTGAATCCAGGAATAACAGAGTGACTCAAGGGGCTAGTTTGCTGGCCTCCTGTTCATAGTCACAGGTACACAAAAGGCTCCCACCATCTTGAATCTGTACCTGTACCTAGCGTGAGCGAGTCCTGAACCCCTGAGAGGTGTTCCACCAGTCCTGGACCCTTGGTTTTGGTGCTAAATTTGCCCAGATGGCCAAATACCAAAACTGAGGACTTAGAACATTTTTGGCCGAAAACTGCTCTGAGAACCAGGAGGAGACCAGGACCAACCTGCTCGCCTATTCCCCCGAGGTGCATCACCAGTCGGATTGCCGTTGCAGCTTCTCCAGCTAGATTCTTCTCCACAGCAGCACATCCTTTTCAGTGGTCCTTCACCAAACGGGTATCTGGCCTCATGGAACTGTTTTCAGCTACAGCCCTCTGCCTTGTCCCGCTGTAAATTTTCAACTTCCATTTCAAAGACTAAGAGCCTGAATACAATCTTCTGGATGGGATACTCCATCACAAATGTGGCAGATATCCTGTCCGCCGTATTACAAGTTCCATAGGATATAATGGAATTGTAATTTGGTGGACAGGATATCCACCACGTTTGTGATGGAGCAACCCTGACTGTCAAGATTGTAATCAGACCTTGGCCCAAACATAGAAATGTTCACTGTGGCTTCGACCCAAGGCAATACGACTAAGATGCTGTCTCCTCAGACACCTCCTGAAGCCTTGCCCCACTGAACTTTAATTTCTCACTTTTTCTCAAAATGTCTTCTGACGGGGCTCAATCCACTTCTTGTATCCGAACCGCACTTCATTACAGTCGGTAATGTTTTCGACTTTGACCCTGTGTCACGCGACTAGATGTCTGAAGTTGGCCCTTTGATCTTTTAAATGCTAGTTTTTACAGAAAACTTTTGAACCTCATAACTCTGGTTCTACTGATTGGATTTTTGTTGATTTGGTGTCATATAATTTATCAAGATTTGCTCTATCTTTCTTAATTGGTCTTCTATTTTTCTTGTGTTGTGTCTTCACTTTGTTACTACTTGTGTGCTGCATAAATATTTTACATATTGCCTCTAAATTAAGCCTGACTGCTTCTTGTGCCAAGCTACCCGGGATTAAGCATAGGTTTATTTAGAGACTTTTTGGGGTTCACCCTGCAAGGGATCGTGGCTGCTGCTTGACCAGGGCTCACACTCCAGCCAACCAACAACCCAATTTCTTACAGCGTTTAACATGGTGATGGACATTTTGGCTGAATTGGCATTTGACCACAACTGTCTAATAACTTCCTGAATCTGCAGTCTCTGTGAGAAATTATGTCGGCTCCCCATGCTCCTGGAACTGAACATTACACCAATTGTGGAAGCTGACCAGGTGTGCACAGTGGACTGCACTCCGAAGTTTCAACTGCAGTCAATGCACATATGCTTTGGTGGGTTGACTCACTGACTTGATTGCTGCTGCTATTCCATGCTGGGTTTCCTTTGGCAATTGGCTCTCTTACAGAAAGTATTTATGCTTATGCTGGGCACAATTTGGACAGGCAAGAATGTATTCTTGAACATAAGAGTGAACAGATGGCCACCATAAAGTTCACAACACGAAATCCAAAGTAGTCTTCATTCCTCTAGAGCCTAAAATGGCTTCGGTATGAGACATGTTCATAACATCCAGCTATAATTCCTTAGTTGTAAAAAAAAAAAAGGTTGTCAGCTTAAATACAATTCATGTTGTCAATCTAAAGTGGTCTTTAAATGAAGATCTAGTTCCTTCAGATCTGTCTGTTCTTGAGCTTGTCTAAGAAAGGCAGAACTATTCCAATCACTCATTGAGAAGGAATTACTAGCTGGTCATAATTAAGTGATGATTCAGGATAATACCAAGATAAAACATCCGCAAATGCATTCTGTGAACCAGAAATATAGGTGGCAGTGAAATCATACTGGGCAAAACAAAATGCTCAATTGCTTGGGCTCTGCACCCCGGGAGCCGCATGACGCTCTCTTAAAGCCCTTTACTCCGATCCCTTTCCAGTGCGTTGGAGGAACCCACTGCTGCACTGGGTATCGGCTGCCTTACTCCGCCTGGGTGCCCTGGATTGCTACTGTGGTTGGTTTGTGTGGCATCCATGCCACTGACTTGTACTGCCGGTTAGTGGAGGGTGCTCGATATCTGGTGTGGCTCCTCCCCGGCTGCCCCCCTGACTGTGGATACGGCAGAATCTCTGATATCTAATTGCTGTTGCCGAGTGTTCGTTGCATTGTTCCACCGCGCCGCCGGCCATGGGCAAGGGAAAGCCTAGGGTGTCTACAAGGTCAGGGAGAGCGGGTTCTCTCTCGCCGCCTTCGGGTCATTCCTCCGCCCTTTCTCATCAAACGGAAGGGCGTGTAGGTACCAACGCTTCGGAGGACAAACTGGACATGATCTTGCGGGAGATCCGTGATTCTCGTTCTGTGTTGGAAGCGCAACTGGGCGTGATCTCAGTGGATCTCAACTTATTGAAAGATGATCATAAGAAGCTTGTTGAGAAGGTTAAAACGGTGGAGCAGAAGGTGGACAGCATGGTACCTCAAGTACAAGCCCATGAAGAACAACTAAACCATATGCGCCAACAGATCGACTCCCTTCAGGCCCGGGCTGATGACGCGGAAGGCCAGGCACGCCGGAATAATCTCCGAATCGTAGGTCTGCCGGAGGGAACGGAGGGATCTACGCCCACGGAATACATAGAAAACTGGTTAAAGTCTAGCGTGGCCCCGACCGGATTGTCCGCACATTTCACAGTCGAGCGGGCACATCGTGTCCCTACGCGTCGACCAGTTCCGGGCACCAACCCACGTCCCATCTTGGCTAGGATTTTGAATTTCAGGGACCGGGATCACCTACTGCAGGCGGCGAGGGACAATGGTCCACTGCAGATTGACAACGCGAAGATTTCCATATTCCCAGATTACACCCTGGCGGTTCAGCGCAGAAGATTTTCCTTTATGGAGGTGAAGGCACGAGCTCGGGCAGCGGGCCTGTCGTTTGCCTTATTGTGTCCAGCAAAACTGAAAATCCTCTACAATCAACGCTCCCTGTTTTTTGACACTCCTGACAGTGCGTGGGACTGGCTGGACAAGACGTTCCCCGATGTCCAGCCTATGAGACGTATGGACTCCTCGCTGCCAAAGACACAACGCCCCCCTCGGAGGCGTAAGAGAGGGCTTCTTACTCAAAGTTCGGCCTCCAGTCCCCTGATTCGTCTTCAAGTGATGGAGGGCAGGCGAAGGGCATTACATACTGCCTCGACCTTCCGCACCACTCGTCCAGCTATCAGCTCCAGTCCGTCTGAAGGATTGAATACAGACACTGATTCCGATGGCAGCGTTGCACTGTTTCCTTCTGTGACCACACAACTTAGTAATGATCCTCTGGCCTCTACTGGCTCTTAGTTCTATGACATGTACCCTCGTAAGGCACGCTCAGCCTTTTGTTGACTCTTGGTCCTGTTCGAAGTGCTGTTGTTCTACATATGCTCATTTACCCGAATGGTAGTATGTCATGAAAATGTGTCCGTCTGTCCGACAGGTGGGGGTGGATTAGTAAGTCCCCTGGCCCGGCCCGCGTTCTGGGCGTTTTCATGTGTTGATTGCTGCTATAGTGTGGCTGTTGATAGTGTTGGCGACCTTCCCCCGTAGGCGTTAGCATTTGTTGAATGTGAAGGATGTTAACCTTGTTTTCACGGTTTGGTCGAACGAAGTTTGGGCGTTGGACCCAGTATTGGGACATTGTTGAGTTATTTGTAACTATGCCGCATGGTCTGTAGGTTGTGGGTGGGGGGTGGTGGGTGGGGTTGGGATCCGGGGGGATTTCTTCTTAATTGTGGTGATGCCTGCTGTTAATTCTTATACTTTTGTCTCATGGAACGTTCGAGGTATGGGGTCCATTGCTAAACGGCACAGAATAGCTGCGCAATTACATCGTTGTAAAGCACACATAATATGCTTTCAAGAGACACATCTGATTCCCTCCGAGACTACGAAACTACACAGGAGATGGCGGGGTCAATTTTATGCAACTGCATATTCGGCCTTTTCTAGGGGGGCCGCCATCTGGATTCGGGCGGGAATCCCCTTTTCCCTTAGTGAGAGCAAAATTGACGATCAGGGCCGGTTTGTCCTCCTACTGGGATCGTTAGATGGTAGGCAGGTAGTTCTGGGGTCCCTCTATGCTCCGAATACAGATCAAGAGGCATTTTTAACACAGGTCTCCCGAGCACTTGCTGGCTGGTCCCATTTCCCGTGGCTCTTAGGTGGAGACTTGAATGCGGTGTTTGACGTATGTCTGGATCGTTCCCATCCCCCTTTATTTAACACTACGGCGAGGGCGCAGGCCGTGGCCTTGACACGTTGGGCACAGGGCTGGGATTTATTGGACGTATGGAGGGCTTTGCATGTGAACATGAGGGAATATTCCTTTTACTCTTACCCCCACAAGCTGCACACACGTTTGGATTACTTTCTTTGCTCCCCAGATTTATCCTCTTCTATTACACATTGTGAGTACCTGGGCAAGACTATATCTGACCATAATCCCATAGAGTTATTGTTGACTTGGGGCCGTTCCCCTGCTCCTATTCCAACGTGGAGGATGCAACCTATACAATTGGAAGACCAGGTGTATCGGGCCGCATTGTCTACAGCTATTGAAACATATTTCGTGGAGAATGAGGGTATTGCCTCATCCAGATCTATTGAGTGGGAGGCCTTCAAAGTGACTGTACGTGGGGTCGCCATGGGGACTTTGGCAGGATCACGTAGGGAAACGATTAGGGACATAGCTGACCTAGAGGGGGACTTGCAGGCTCTGGAGGTAGCGGCTCAGAGGAGTGCTGACGGCGTAGAGCCCCTGCAGTCCGCTAGAATTAAGTATGCTGAATTGCTGGAACGCTTACGTATGATAGATTTTAATGCCTATACGCTGCGCACACACTCCGAGGCGGATAGGGCAGGTACACTGTTGGCGAGACTGATCCAACCTACGGTGAGTCCTACTCCCATATTAGCTGTAAATACAATCCATACCACGTTAGTTACCTCTCAGGGTGAGATCAATGCTGCGTTTCAGGAATATTATGCTCGTTTAAATACCGCCCCAGGCTTGGATGTCTCGGCCCCCACACTCTCCTTCTTGACCAGGGTCCAACTTCCCACAGTTTCTGATTCGATCGCTAAGGACTTGGCAATTCCGATTACTATTGCAGAGATCCGGGTGGCGATAAAGGCATTGGCCCATAACAAAACGCCGGGCTCTGACGGCCTCCCTGTGGAGTTTTATTCAACTTTTGCTGATATGCTGCTCCCTCGGTTGTTGCAACTTTACACTTCCTCTTTGGAAGACGGTGTCCTGCCACCGACTGCTAGGGAGGCGATAGTCACGTCCTTGTTAAAACCTGATAAGGAACCGACTGACCTACTATCTTATAGACCGCTTTCTATTCTTAACACAGAATACAAGATACTCAGTAAGGTTTTGGCATCGCAGCTCCTTCCCCTCCTTCCTCGATTGATCCATACGGATCAATGTGGATTCATACCCCAACGCAGCACCTCTCTGAATATCCGCCGACTCCATGCCCTAATGCACGCAGCGTCAGAAACTTCACCTCTTGCTGGTTGCTTGTCTTTAGACGTGCGTCAAGCCTTTGATACCCTAAGCTGGCCGTATATGCTAGCAGTATTGTCTAAATTCGGCTTACCCCAGTCATATTGTACATGGATTAAATTGTTATATACTAGCCCTACAGCGCGCGCTAAGACGGGTATGACCATCTCCCCCTCTTATGCAATCTCCCGGGGTACGCGCCAGGGTTGCCCCTTATCCCCCATGCTCTTTGTGTTAGCCCTCGAACCTCTTGCGCAATATCTGCGTCAGGTCATGGTCCCTTATGGCATCCCCTTGCGTGGGGTGATACACTCTGTATCACTGTACGCAGATGATATGCTGTTGTATTTCCGAGACTTAGATGCCAATAAACACACAATAGCTGCTGCCTTTTCTATTTTTGGGGAAATTTCTGGCCTGTGTCTTAACGCCTCTAAATCAGTCGCCTTCTCTTTCTATAATACTTATGCTTCTCCCTTTTTACAATTTGGTCAGATGCAATTTAGAGTTGTCCCTGTCACGTTTAAATATTTGGGAATTAATGTCTATAGATCCAACGCCGATACCATAGATGGTAATGTTGTGCGCGCCATTAATTCGCTGCGCTCCCAGATCGCCTTTTGGAATACGTTGCCATTAACGGTGGCGGGCCGCTTGGCGGTGTCGAAAATAGTTATGTTGCCCCGCCTCCTTTATTATTTCGTGAACTAACCGGTTGTCCTCCCGGCCTGGATTTTTAAAACACTTGACACACTGTTATCATCCCGATATGGGGGACGGGCAGACGGAGATTGGCGCTGGCTAAGTTGCAACTCCCTAGTGCTGCAGAGGGCATGGGGGTGCCTGATTTTAAAACATATTGTATAGTGGGACAATTACAGTGGATGGCATATTGGTTAGCGGGTAAGAATTTATTTGAAATTGGGTACTCCCTGGACATTTTGAAACGTGGAACCCTTCAATCCCAGTTATGCCCGGGTGCACAAAAGCTGGATGATCCTCCTTATTTGCTGCAAGTTGCATTACATTATTGGAAACAGGCTAAAAGACAGGCAAAATTGCGATTTCCGTATGCCCCGAATATCCCGCTCTGTGGACTGCCTACTAGGTGTGGGATAATCTCGATGAATAGAATTCAGGGGTGGCCACGAGAGGGGGTGGGGACAGTCAGGGATCTCTTCTTAGAGGGCCACTTGATGCCCCACGATGAGTTTGCACGTACTTATTCGGTGCCTCAAACCTTGTTTCTCACTCATGCTGCAATTGTGCGCTTTGCTCGGACTTATTGGTACATAGATCAGAGAGAACCCCCAACTTTTCACTTGCTGAAATCGCTACACGTTATGGGGCACGGCCGACACTTGGTGCGCTGGCTATACCGAGGCTTGAGGGAACATTCACATATTCAAGTATTGCATCTTAGGCAGCAGTGGGACTTGATATTGGGGCGGGAGCTAGAGGACGGGGAATGGGCTCAGATGCTAGAGCACCCCCGGCGAGTCTCTCGTAATTGTCGTCTAAAAACAATTCAATTATTCATATTGCATAAAGCATACCTTGCCCCGGCAACGATACGAAAGATGTTTCCTACTGCGTCCTCGGCATGTCCACGGTGTAGGGCGCCTGAAGCTGATTTTCTTCATATGATATGGTATTGCCCGGTGCTGCGGGGGTTTTGGTTGGAGGTTGTCCAGGGCCTGGGGGTGTTGACAGAGCACACAGCATGGGACACAGTTGAGGCCTGTCTCCTGGGACTTTTCCCCCTCCCTGGGAAGGTGAAATTGCTACGCCGATTTACAGGTTTGGCTTTGATGCTAGCTAAGCGTATGATCACGCAGCGCTGGAAGTCTACTTCAGCGCCCCGTGCAGGCGCGTGGCGTGAAGAGGTGGTCAGATGGGCGGTTGCCGAAAGGGAGACTTTACAGCCTGAGGAGTACAGGGGACTGCGGAAAAGGCCAATTTCTCTGGATTGGGCGCACCTAGTGGAACTGTTTAAGGCTGCTGTGGGGGATGATTTGGACGACTCACAGATTGCAGTGCCAGAAAATGGTACAGATGTTTGACTGTTAATGGTATGATGTCTACGCTCACGCTACCCTCCTGCCTTCCATTCTTTTCCCTTCTCTCTTGCTCCGCTCCCGCTGGCCTTCTCTGCCTTTTTCCCTTCGGGGCCTCTTTCCCCCCTCCCTTTCCCCCCCTCCTCCTTGCGCACCCTTCCCTGATGATCTCAGACCTGACAAACACCAGATACAAGACCATCAGCTGAGTGTTGAGGCAGGGTCTATTTTTATCGTATAAGACCCCCAGGCGCGCTCTGCCCACACCTAAGGTATGAGACCCTTACACAGGCCCTGCGGCCTCAATCTGTAGGCCTTTTGTTAAATTGACCAAATGAGAGAGGGTCCGGTTTTACCATATAACACATGCCCTGGGCCATCCTTGTCACTCAGTCAGTATGAACCCCTACGTAGGCCCTGCGGTCTTTCTGTAGACCTTTTGTTAAGTTGACCAGAGTTCCGCCATTTTACTGTACAGAAGGCTCTAAGCCTGTCTGACTAAAAGTCCAGCCAGCTTCTCTCTGCGAGGCTCTTCTGCTCCAGACTGGATAGCCCCCACCCTACCCGTGTGTCTCAAAGTTCACTGTCTCTTCCTCTGTCCTGTTGACATATAGCACACCACATCCTGGGTCTGAACATGAGAATGAAGAAGTTCCCACCACAAGGACGTCAGACCGGGGTGATGAATGTGGCAACCAGGACATTGCTATATATTTTATTCCTTACATTACATATTTTCTGCTTGCCCTATGCAATTTACGACGAGCGCTTGGTCTGAGAACATAACCTTTCACCTAGTCTATGTTCCACATTTAGCAGAATAAGCACCACACGTCTGATAAATGTGCGACCCGTGGCTTAATTTGACGTAGATAGGACTGACGTTGCACTAAGCACTTCGGCTTCAGATCCCAGCCTTGAAGGGTATAAAAGAGAGCCCACGGAGTTCTCGGAGGACTACCCCACCCGTCTGTTGGTAGATGGCAGGCGGGTGTGGGTGCTCCCAAGAGCTCTTGTTTTTGTTTTATTAAGATACAATTTAACTTGCCAATATAATTTCTGTATATGCTATTTTGTCTCTAAATTGGTGTTTTCTTATTGAGAATTTAATGCTTATATTACATTTGCAAGGCTGCTTTCTTTTAGGTTTAAACGTGAGTATTCTCTGCATTTTAGATCAAATGTGTTTTGCATTCTGAGAACATTTTCCTTGATTTAAATTATGTTTTTCATAGTGCATTTATAAATGTGTCTTTGAGGTTTTCTGAAGTGTCTCTCTTCAAACGATTTCAATGCCTTCTGAGTCCTATTGAGAATTAGATAAAAGTGCCTTCTGTTTGGTAAGACTCTCTATGAATGCGAGGTCACTATATTTTGTATTCTAAATGCCTTTTTCTTGAAGTTGCACTTTCTAAATAAATCTGTTGAACCTTTTGGCTTGGTTTCCATGGCTCACACATCTGTTTCCTTCATTTTAGTATGAGCGTTCCTGCGCACCCTGCCTCAAGTTAAGCGGCCCTTTTGTCCCTAAATCACTCCCTCGAACAGCTGGCAAGGGTGCCCCCTAGCCCCCCCCAAGCTCCCTAAAATGCTCCCCCCAACAGTGTATTGTCTCTGTGGCGGCAAATGGGTTACTTGTTTAGTTTGGGGGTTGTTATGGGTGGGATAATTTGGGTGGGAGTTTAAAGGAGTACTGCGACTAGTCGATCATAATTGGGTCATTATTCAGAATACAAGTATACAGTCTGTATATTTACACTGCGAATATTGTTGCACTTTATGTAGAGTGGAATCACTCACTAAATGTTTTGCTCCAGAACACATGCAGAATTAATGCCAAATTGTTCTTGGAAATGTAACCAAATGCTTACTATCGACTGTGTACACATGTATATTATCTGCAGTACTCCTTGTGGAGAGGTGTGGTGCAGCGGCCAGGGCAGCTGACTTCGGATCACAGGGTTCACGGTTCGATCCCCGGCTCCGGCAGCAGCTCAGCTCAGCACCGTGTGACTCTGGGCAATAGCTCACTTAATTTCCACTACGGCCCCCAGCGCCTTGAGACCCGTAAGGGTGAGTAGCTGCGCTATATAAAAACGGACTTACTTACTTACAGTACTCAATAAAGATATTTAGAAAAAAAAAAGAGTGGGACCTGGAAAGTTCTATTGAGTCCCATTCTTGACTACCCGAGAAAAGGACGACTCCTCCCAACAGCCACAGAGTCACTCTGCACAGAACAGTATATTTGAAAGGTGTTAAGCATCTCATTAAGATTGTCCTTGGTAAGAATAAAAATCCACAAAGGGGAAAAACCCTCCTTGTCAATTTATCTCTACATTGAAGATGAAGGTAAATACTGAAGAAAGCAGCAAAGCTCCAAACTTCTGCTGACATCAGCAAGGACAAAAGAGTCAAGCAAGAATTCCACGCATAGAATCCAGAAGAAGATCAAACTGCTGCAAGTAAAAATCTTGGACCAAAAGTGTAATATGGGGCAGAAAGATGCAAAGAAAAAAAGTAACTGAATGTTTTTCCACTAATCTTCCTCTCTTAAATGCCTGCCTTACACCTCATTCAAACAGGACCTGATATCACAAAAAAATAATCTATTTCACCTTGTGTTGGGAACCTCGAATATTATCCTATGGACAGTTGATCATCTTCGGAAGAGCTGGCTGTAAGGCTGGTTTCTGCCCCTTTATAGAAAGTAATGGGGTTTGTTTGGTAAATGAAAATGTTCAAGGAACCTTGAATAATATACTACTGACAGTTGATCATCATCGGAAAAGCTGGCTGTAAGGCTGGTGTCTGCCCCTTTATAGAAAACAATGGGGTTTGTTTGGCAAATGAAAATGTTCAAGATCAACATCCAACTTTTAGTGCTGGATTTGAGATTCCCACCACTGCCCTTCATGCCTGGCACTCCAAGCAGTTAGTAGAACACTGCTCTGGGTGATCACAAGCTCATAACACCAGAGACTTCTTGGCAGAGCAAATGATCAGCAATGCTCTGAGTATGATGTACAGAAACATGCAAGCCAGCCGCACAAGAACTGATTATTTTCTTCTTCTTTAATGCTCACAGTTATTAGTAACATCTTGGCACTGCTCTTGACACAGATGTAACATTAGGTTGTCTTTAATAAGAAGGAAGCAAATACACAGGCTCACCTCTGTGAGTATGACTATCATTGATTTCCAGGGGAGCCTATACCACATGTAAGAATATCTTCATTAAGCTAACCAAGAGTATTAATTGTGTATTATCCTGAACTCAAGGCCATTACCATCTGTAAAGGTTACCCTTTCACTCTTGTTTCTGTTCTCCTTGATCAAGTAAAGCCACGATCTTCATCAGCCTTGACTTTTGGGAAGCATGTAATCGAATAGGAGTACGCTAGGAGATCAGTTGAAAGGAGTTTTTAATGCAAGGCATGGACATGCTTAATACTTCGTCATTCCATACCAGCTATGTCTTGTGCCAGCCACCTTTCAACAGTTGTTTAATGATCTCTTTTGTGATTTATTGCATGGTAGTATATTTAAATGATGTACTCATTTGGTTAGACACATTAGAACAAGATTTAAATCATGTTTTAGATGTCTTCACTCACCTGAGAAAGAATCACTGTAAGTGATGAAAGAAAAATGTCTTTTTGAGGCTTCTAACATTCCCCTTTTGAGATTTAAATTTATGGAGACATTGGTATGAATTCTTCCAAGGTAAAAGTGCACTGCTTTGTTGGTTCACCAACTTCTACAGGCAGTTTATACAAGTTTGTCAACCATATTTCTGCCGCCATACAGAGAGAGGCATACCATTCTGTTGGAAGGAGACACAACCTGATGAATTGATGTCATCTCCCATAGAGGCCTACTTGCTATAATCTACTTTTCTCAGACCCTCTCTGCAACAAAGACAGGCTAAACAATCTATGATTAAGAACTACTGGAAATAAAAAAAGTCTTTGATCATGGAAGCAGTACTTGGAGGGAACACATCACAAGATCTACGTATTGACCTACATTAAAATATTTTCTATAACTAAAGTCTACTAAGTGTGCTAATGACATGCAGGATGGACTTTGTTCTTTTCCAGGGTCACTTGCAAAGTCACTTATCACTCTGTTAACAGATATGCCAAGATGGATTTCCTCTCCAGGCAGACAAAAGAAAGAGAAGTACCATCTTCTTCCCTATATATACGTTTGATAACTACTAATCCATATGAACTCTCCACATTTCTGTATTCAATTTAATAGGCACAAAAAACAGAGATGTCAAACAGTGAGTACAACTGGAAACAGATTAAAGGACGCTACTAAATCATTTTTCATATCAGAAACAAACATTGTACATTCCCAACACCTCTATTTAACAATCAATCAAGTGGTGTCATATTGCTTTTGCAGCAGAACATCATGAACAAAAAGATTCAAGATCTCATCCATCTGCATTTTGGTGGTTACATTTAAAACAATTAGTAAGGTAATATATTCAACAGTGCCCTGTGTGTGCTCAACCAAATGCCACACACAGTCCTCTGACTGAATTACTTTAGTCCATACCAACTCCCACTGAGCCATGATTTCAATTGAGTTTATTGTAGAATTACCACCTTCAGATGATTACACCAGGTTGCTGGTAGTAGGTGACTATCTCAATAATATGGGACATTTTATGCATATCAAGAAGTTACCCACAGTTGCAGATTTAATGGAAATCTTCTTAATCCCCATTATTCATCTGTCTGGGCTTCCTGACATCATCATTAAGGACAGAGGGGAATATTTCACAGCCATGTCTGGAAAGTACTTGGGAAAAATGTGGGCACAGCAAATTCGCTGTTTAAGACACACAAAAAGATGGGCAGATGGAATGCCTGAACCAAAAAAACTGAGCAATACCTACAATGTTTCCTGTTGAACCATTAGAATGCCTGGAATCAATGTTGTGTTGTCCTTGCTGAATCTATTCCATTCCTCACGGGTAATGTCCCTATTTATTATGCATAAGATTTTCATTCTCAATTGTGGCAGGCCACAATAATGGATTCTGTTTTTAATCCAGTTACGAATCACCTGCAAAGTATTCAGACAATCCAAAGAGCAACTTATCAACATCTATGGCAATCAAAAGCTAAATAGAAACACGTTTTAATCACCATAGAAGTGCATCATCAACATTCCAAAAAGAGGAAAAGATGAAGGGGCCGATTCCGATCTCGGTCGGAGGCGCACCCAATACCATTCGGTCGGGAAAAAAGCCATGCGAAAGCCTGTTTCCCGACCGAACCGTACGCTGAGTCCGGCCGAGCGAGTACGATGCGACTCGCCGACCGACTCGTCCGGGCGTCCCGACAGCTCCGACCGACTCGCTCGGACTCGAACCGCTCCGACCGACTCGGTCGGACCCGGTCCGCACCGCGCAATGGAGACGTTTTCCGGCCGGGTAAGTACGATGCGCACCTCGACCGCTCCGACCGACTCGCGCCGTCCGACTCGAACTCGCTGTCGGAGCCGTACTTTGGGGGTCCGTGTCGGACCCCCTGTACTGCGTGCCCGTGCGAGGCGCACACAGGGGGACCCATGGGTCCCCCTACCTGTGCGTGTACGCCGCGAAGCGCTTCGCGGCGTACTCGCTGTAGGGGCGCCCTTGTCCGCCTCGCACCCATTGAGGCAATGGGAGCCCGCGTACGCGTTGTACGACCGGCTCCCATTGAGTACAATGGGAGTCCGACCGACTCGTGTCCGATAACATACGGACGCATCGGACTCGTTCGGTCGGACTGCACGGGTCCGATTCGGTCGGAAATCTCTCCGGGTCCGGCTCGGTCGGGAAATTTCCGGCCCGAATCGGAATCGACCCCGAAGTGTCCACTAAACATCTGAAATTTCCAGATTCTCATCTCACGTTTCCACCATGATTTGTAGGCCTCTTGAGGGTAATCAGACAGGTGAACATGTCTGCATTTTGGCATGCACTTCCATCTTGTTGGAACACCCAACCAGTCATTCATTCCACAGACAGCAGAAACCTGCTGAGGGCATCAATATCACACTTCCTTGGTATTTGATGCAGGGTTTGTTCGACTAAAACCAGGGCCAGCAATTTGTTTCGAGAGGGGTCATTCTTTGGGGTGGGCATGGTACTGTCAAGATTCACATAGAACTCAGACATCAGATTATTTGCATCGCTGAAGAGGCATGGAGAAGATGTTGAGCAGAGAAATGGAGACGAAGCTCACACAGACACTAAATTGCACAATAGAGTTTCAAATAGACATCATCCCTGAAACAGCACAGTTAAACTGGTGTTATGGTTCTGAAACAATATTTGAAAGCCACCAAAGCTACACGTATCATACCTCAAATGACTATGCACTGCTTACAAAAGGCATCACTAGTGACATATTAACTTACATCATTAATAACCTCAATGATGAGATTACATGCGCCATCACCAACGACAGTTCAATGACATCAGACTGAGGTAAAAAATACTGGGATGTAAAAATATAGCAACATATAGAGAGGGCAAAGATATTGACTTTACATACTTGCTATGTACAGTAAAAAAATAAGTACTATAAATGTATAGTTGACAAAAATATCAGCATTACGCATGTATGTGTACATATTTAATATTATGTCATCTTATAATAATTAAAAAATATAAAGACTGAGAAAATAATACATATATACATATATATGTATAAAATAAAGAACTTATAAAGATAGATTTAATAATTTAAAAACAATTTAAAATATATGTAATCTTAAAATAAATTTTAAACATCCCCACAGTAATATAAAAATATGAGGTCAAAACATGATAAATGAAGGTGAAACATGATAGTGTAAAGTGTATTAAAAAGCATTTTCAAATCTTTCTTTTTGACTAGCGCCCTATATTCACAAGCTTTAAAAACATATATATGAATTTACATATTTGAAAATCAATATAACTAATTAAATATATTCCCTTCTCCCCTATAAACCCAACAACCCAACAAAACGAATAGAAAAAAGTATTATTTTATATGTAAAAACACACCCATTGCATAAAAAATATCAGTTAATAAAGAAAATAATTAATACATTGAAAAACAAATACACAAAATTCTTCATAATAAAATGTATTAATTTACAATATTAAAAATTGAATTACCTCGTTAAAAATAAAAAAATAATCAAAATAATATTAAACATTCAACCATATATATGGTAATACACTTCTCACAATACACAAATCCAACAAACTGCCAACAAATAAAAAATAATAATCTACAGTTCTTTAAATATATTACCATATAAAAAACAATAACATATACTAAAAATAAGTGGAAATACAGTAAATAATAAGATCTAACAACACCATGCTTACACAGTTCTGGGAACTTTTGCTAGAGAATGAACCCCCTCATGAAGATCAGACATAGTATTACTTACATTCCCTCCGCCCATAAAGCCCATCCCGGCATATGATCACAGGTATGTCCGAGACCCTCCCAGCCCACGCACACTGCCTGCGCTCCAAATAGATAAAAAACATACCCCACTGACAGTTACAGCTCTACATCCTCACTGCTTACCCCGACCTGCTCTGGCGCCTACTACCCAGATCCACTCTACTGACACGCCAACTAATCACACCCATGCTGTTGTTTAGTTCTGCCCTCTCCCTTTAGCTTTGTTCTTACAGAGGTACACACATTTCCTGACCTACGGCTAGAGTCCCATACTCCACGGGCCACAGCCTAGCTTCACATGGTCAGCACGCTTTATCATGAGTCCCCGCAAACGGCCGCTGCAACACCACGTCACCCTGGCCCACTAACTATGCTGCACCACCTGGTGGATTAGAATATGTGGATGGACTCACTGCCTACTATAACTGTAACTATTATCATGCATATATGCAAATGTAACCATGATAAACTGTGTAGAAAACATCAATAAAAAGAGTTTGAAAATAATCATAAGATCTAACACTCAAACTAATGAAACATTTAAAAACAATACAATATTTTATACAATGATATTAAACAAAACAATGTTAAATACTTAGATATTATTAACAAAGTAAATAAAACAATATGCTTACCTGCAATATTATGTCTCACAATATCCTGAGCACCACAATATTTTTGCAACCATATTAAAGACTAATGATATTTTTGAAATTATATTAAGGTTGAACACCTAAGGACATCATCAATAACATCACTATGCCAGGAAGCACCATGTGTGACATAAGTGTATGAGCAAAAGGAGAGTAAAATAAACAAAACAATATTATGATATACACCTGTAGGAAAGATAATGAATATTATAGAGCTAAGGTGAGGTCAAGGATTTACTATAGTTGCATTATAAATTACATACAAAGTCACTCAGACATACAGTTTAAAAAGTAGACATAACGCGTACAACAGTTTATACTGGAAGACATCATTGAGAGCTATGAGTATGATTGAAGGGTATACTAATCGAAACAGGTGTATTATCCACAAATTTTCTTTGAATTCCCAAGGGGCAAGAAGACCATCAATATGATTAAGAAGAGTTTGAAATAAATACACATAACCTAGCAGCTGTTGTAAAGTTGAGGGGGGGTTTCAGTAGCTGACAGTGTTAACACCAGTGTACTGCTTGAGACGTCAATGTTGTGAATGTTTTTCCTATTACATCTGTATTTCTTGTATGTATTTGGTCCTTAATAATAGCAGAATTTGGGATGCAGAATTGAGAAAGTATGTTATGTAATAAAAGGAACATACCAAGGTCCTATGGTTTAATCCATGCACACCGTATACTAAAGGCAATATAAGTATACTCCTTGCAGTGAATATTTCACTAATGCACTATCCACAAAACATGAAAAATTGTATGCACAGAAAAACCCAAGTATATCCAATGAAATACTATACTGCCTTAGTATTTATATGCTTGGAATCGTTACTGTACTGTATAAAATTTTCAACTTGAAATGTGGAGAATCGTCAACACATTGTACTACATTAAGACAGCCTAAATTGCGTATATGTGAAAAAAATATTTTGATAATATGCCATATAAAATGGATTGTTTGCAGTATAAAAGTCTTCATTTTAAATGTTCTCATTGAAGGTCTTAGCTCTGTTTTGATGTCATAAGTATCTACAGAAATGATGCTATTGGTATGATCATGCGAGATTTCATCAGTAATATCATGAGTGATGTCTGATCAGTAAATGGCGGGGATATGAATTATGGTTGGTGTTGCTAACCATAACTGGATACTTTCAGTGCTGTATGGGTATGTTCCTTAGTCATAACATCACTTTAATTGTGTTTTATATATATATATATATATTTTAAAACAGCTTACATATGTTCGACCTCGAGTGTCACGTGTCCCATTACAAATGATTATGGATGATGGGGAATAAACGTGAACATGTATCTTTCACTTGGCAATAAAAAAGACACACATCCTGTTTTGATTTAGTTCAAATTAAAAAGATTATAGCAAATGTCGACTATGTTTTATCCAGTCATGTAGAAATAGTGGAGCTGAGCCTTAAAATAGGAACAGAAACAGAAAAAAATCGAATACAATAAGTGAGACTCTCAATTGACTTATGACTTTGCATGAATAAGTCTAAAATCATGCTTCACTGGGACACTTTAGTGGTACAAATCGGAGTCCTTAACTGCAGTGCACGCATTTTAACGATGGACCATGGCACTGGCTGAGTATTATATTATTTTAATTTCAATACACTGTAGATTATGATTAATTGCTCTATTGCACACCTGATCTGAAATGAAGCTACCCTTAATTAGCAGTCGCAGGGAAAATGTAAAATTATGGTTTGCCTGAACAATTTTCAATGCCTGAATTTCTATTTTTCGGCTGACTCGAAACTTCTGAAGAAAAGTTAAATAGATTACAACATTTGCATTTAAACTGCTGCTCAAAAGTCATCCTCATTTTCAGGATAAGATGTACTGTCCAATTCAATTTCGCTTCGCGGCTCCCTGCTTAAAGATAGTGGACGCTTTGCACAAGAAATCAATCTCCCATTTCGTTCTCTACTCAGTTTAAGTGAAGCTCCTAAACCCCTGTAATATAAGACATCACAGACCTTTCATATTTATGGTAGTTGAACTCTGCAGAGGATCACAACTTCCAGCACATAGCTGCGTCTAAACATGATCTATGTTTCTGCCATTCACACTCACTAGAAAATACTTCTGCCCTGATCAGGAAAGAGGCAAAGGGGCATGAGGCATTTGCCAGTCCTAGGAAATAGTAAAATGGTCCACCAAATACCACTTATTTTGAGTTTGTATACTCAAATGGTGTGTAACATATGTAATGCAATACCTACCTCACCGAATTCTCCATGTCCTTGTTTTTACCCATGAGTTTCCCCCATACATTTTGGCAAGTTTGATCTATCAAAGTTAACAAAAGGTAAAATTGCAGGGGAGCAGGGTTTATTGCATCTCAATAATCACCAGCAGTGGAACACTGCACATTATTTGGAATTTTGATTCTAGTTTTTATGCCCACTTGTGTTTGGGCCTTTAAGTCACCCCTTACCATTACAAATTAGATACATTTACATAGCCGATGAAAAATGTGTCTTGTATTTAATTCATTATCCTATTTATCCAATATTGCACTGCCCTGTGTCGCCCTCTATTCTTGTAAAACACTACCTGTCTAGTTCAATACAGAGCAATCATTCCACCCCACCTGGATCACCAAATTCTACTGCACAATCCTGCAACCTTTCACAGCTAACTTGCTTCTTGGTGCTTGTGGCTCAATACTCAAAAAAATCTGAAAAATTGTTTCTGTAGATTAACCTCTAGACTTAAAGTATATTTATGGTCATTTTCGAATTCACACAGCTTTCCAGGACTACTCCTGGGAAGCTGCCCCTGTAACAGTCTTCCATGAGTAGGTCTTGAATCCATTTGACATTTTCACTTGTATCATGTTTTCAAACACATAATTCTAAATGGTGTATAATGTAACCCTGCATAAACATTTTGGAAAGGCTAACTTGAATGTTAGAACTTTTTTCATTCCTTTGTCCTTTGGACATACCTATCCCACACTCCCTTCAATCCCCGCCTGGATATGGATTTACTTCTTATCCTGAAAGGGGAAAATCTCAGGATCTGCTCAAGGTGAGAACTTGACTTATATAAGTTTGGGGGGGGCACACAAACTCAAAGGTTATTGGGTGTTATCCTACTTTCCAACGCTTTCCGATGCTGGATTATCATGCCGGATTATCAACTCCCGTACCTGTGAGCAGATTTGCTCACACACGACATATGTTACACCATATCAAATCTCATTGAGAGTGTGAATTCCCATTTTGCAAACACCAAGTGTGATACTTTTAACACATGCCTTTTGTGTGGAGACGTTCATCTTAGTGAGCTAAAGGTTTTGAGGATTGAACCATTTGTGCAATTCACAAACATCCAAAATATGACAAATACATGAAAGGAATAACATTCGATATCATGGCTTATACTTATACAATCTCTCCTTCCTTTCCCTGGCAATGTCCCAGAGAAAAAGAGCAACAGGTAACTCTCCACCCATCTAGAACAGCACCATCTCCTGGACCCCACCAGCAAGTATTCCGCAGCAACCACAGCATGGAAATTGGCAGCAACAGAAAACATATGGTCCATCATGGACAGAGGGGAAACTGCTGCTCACATCCTGCTTGACCTCTTGTCAGCATTCAACACAATTTCCCATAGCACCCTCATCGTCAGACTACAGAACCCAGGAATTCAAGGGCCCTCCCTGAGATGGTTCGCTTCCTTCCTCTTCAACAGAACTCAATAATTATGATTCTCCCTTTGCTCCTCTGAACACAAGAAACTCCTCTGTATAGTCCCCCAGGGCTCCTCCCTCAACCCAACCCTGTTCAACGTGTACATGGCACCTCTTACCCACATCAGAGGAGCCCACACAATTAACATTAACTCCTATGCAGAGGACACTAAGCACATCCTCTCCCTTACCATCATGAATCCCAACACGAGGACCATTTTCACCTCCTGCATGTCCAAGGTGGCGAACTGGATAAGAGAGAACTGCCTTAAACTTAACACAGACAAAACAGATTTCCTGATCTTTGGTAACAGGAACCCCATTTGGGACTTCTCCTACTGGCCATCCAATCTGGGTCCCATGCCCAACCCCACAGACCACACCAGAATCCTCGACATCAAGCCAGATGACAAATTTGCATTGAAAAAACAGGTCAATGCTGTGCTTGCCTCATCCTTAGAATGCTTCGAAAGATCTTCAAATGGCTCCCCACACACACAAGATGCACAGTCACCCAGGCCCTCATAATCAGCAGACACGACTGCAGCAACGCTCTGTACATCGGCATCTCCAACCAGCTCTCCCTACCTCACTGAAATACATTGGCTACCCAGCCAGAAATGCTGCCAATCCAAACTGCTCATCCATGCCTACAAAGCCCTCCACAACACCGCACCAGCACACAGGTGCGGCCGGCACAGGTAACAGCAGTGGGGCAGGGTGGGGGGGGGAGTAAGTGGACAGATGACGGGATAGGGAAAGTAAAATAAAAAAATTAATTAAGCCACTTACCTTTCACTCGCAGCATCGCCGACTCTACGATGCGGCGAGTGCAAGGCAAGTGGTTTTATTTTATTTTACTTTCTCTATTGCATTGTCTGTCTACTTCCCCCCCACACTGCCCCACCGCCCCACTGCAGTTACCTGTGCCGGCAGCGCCTGTCATCAAACCTCAAGGAACGACTTCAACTCTACCAACCTTCCAGACAGCTACGCTCTACCTCCCTCACCCTCGCATGGGTCACCTTCATCCACAGAAGCAAGTCAGGAGAGTGAGCTTTCTTCTTCATTGCCACCAAGAACTGGAATGTCCTTCCTCAACACATCAGGACAGCTCCTTCACTTCTCATCTTCCGCAAGAAACTGAAGACCTGGCTGTTCAACTAGGAGCACTGGCCGCCTTATGTTCCTGCTCCAGCGCCTGAATACTCTCATAGGTGATAATCTGCGCCATACAAATAGACATAACATACTTCAGTGAGACAAATAGTTGCTTTGCGGGTTTAATAAAATAACTGTGCTAAATACCCTGCACAGTACATTTCAAAACAGCTAAACAAAAGACTGTCTGAAAGCAATATGTGCAACACGACTAAATTATTCTAACTCACAGATCTGCTTTTTCAGTGCAATGGATCGGATGACTGGCTCTACTGACAAACTGTCTGGAGATCACGACGAGGCGTAAACAGAGCCTGTTGTACCCACGAATTCCGTTCCTGCTAAATCAACCTTGTGTGCGTGATGTATTAGCTGCAGGTCAGAGCCTTTCTATCAGCTACTTTTAATAGAATAAAGTAGGCAGTGATGTAAGGAACACGGCCTATCAGCCAAGGAAAGCTGTCTCCCTGTTTTACCGAGAAAATAAATAAGCCCCAACCCACACAGTAGGAAAAGAAGACACATCCTTGGCATTTACACCTTCTTTGCCGGGGAACATTAAAACAATGAAACGGCTTGGATTGATTGCCACTTTGATGTAAAGGTCAGGAAGAACCGGTTTTGTTGGAGCAAATTTCACTGACTTACAATTTAATTATACTTAATCACGCTCATGAAAAGCATGGAACCGTTAAAAAGAACACAAAGAGATGCATCATCCAGTTACATGGATATTGGCAAAATGTCCCCAAATTTTAGCCTGAAAATGAATTAAAAAAAAGGTACATAGAGAGAACCATTGGCAAAGGGGATTGCTTTTGTATACGGCACATAAACAGAGGCGCACAGCACACGGGCATACGTGCACTTGCAAAGCATGATTTGATTGTATTGTTTGACATTGGTGAGTCCTGACTGCTCTCGCTTGTGCTGTATTAATTGATCCTATGTTGCTGCTATTACTGGCGCTATTGCACTTGAGTGTATTTTATTATTCACGCTGCTTTTAAACTTTCATGCTGCTTTTAAACTTTTTTAAAGTTACGCTTATTGAATCTCGGCTCCGTACCGGCATTCTGTACAGTTGGTGGGGAAAGGGGGGGAAGTCTGTTGTGGCTGGTGGCTTTTCTCAGAGGGTACTTCCGCCCTGGTCCGCCGCGGCGTGTGCCGATTGTTGCGGAGGGCGCTGTGCTGTACCACATTGGGCTTCCTCCTTGCCATCCTCACTTCCGGGCCGAGTGTGGCGCGGGTGGAGCGGTCTAGCGCTCCCAGCACTCACGCTATTAAAGCGCATGCTCAAATGGGCGCGCAGCGGACGCGCGCAGCGGGCGCGCCGCTGGCGCGCCGAAGGCAAGCCCGTCCGTGCCCGTCCGCGCCTGGACGGCGCCAGGGGCCAGGACCCCTGATTCTTCCACGAAGCTCAGGAAAATTTACACCGCTGAGGAATTGCTGGCCCTCAGATGTACGCTGGACACTGTCTGTCTACACTCTTTGCGGGCGTGTGGCGGGCGAAAGGACTGTGAGCACTGTGACTTTCGGTTGACACCTGGTGTGGTAGCAAGGGGTAAAAGGGAAGTGTTAAGAACGACCAGCTCCCCTCTACACTGTTTCTCTCTGAACTGTAGATCGCTTAGTAAACACAGCACAGAAATTTGTGATCTTCTTAATGACCTAAAACCAGCTGTACTATTCGTAGTTGAAACCTGGCTTAACGAGTCATCCGCCCCGGATATTCTGGACGCTATACCCGAAGGCTATGCGATTCTTAGGGTGGACAGATCTGGCCAGAGGGGGGGGGGGGCCTTGCTGTGATTTTCAGGAGAGATCTTCAGCTTAAACTGAATAAACTCCCGCTTTTTAGCTGCGAAGCAGCTTTTTTTAGCCTGAATAGCACTAGCTCTAAATCTGTTTCTGGGCTCCTTATTTATAGACCTCCGGGTCCGGGGAGAACCTTTATTGATGAGCTTCTGGAAATACTACCCCCACATGCCCTCCGCTACTCTAACTTTCTGTATTTAGAAAATAAAGGCTGTAAAGAATCGGCTGAGTTTGTACTAGGACTTCAGACTCTGGGCCTTAACCAATTGGTCCATACTTCCACACACAATAGAGGTCATACGTTAGATAATATTTTTACAAACTGCACAGAGACAGTTGCTGTTTCGCCGGTCTCTGTAGCCTGGTCAGACCACTTCCTATTGCCTTTTAGTATACTGACGCCAGGTCAGGCCCTCAACTCGCATGGTAGTTGTTCCAAACCTATATTGGTCCGGAAATGGGCCTCATTAACCCAGGATGCCTTTGAAGAGGCACTGGCTGGCAGTCCTCCTGAGTTAGGGGACAACGTCCAGAGAGCCGATAACTTAATATCAAGTTGGATGATGGAGGCTGTGGATTCCCTGATACCACTGAAACAATGCAAAAGTGGGCGTATGTCTGCCTCTGCGAAGTGGTTTTCAGGAGAACTGGCGCAAATGAAATCCAGCTGTAAGCATCTTGAGCGACAGTGGAGGAAGAGCTATCGGGATGAAAATAGACAGAAATATTTAGAGGCTCTGAAGCTCTACCATCGACAGATCAGGAGAGTGCGGAGGGAATACTATACAGGGCAAATTGAGCTAGCGAAAAATTCTACTAAGACGATCTTTCAGGTAGTGAAACAACTATCCTCTCTGGAACGGGTGTCAGCTGCGCTCCCTGCTTCTATGGATTATTGTAATAAGGTCGCTGCCTATTTCATTGATAAGATTGATAAGATATATGCCACCTTTCCAGAAAGCAGTAGGAGACATGTTCCTGTGCCTAGTATGGAGGCACCGTGGACCGAGGACAAGTTTGCCCTTTGTCCTCTGGTGGAAAACGAGGTTCTTGGGCTGATGGAGGCTGTGAAATCTGGGTCACCTATGGACCCGGCCCCTCCAAAATTTCTGCAGCTAGGGAAGAAAATTATTGCCCCTGTTCTCACCTCGTTACTGAACCTGTCCTTTAGCATGGGGCAGGTTCCCAATAATTGGAAACATGCCATGGTGGTCCCACTGTTGAAGAAACCTTCACTGGACCCCGCTCTTCCTGAAAACCTAAGACCCATATCTCTACTTCCCTTTGTAGCAAAAATTGCAGAGAAACATCTGAATGGCCAACTTTCGAGGTTTTTGGAAGAGAGGCGGGTTCTGCACGATACCCAGTCCGGCTTTAGGCCTGGGCGTGGTACGGAGTCCGCTCTCCTCCTGGCAGCCGAAGTGTTGAGGATTGCGGGCGATGAAGGTAGGACCACTGCCTTGATTCTGTTAGACCTAAGTGCTGCGTTCGACACTGTGTCCCACGGCCTCCTACTTGAAAGGTTACGGGAGGTCGGGTCGGTGGTGTCACGTGGATCTGGTTGAAGAACTTTCTGGAGAATAGATCCTTCCAGGTCCTGCAACACCCTTTTAACTCCAGAGTCTGTCCTTTGAACCAGGGTGTGCCGCAGGGATCAGCTCTCAGCCCCACCCTGTTTAATATTTACATGCGCCCGCTTGCAAATATTATTTTGAGACATGGAATTAAGCTGGTGTCACACGCTGATGACAGTCAGCTGGTTGTGACCCTGGAACAAAAGGAATCGGGAAGGGCAGCAGATTTCAAAACTTGCCTGGGGGAGCTTATGGACTGGATGAGACTGAGTTGCCTCCAGCTTAATGCAGGGAAGACAGAGGTGATGGTTGTTGGAAAACAGCCCTCTCTCTGGTCGCAGCATTGGTGGCCGGAGGAACTAGGACCTAGTCCAGTACCGAAAGCCAAGGTGAAAAATCTGGGAGTGTGGTTCGATGAAAATCTCTCCTTCTTTGAGCAAATTTCTGCTGTGGCCGGTACATGTTTCGGCATTCTTAAAATGCTACGTAAGATTCTGGAACTTCTCCCCCTGGATGCTAAAAGAACCATTGTACAGGCTTTGGTCACGTCTCGTCTGGATTATTGCAATGTTCTGTATCTAGGGGTGACTGCAAAAAACTTGAACATCTTGCAGAAGGTCCAAAATGCCGCAGCCCGGCTTATCTTGAACATCCCGAGGAGGGCCTTGGTTGGAGATGCTTTGAAGGAACTGCATTGGCTCCCAATTCAGGCCAGAGTCACCTTTAAAGCTTTATGCTTCAATTATAGGATCCTCAGGAAAAGGGGGCCGCGTTTTTTACTCCCCCTTCTGACGGTCTACCAGCCCGCCCGAGATTTGAGATCATTCGGCAGTGCTAGAATGACTGTGCCCAGGGTGCGGAAGGATAGGGTGGGCGGGAGATCTTTTGGTTTCCTGGCAGCCAAGGCTTGGAATGAGCTCCCTGTGGATCTGAGGACATCTGAGTCGGAGTCCCTGTTCCGCAGGAAACTGAAAACTTGGCTCTTCCGTCACCCTCCGGGAGGTCTAAAGTAATTGTGTAGAGGTCTGCGTTGGAAGTTGGTTGGCATGGGAGGGCTGCTGGGTTTTCATCTTTGTCCCAGCGCGGGGACACTCCGTTCGGAGTAACCATAGCGCTTTACAAGCTTCATAATAATAATAATAATTTGTTAACGTGTATAGCACAAGAACGCCTAAAGGACTTCTCGGCGCTGAAAGAACAACTCAAAGGGTGGAAATTCGAAAGCAAAACTGCAACAACAAGTTTCTGGAAAACAGAGAAAGATGCGGATTCGGCTGCACTGCAAGAAGAGAATAAGAATTAATGAATAACCTCTTCAAAGCTTGGGGAAACTTCAACTGTGCGTCCAATGCTAGTAATTCTGATAGTAAGGTGATTTATAATAGGGGAACTAAATAACAAAATTATCTCCCTCCAGTACGACCTTTCCTAATATGGGGGGAGGTGGGAGCGAAGTATAAGATATGTAGTACGTTAACTAATTCAGGTTTTTGAAGCGTTTTAAAACTTGCTGCAGCAGATGGAAGCGCTTGAGGTGCACCCTCTCTTTATCTACCGGCAAATGCAAATCTCTTAAGGCTTGTCATATATGATCAACCCAGTGGTCGCAGTGCATTAAAAAAATGTATGGGGCTGTGATGCTGCGCGCAATTGAGAGGGGGCGTTGTCAAGGTATGTCTAAAAAACACTTAATATTCTGTAACTTTTTTCAGTCTTTCACCTTCAGGAAACTACATATAAAATAACGCACAGCTTAAATGAAGATTATATGCAAGTTTGGTTAAGCAATGGGAGTCTGTGAGAAAAAGCACTGTGAAGATGTAAGTCAAAATTTTAAACTTGCATTACACACAGTATAAGATAGGCTGATACAAAATGCACAAAAGAGGTTTAAGATTGGGGAGAGGAGTTGGCCTAACGGCTAGGGCGGTGGACCTCGAATCTGGGGAACCGGGTTTGAGTCTCGGCAATGACGCACATGTAACGCAACTAGTGCTCCTGTAAGGCGCTCTGATACCCGATACCTTCGGGTCAAGTTTGCGCTATATAAAACTCTGTTAAAAAAAAAAAAAAAGATGAAAAAGTGCTTCCAAAATATAAATTGTAGTTATACCCAGACTGTACATAGTGAAATTTTTTGTCTTTTAAAAGCACACACTTCACAGCTTAGATGGTAGCTTCCCTACATTACCTCTCCAAAAAGATACATTTTGTCATCAGGAAGCTTCGAGTGATTCATCAATTAAAACCAATACCACCTTTCAAGCTTCCTTGATATTTGCAGATTGACCAGTTGTGCGCATTTACATTTCTTTCAGGGAAGCAGGCACCCTAGTAATACTTGTTCAGCTGTCTGTCCGCCCTCGGTTTCAAAGCACAGGAGGCTCCTTGCCATACACCTCAGTTGCAGCGTTTCAGATCTTGGAATTAACCATCCTAGGACCGTTGTCTTTTCACAAAAAGTTGGGGAACTGTTTTTATAAAATTTTAAAAGTATGAGCACGCCTTGCCCCTCAGATCCCCCCACTGCGACCACTTTGCAAACGTTTTTTGACCACTCTGACAGTAAAGTTCTAGACCATTTAAAAATAACCCTGTGGGAGAAACAGGAAGATGTTTCTCAGCAAGCAGAGGGTGAGAAAATAGGAATTAGCCACAGATTTGACCTGCAGTTTTAATGAGACATCCTGGTCCACATATTCCCATAGAGTTAGAAGTGACATTCTTGGCGTGGTAATCCCCCAAACCTTTTCCCTTCACCCCTCCTATTTTGCTCAATTTGTTTCTGATGGCTTTAGGACTCTGTGCACTTTACCACTGCTAACCAGTGTTAAAGGGCTTATGCTTTCTCTTTCAAACATGGCACAATTGACCTACACCTAATTGGCACATTTAATTTACTTGTAAGTCCCTAGTAAGGTAGTACTACAGGTACCCAGGGCCTGTAAATTCAATACTACTAGTGGGCCTGCAGCACCCATTCAACAACCCACTAATGTAGTCCTCTAAAACATGTCTCAGGCCTGCTACTACAGCCTGTAGCGCAGTTTTAAACCTCCATTTCTACCTGGCAAATAAACCCTTTGCCACTTCTAAACCTTCCATTTTAATACTTATAAGTCAACCCTAAGGTAGGCCCTAAAGGCTCATAGAGCTGGGTGCATTGTATTTGAAAAGTAGGACGTGTGTTTAAGTTTTACATGTCCTGATAGTCAAAAACCCCTAAAGTCATTTTTAATTGCTGCAAGGCCTATCTCTCCCATTCACTAACACTGGGTTACCTTATTACATTTATTAACTGCTAACTTTGGTTTGGAAGCAGATAGAGTTATGATGTTTACATTCAAACAAATTGTAGTTTAAAATCCTATTCTATGATAATGTTGGATTTTAAGTCATAATTATGAAAATACCACTTTTAGAAAGTTGGCATTTTCTTCTCTGAACCATTTGTGCCTTCTGACCTGTCCTGGGTCAAATGACTGTTAATGGGTCTGATATTGGGGTCTGTGCATTATATCCAGACAGTAACACAAAAGAGGATTAGGTGTGGACAGCATGGTCCAACTTGGCAGGACGACTAGGAGAAGCTGTACCCAGCCCAACATACACTTCAAAGGGCTTTGCCTCCTGCACACATAAAGGAATCTGACACAAGGCCAGTCCTGCCTTTTGTCACCCCCAGACAGTTTGGATCTTTGACAGGAGAAGGGAGAGAACATTCCAGAACCAGATGTGGGGGTAGGACAGGGAGTCCCCACCACGCCCAGGCTTGCACCAGGTATAAATGCTGGACCTCAAGAGCCACTCAAAAAAGCTGCTCCTGTTGGGCCGTAGTAAAGAAACAGAGCCCGCTCCAGCTGCACCCAGGATGAAAACTGGCTGGGGAGATGGCAGGGGCTGCAGGGGTCTTGGGGCTCTCGCCGCAGCCCCAACTTTAAAAAGGTGTTTGTACCCAAGTTGGGCACCCGCGTACCTACAGTAAAAGAAAAATGGATGGCTCCCACCGGCCCCCAGCATGCAAGGACCTTGGGGCTCCACCTGTGGCCCCCAACATTAAAAAAGGTGTGGCACTTCGGGTGGGCATCAGGGGACACACTTTAAATGGAAAATGGCTGTCTCACGCTGACACCCAGAATAGGCGCTGGCTGGGTGAGCTGGCAGGGGCTGCAGAGGATTGAGGGCTCCCGCCATTGCCCCAATGTGTGCATATAATATGGGTGTCCCGGATAGGACCAGAACATCCATAAAAAAGTATTTAAAATAGAAATAATAAATGAGTGGCAAGAGCTGCTCATTTATAATTTACTACTCCAGGAAAAGATAAAAGAGCGCCCCATCAAGCTCCAAGAGGGCTTTACTAAATTTATTGATCCTGGCAGTGCCCCTAGGAGGGCCAGGATCACCACCAAGCACTTTTTAAATATTTTGGAGGGATGTAGGGTGCAGAGCAGCACCCCAGCAAGATTTCTTTTTAAAAAATCACAGTAAGTCTTAGGTGATTAAATCCATAGCTCCAGGAGAGCTTACCAATATTTTTAGAACACTTCAAGCTGGAGATGTATGCTTTTCAGCTGGAGTACAGTAATTCCTTGTGGGGGGTTCTATGGCTACATTTTGACGGCTGAAAAATGTTTAAAAAAAGACTCAAAGAGATGTCACTGGTTGTTTTAAAAAATGGTTCATTTAAAATAATTTGTGAAAAAAAGAATTTTAAACATTGCAATGTGTGTATTTATAATACAATAATAATTTATAAAAATTGGAGACTTTTTGACAAAGTCAATAGTTATCTCAAGTAACTATAACTTGTGTTCGAAAGTAATTGTAACTTGTACTCTCGCCATGCACTGTTAACTACCTCACATATTACATCACTCATGACATGTTCTATGATATCATTGTTAACATCACTGTGACATTTGAAATTACATCAATAATGAAAACAATGTGCGGGGCCATGAGTTAAAGTTTCTTGAGCGAACTATAACTGGTGAACTTCAGTTTTTTTTGTTAGTTTAAAACGTTATGTTTTAGCTTACATTTTCACCTAACTATAATGTCCCTTTAAATATGATCCATTTCAGTGAATTTCTAAGGTTTTTTAATGTAAAGTGAAATATTTCAATTCCTAACTATAATGTTACTACTTTAACTATATATATATTCACTGAAAAAACCATAGGTTTCAGACACGTTATAGTTAGAAATTTGCATTTAAAAACCTTACAAATTCACTGAAAAAACCATAGGTTTTAGGGACAGTTATAGTTAGTTGGACATTGCACTCGTACAAAACCCGTGAAATTCCCCCGTTATAGTCAGTTCAGCTAACTATAACTCGCGCCCCGCAATGCACTGCTGATGACGTCACATATTACATCACTCATGACATGGTCAGTGACATCACTGATGACATCACTGATGACATCTCAAATGACATCACTGATGACATCATCCACTGACTGTGTGTTTCTGTAAAGTTTAAATATTTTTAATATATATAGGGAAAGGCGTATTGAAGAATGAGCGGGTGTATAAGTGTCTGTATGGATGATTTAGTAGGTGCGTGACTAACTCTATAAGTGAGTGATTAAACGTATCTTACTGAATGCATGGGTTAGTGACTAAACTGGGTGAATGTTTGTATCCGTCTGTCTGTTGCTGTGTAAGTGGCTGCATGGGTTTGTGAATAGCTACATGAGTGTCTATATGAGTTATTGATTGGTTGTCTGAGTATCTGTATGGGTGCCTGAGTGTTTGTGTGGGTGGGGTGGGTGCGACTCTGTGCATAGATGTGTGAGTGGGTGATTCACTGGGTGGATGGTTTCAAGAGTGCATCTGTGATAGACTGTATGGGTGGGTAAGTGTGTGTAAGAGTGTATTAGTGAGTGAATGTATGTCCCAGTGGTACATGTGTGAGTAACTACATATGTGAAAGGCAGTATATATGTGTGTTGGAGTATATAAATAGCTATAAGCGAGAGTGTGTGATGGTGAGAGTGACTGTATGGATGAGTGTGTGCTTGCATCAGTGATTGTATAAGAGCGTAAGAATGTGCTAGTATTTGTATGAGTAAGTGAGCTGGTGTGTGTATAACTGTATAGGTGAGTAAATGGCAGTGTGTTTAATTATTTGCATGACTGACTAGGTGTGTGAGTACCTCTATGGATGAGTGGCGGTGTTTGAGTGTCTATATAGGAGTATGAGTGCATATGTTAGTCCTGTACTGAGTGACCATAAGTATGAGTGACTGTACAGGTGAGTGAGTGGATGTGTGTGTAGACCTAAGAATCAATGAGTGGCTATGTAGTTATTGGTGTTGGAGTGTCTATGGTTTTGCGAATGGCAGTCTGTAATTTAGAGTGGGTGTATCAAAGGTTATATTAGGGTGTGAGGAGGTGCATCAGATTATCACGTGGATGATGTCATCAGTGATGTCATCAGTGATGTCATTTGAGATGTCATCAGTGATGTCATCAGTGATGTCACTGACCATGGCATGAGTGATGTAATATGTGACGTCATCAGCAGTGCATTGCGGGGCGCGAGTTATAGTTAGCTGAATTAACTATAACGGGGGAATTTCACGGGTTTTGTACGAGTGCAATGTCCAACTAACTATAACTGTCCCTAAAACCTATGGTTTTTTCAGTGAATTTGTAAGGTTTTTTAAATGCAAATTTCTAACTATAACGTGTCTGAAACTTATGGTTTTTTCAGTGAATTTCAAAGGTTTTTTAAATGCTAATTTCTAACTGTAACGTGTCTGAAACCTATGGTTTTTTCAGTGAATTTGTAAGGTTTTTTAAATGCTAATTTCTAACTATAACGTGCCTAAAACCTATGGTTTTTCCAGTGAATTTCAAAGGTTTTTTAAATGCTAATTCCTAACTATAACATGTCTGAAACCTATGGCTTTTTTCAGTGAATTTCAAAGGTTTTGTAAATGACAATTTTTAAATGTATTAATTGTTATATTTATTTTTTGATACTGATTTACTACATTTTTTTAAACTATTTATTTTTAGATATTTTATTTTTAAATTACATTGTAATTACATTATACATTACATTACAAAATATACTTTCTCAGAATGAATTACTTTAGTTTAAATACTTTGCAAATAGGCAATAGACTTTTAAGTACAGTAGTTACAGTTGTTGCAATGGGCAACACAATTTCAAACACAATGCAACATTGAGCTCAATGTGAATTTCTAGTTAAATGCAATTAGTTACTTTATGGATTACTTTTTCTAACCACAGGACTGGATCCTAGATTCAGTCCTGGGACATCTCCTGTAAACAGTTGAGTAAAAGCGTTTTGGTTACAGTAGTGATTTTTAAGGAATATTATTGCATTTTAAAAGTTGACACTTAGAAACTTTTTCACATAGAATCACCAATGTTATCCTATGGGAGGAAATTCACTTAGCAGGTAAGTAGTGTTATCGTTACTTTTTCTTACTCAGTGGTGGATCCTGGATCCAGCACTGGTGCATCTCCTGTAAACAGTTGAAAGAATGCGTTTAAGTCATACAGGCGATTTTTAAGGAATATTTGTAGTTTGTGAAAATCGACACAAACTTTTCTGCTGAAAACCAGACAATGGATTCCTATGTAAGGAAATACAAGTTACTGGTAAGTATGGTTAGAATTACTTTTCAGGATCTGTACTGGGCTGAAAGATGCAGCACTGAGGTCTCTCCTGATAACAGGTGAGTAAATCGGAATTCGTAGTTCTGCTGATTTTAGAGGAATATTTGTATGTTTCAAAAATCGACACTTAGAAACTTTTTCAGCAAAAAGCAGGCAATGATATCCTATGGAAGGAAATTCAAGTTACTGGTAAGTACGGTTAAAATTACTTTTCAGGATCAGTACTGGGCTCAAAGATGCAGCACTGAGGTCTCTCCTGATAACAGGTGAGTAAATCGGAATTCGTAATTCGGCTGATTTTAGAGGAATATTTGCACAATGGTGAAGGAAGGGGTGGGGCCTGAGGTGACATGTCTGCAAACACGCCCTGTGGCGCGTTTTAAGTTGGAGAATTAATTCCTCCACAATCCCGAGGGTCCCTAGGGGCCAACTGGCCCACCAGATACCTCCAGTATGCGCCAGAGAGCTGCGTTGCAGAGAGGTGTTCAGAGGCCACGCCCCTTTTTACAACACTCTGCAACGCAGCTCCGTGGCGCTTACTGGAGGTACCTGGTGGGCTAGTTGGCCCTCAGGGACCCTCAGGATTGAAGGGGATTTAATTCCCCATCTTAAAACGCCCCACGGGGCCTGTTTGCACACATGTCACCTGAAGCCCCGCCCTCCCTTCACCACTGTGCAAACGCGCCCCGTGGCGCGTTTTAAGTTGGGGATTAAGTCCCCTTGAATCCTGAGGGTCCCTGGGGTCCAACTATCCCACCAGGTACCTCCAGTAAGCGCCACAGAGCTGCGTTGCAGAGAGGTGTAAAAAGGGGCATGGCCTCTGTACACCTCTCTGCAACACAGCCTCCTGGTGCATACTGGAGGTTCCTGGTGGGCTAGTTGGCCCCCAGGGAACCCCAGTATTCAAGGGGAATTCGTTCCCCCTCTGCAAACGCGCCAGGGGGCGCGTTTGCAGAGTGGTAAAGGAAGGGGGCGGGGCCTGCAGCCCGATCCTTTTTTTTTTTTTTTGTTTTTTTTTCTCTCGAAGGGGGCTGTGTGGCCCCCTTCCTTTTTCCTTTTTTGGGCCCTGGGGACCCCATCCCCCAGGGCCTTACCCCCTGGGCCACTCTTTTTATAATTTTTTTTAAGGAGGGGGGCTGCGTGGCCCCCCTCCTCAGGCCTCCTTTTGCCCCAGGGACCCCATCCCCCAGGGCAGGCCTTTATTTTTATTTTTTGGGGGGAGGGCCACTACTTGCCCCGGGGACCCCATCCCCCGGGGCTGGCCCTCTCCGTTGGGGACCGTGGGGGGGTCCCCAATACCCCCACGGTCCCAGCCGGCTCCCGCGTCCCTCGGGAGCCGGCATTGCTTTCCACATGGGGAGCTGCTGACATGCAGCTCCCCATGTGGAAAGCAATCTGCTTTGCTTTATTGAAGCGAGAGCAGGTTTCCCTGCTCTCGCTTCAATGAAGCAAAGCAGTTTGCAATGACAGGACGGGAGCCGCGAGGCTCCCGTCCTGTCATTGCAAACTACAGTGTCCCAGGGGTGAGCACCCCGGGACACTGCAGGAGCCGGCCCTGGGGGTGGTGGTCCCCAGGGCCATCAATGGCTCCAGGAGGGGGCCGCGCGGCCCCTCCCCCACATCTGCAAAGCCCCGGGAGGTGGTGGTCCCCGGGCTTCGAGGGGTCCAAAACGGACCCCCATTTTAAATTTGTTAGTGCCCCAGGGAGGTGGCGGTCCCGGGGCATGTGGGGGCTGGAGCCCCCCACACAGGTGATTTACTTTTAAAAAAGAAGCCCCGGGGGTGGCGGTCCCGGGGCTGCGGGAGGGCTCAGAGCCCTCCCGCACCATTTTGTTTAAAGCCCTGGGGGTGGCGGTCCCCGGGCTTGGGGGCCTTAGAGGCCCCCCCATATAATTAATAATAAAGCCCCGCATGCCCCCGGGACTTGGCCCACCCGGGGGCCAATTAACCACGAAGCGCGGGAGCCCGCGCTTCGTTTTTTTTTTTATCGGCAGGATCCGCGCACCCAGCGTGTTTTCTGCCGATTTTTTTAAAAAAAATGTTGGGCCCTGGGGGTCCTTGTAGGACCCCCTGAGCAGGGCTAGGGGGACAGGGTGTTTCTACCCTGCCCCCTTTTTGCGTTTTGCGCCCTTGTTTTTGTCTTTTCTTGTCCCTCGGTTCTACCGAGGAACAAGATGGCTGCCAACACTTCCTGGTTTGGAGTGTTGACAGCCAATTAGCATGTAGCTCGTGGTCGGGAGGGTGCGCGGATCCTCCGTGCCTCTAAATATCGAAACTTTTATTTTGGATTTTCTCAGCAACTACTGAACGGATTTACACCATTTTTAAAAAGGGTGCTTTCTGAACCAAGCACTACCTTTTTGCCAAATTTGGTGTAATTCCGTTCAGCAGTTTTTGCTGTAGCCTTGCATAAAGTTTCCTATGGGAAATCGATTTTTTCACTCTTATTTTTTTAATTTCTCCGCAACTACTGAACGGATTTACACCATTTAAAAAAAAGGTCGCTTTCTGAACCAAGCGCTACCTTTTTGCAAAATTTGGTGTAATTCCGTTCAGCAGTTCGGGCTGTAGCCGTGGCTAAAATTTCCTATGGGAATTAGCATGGAGAAAACGTGTTTTGGGAGCCCCCTTTTTTCTCGGCCCCCGCTTGACGAATCAACCCGAGACTTTCAGGGTAGGAGCGGAGCAGAGTGCCCCAACAAGTTGGAAGCTTTCGCGAAGATTCGTCAACCGGCGCAAGAGTTATTTCAAATAGAATGTTGCGGATTTCCTATGGATAAAGGTCTAACTATAACTATCTACTGGCGACCGCCAGTAGATTATATATATATATATATATATATATATATATATATATATACATATATATATATATATATATTTCCATCGTTGTCCAAAAAACGAGGACGCACTCCACAGCGGTTGATTTAACAAAATCTTTATTTACGGGGAAACCGGTATTGGCAGTCCTGATTTCTTTGCAACCTGACGTGTTTCGGAGCCCCTGCTCCTTCCTCATAGGTTCTGTTCACATTTGGCAGACACACCTTTTCATCATTATTCTGGTGATGTCATTTCCTGCCACACCGCCTCACAGGTGATTGTTCTTACTAAGGCATGCAGGGATTTGTAGTACCTGGGAATTATTTCTACCCTTTGGTGGGTTCTGCCAACTTCCAGTGTGAATAAATCATTGTTTTACAGCCCTCCAGTGGGCCTCAGACAGGCAAATGTCTGGTTTAATTTTCAATACCTCTGTGCCACAACGGGATTTGCATGATTCAAATCCCAGCAGTACCATGTAGATTCAAAGGGTGGTGCGATCCTCCACGGCTTGGACTGCCGTGTAACATGCTTCCATCGTTGTCCAAAAAACGAGGACGCACTCCACAGCGGTTGATTTAACAAAATCTTTATTTACGGGGAAACCGGTATTGGCAGTCCTGATTTCTTTGCAACACGACGCGTTTCGGAGCCCCTGTTCCTTCCTCATAGGTTCTGTTCACGTTTGGCAGACACACCTTTTCATCATTATGTCATGATGTCATTTCCTACCACAAGTAACTATAACTTGTGTTTGAAAGTAATTGTAACTTGTACTCTCGCCATGCACTGTTAATTACCTCACATATTACATCACTCATGACATGTTCTATGATATCATTGTTAACATCACTGTGACATTCGAAATTACATCAATAATGACAACAATGTGCGGGGCCATGAGTTAAAGTTCCTTGAGCTAACTATAACTGGTGAACGTCAGTTTTTTTGTTAGTTTAAAACGTTATGTTTTAGCTTACATTTTCACCTAACTATAATGTCCCTTTAAATATGATCCATTTCAGTGAATTTCTAAGGTATTTTTATGTAAAGTGAGATATTTCAATTCCTAAGTATAATGTTACTACTTTAACTATATATATATATATATATATATATATATATATAACACAACACCTCCCATTCCCAACGAGCAGAGAGCACGCACAAGAAGCTGCAAAGTAAAAAGCTTCTTTCTTTCATCAGGCCTTCCTCAGCCCAGGAAGCAAAGAGAGACGCGTTTCGGCTGTCACAGCAGCCTTTATCAATCTAATTTGGCGCAATTTTTTAAAACCCTTTTATACCACAACAAAATCATATACATGGAAAAAATATGTGGGTAATAGACATGAAAGAAATACATCTCATAGTCAAGAACAGCATATATACCATCCTATACAATATGTGTAAATGGAAAACAATTGTGATCGAATAATATTATACATATCACAGTAATAAAAATAGAGACTAACCACATATTTACACACAAATTGTGTTTACGTGCTAGTGCACTACATGATCAGCTCAATAAATTAATACTGACTCAACATATATAAATTGTTGTGCGCTGAATTGTAGACCATAGACTGAAATGTAAATACCCAGATGATGTCAGGATTTAAAAAGAACAACATAAGCCGTTCTATAGTGTTTGCGCATTCAAAGGTGCCGTACATATAAGAACTCAAACATGAATTGCTGACAATGAATACGGGCAATGGTTGCTATGCATATAACCCATAAAGAGCGAAATGCATTTGAACATGCTACGGCTAGATCTCATAATGACAGTTCATTTGTTGAGCAAATCTATTTCAAAGGGAAAACTTGTGACATTCAATAGCATCGCGGTGGGAAATTTTCCCACAGTACAAGAGGAAACCCAATGGGAAATGTCTCTAACGCTCACAAAGTTTTCAGTCATATAATGTAATTAGCTTGCAAAAGACTATCAAGTTTCCTGCAGGTCAAAACGCTGTTCCACCAAGAAGCATAGCACATCCTCACGTCGTGCTCAAATTAAACAGCGGTTCGAGTTCCCAGCACATATACAGTACAAATTCGGGGTTGGGGAAGGCCATATGAAGACAAAAATTATCCCAGCTTGGCAGCCCTCACCGTTAGGCATCGGCTTTCACGGTACCCATTCACCGGAGCTCCTTCAGTGTTCCGAGTCCGAGTGCAGGACGGGAAGGAAGGATACCGTCTCCACGCTGAAAAGCTCAAGGAATTCCTTGCGTCGAGCAAATACCACCTCCGCTGCCTGCTACTCCGATTCCTCTTCCCAAAGTATGGCCTGGGGGCTACCAGTATAGCACTCCCATGCTTACTCCAAAGAAACATTGCGGTCAAAACCGGCATCTCAAACACGACTGGCGATGCGTGAGAAACGTCCACTGCTGATGTTAAGTATATAACACAACACCTCCCATTCCCAACAGGCAGAGAGCACGCACACGATATATATATACCTCCACTTGCCCGCCTCAGAATACAGACAGGCTTCAGCACGCTCGGGTTCACGAAAAACAGCTTTATTTGGCTACAAACAACAGGTAACACGTTTCAGCAGCAACGGCTGCCTTTGTCAAACCTAATGTCGTCGCCATTACTCTTATCTTTTATACATGTTCCTGGAGACTTCAAACGATGGGGCATATTATCAAGAACGGCGTTAAAATTATCGCCGCTTTAGCGGCAGAAAACTGCCGCTAAAGCGGCAATAATGGGCTTGATAATATGCCCTTGAAAATCCCAATAGAAGCCCATGTTGACACCAGAACATGGGCTTCTATTGGAATTCTCAAGGGCATATTATCAAGCCCATTATCGCCGCTTTAGCGGCAGTTTTCTGCCGCTAAAGCGGCGATAATTTTAACGCCGTTTCTTGATAATATGCCCCCAAAATTTTTAAAGTGACAGTGATACATTGTATTCTTAAAGGGAAATGTGCGCTTTTAAACAAATATATATATATTTACAAAAACAACATTTAAGGTGATGATATCGTCAGGTGAAATGCAGCACATGGTGAGGGGTGAAAGGTCTGTATACTATAATGGTGGGTTTTGTTCTTTTTCTTGTTAAAAGGTTAGTTTTTGTGCTATTACATCACCTAATTAGAATGTCATTTTAACATTTTGGTTTTTTGGTGAATTTCAGTTTATTTAATGTAAACTAAGCTCTTATTACCAAACCCAACTATAACAATACTTTGACCTTCATTTTTTTCACTGTATTTCTGGGGCTTTCTTATCATATTCAGCCAACACCCCACTATGCACAGCTTTTGGCCGCGGGCTCTGCAGGGTTGAAGGAGGGCCTGCCCAGACCCTGTGCCCAACCCTGCCGTGGGTGGCCAACTCCCTCGATTCACACAGCCTTTGGTCATGCGCAGCGTGTGGTTGAATGCAAGGTGGGCGGACAACCCCCTGTTGTGCACACAGCCCCAGGCCGTGTGCAACAGGGTGTTCGCCACAGCCAGGCCCTTCATCCAACCCCCTGCTGCACAGGTGGCTACCACACCTATGTTATGTTATGTTAGGAGTTTTTATAGAGCGCGACAGCTGCCCCGGCAAAGAGGCGTCCCGGCGCTAAACAGCAGAGAGGTGACCGAGCTCGTGAAGGGCCCAGGGAGGCCTACGCAGTGGGGAAGAGAAAAGATTTAATGACTTTCCTGAATTCGAGGTAGTTAGTAAGCCCCCGAATGTGGGCTGGCAAAGAATTCCAATGGATGGCAGCTCTGTTCCGAAAGGAACGACCTCCGGCGCGAAGCCTCCTGACTCGGGGGACCACTACCAGACATTGTCCCATGGAATGAAGCTGGCAATTGGGGATATAAGGTAGAAGCAGGTCGGTCAGGATTTTCGGAGATGCCAGTTTCAAGATTTTAAAGGCTGTGCAGAGTGCCTTGAACTCGACTCGCCTAGCCACAGGCAACCAGTGGAGACGGCGAATGGCACTTGTCACTGAGCAAGCTCTACGCAGACCGAGGAGAGATCTTGCAGCCACATTCTGGACTCTCTGTAGCCTCTGTATTTCTGACTTGTTCGCTCCCAGATACAATGAACTGGCGTAGTCAAGTCTTGATATAATCAGAGCCTGGATGATGATCTGCCTAGTAGGGGCATCAAAGAAGCCCAGGATTGGTCTTAGTCCACGCAACAATCCAAAGCAGGTACCCGCCACCTTTTTAGTTTGAGTCTGAAAGTTGAGTGAAGCGTCCATCCAGACCCCTAGGTTCTTCACTGCATGCTTAGGGGCAGGGGCAGTGCCTAGGTTCTTTGGCCACCAGAGCTCATTCCAAAGATCATGGTCCTTTCCCACCAACAACACCTCCGACTTGTAGGCATTCAGTTGGAGACAGTTGGTGGTCATCCACTTGGCGACTACTGCGAGATCACCCCGAAATTTCATGGCGTTCCGCTCGGAGTCGCTCGAGAGAGCCACCACCAACTGTGTGTCGTCGGCATAGGAGACCATTGTCAGCCCTCTGCTCTTGGCAACTCCGGCCAGGGGTTGAACGTAAAGATTGAAAAGCAGAGGGCTCAGGGAAGAGCCCTGTGGAACCCCTTGACCTATAGGAAGGATGCTAGAGGCAAAGGGTGGAGCAATCACCTGAAACTTCCTGTACGCAAGGAAAGATGCCAGCCACTGGAAGGCTGAGCCAGTGACTCCCGCCTCCACCAGGCGTCGTAACAAAATGGCATGAGACACCGTGTCGAATGCGGCACTGAGATCCAAAAGGATCAGTGCCGACGTTTGCCCAACGTCTAAGGCTTGCTATTTTCATCCTTGTGTATTTTTTTATCAGAACCCTTACATGTTGTTTCTTGGCAGGGTGCACTTTCCTGTGCCACTTGCATTACCACAGGTGTATACCTGTGGCTATCCTGTTGTGCAGCTTTTAGTGAAAGTGTTCTCCCTTCCTGTTATTAGCACTCCTGCAAGCAGGTTTCCTCCTCTTCCCTAGCTTTTCACACACAGCCTTGGCATTAGACTCCAGCAAAGGGCATTGCAATTAAGATGGAAGAAAGACTTACCTGACTGTTAAAAGAGTTGTAAGCCCTTTATTATATTATATTGAAACTATTCTACAATAAATTAATTCTCATTGTTTAAAAAAGTTTTTGAGTGCATTATATGTACAGGCCTACATAGAAACTGCTCCAATCGAACTCCTGGCAAGACTTCAATTTTTTGACAAAAAATGCACTGTTGACAACCACAACACAAACACCTGAAATAAGACATTCTCCCTACGGATCGCTACCTCGTTCGTGAACCCTCTTGCCTACACCCCCACATCGGTACTGTCTCACACATGACAAAACTCAAGCTAGCCTCACTATGTCCCTAAAATGATAAAATGCGGATGCGATGTGGATCTTTGGCGAGAATTACTTGTTTATTGATGTTTTGACATTAAGTCTGTACATAGGATATGTGTCTATGTTTACTATATTACAAGACTGGATGTTCCATCATGATATCCTTACAACACATCCTATGCAAACTTTTACGTCTTCAATTATGTGCTTAACATACGACCTTACGGTCGACATACATAATAATGTCAAAAACTAAAACCGTCCATGATTAACCTGTTCGCAATTCCTAATGCCACTTGAATTCATAGCCTTTTTGCAATTCCTTCGCCCTTTGTTTTTTCTCTCTATTTCTATTTATTTAGTTATTTATTTGTTATTATCATTTACTATCGCATTCGTAGCTGTCTTTCACGTCATGCTAATATGTGATTTTCTGTTTGTACATCTATGTTCTTGTTTGTTTTTTCTTGAAATTTCAATAAAGATTATTTGAAATAAAAAAAATTGCACTGTGTTTTATTATTAACATTATTTCTTCACCCTTTCAGATTAAAGATCTGCTGGTACACAGTCTCTGTGAGTACCAGCATGTTTAAAGTATCAAGCATATGAAAAGGCGTTTCCACCAGGTGATTCATTCTTGATGGAAAGCAGCTTAAAGAGGTAGGCTGATGCAGAAAAGAAATTTGTTTCACTTAACTCTCAAAAATATGGTTAAAATAAAAAGGGAGGGCTTGCATTATACCTGCCTTGCTGGTCCATACAGAGAGGCAATGGAAGAAAATTCAACAAGACAAGCCAATGAAGTCCAGAAAGATGGTGGCATGCATTAAAGTTTTGGGGAATGTTCACTGCCACATGCAGCATCATTTTGGATAGGTTGAAGCTCAGTGAATATTTAGGGGTCGCAAAAAAAGCTGTGAGCGAGCTAGTGAATGGTGAAGCTGAAATTTGAGCTGTGTCTTTAATAAAAGGAAACATTTGAAGTCATGTGATGTATAGGTGACTTAGGGGATAAGTCACTGTCCAAGATGAAGCCAAAGTAAGAAAAACTTTTGGCTCCCACGCTTATTATGCTACACATTAATCATTGCAGCATGAACACAACTTGTGGGGTTCCAATGGAGGACTGCTGCCTAGTGGCAGACATTCATCAGAATGTTCCAAAATATTGACGGGTCACTATATTGTGAGACGAAATATCAAAAGGTGAGTGCATTTACATTTTCTATACCTAACTCAACAAATACATACCTTGGTGTTACACAAATCTTCAAGGTATGTAGACGTGGAATTTAGAATAGCAAATCCTTACCTCCCTCTCTGCACTTACTTGTTCGATAATTTGTACCTCAATAATGTGGCAACGATATGGTCACCATATCGTTGCCACATTATTGAGGTACAAATTTCAGACTACAATCCAAGCTACACAATTTACAAAGCTTTCAATATTTAAAATAATTATACAGAAACGAATGCATATGGACATTTCTCATCAGCATGACATACAAAGAGATGCAGTGTCTCAGTACGGATCTTACAGCTTGTTTGGAAGATTTCTGGTCTGTGAATGTTTGCCACATGAAGGGGTTTCCTTGGTTTGGGAGTGGTATAAACTAGGGCAAATAAGAAAGGAGGGCAGCATCTACTTTTAGGTAATTGTTTAATCTCTACACCTACCTTTAGACACAATTATTCAGCAAGAGATATAAACGATTATATGTTTACTTGTTTTTTTTAAAACAGGTTTGCTTTATTAGGTGAACTGAGTACAAATTTCATCAGGCGTTTATATTCTTGCTGGTTTGGACATCCGTCTCATTTGGCCATGAATTACTCGATCATAGTGCTTGAGTGAACTGTACACGCTTTAGTAATCAGGAAGGTCAGCTGCAGTACCATTCAATGTGAATGAACTAAAGACGTAAAAGAATTACCCAGGGTAACAGCACTAATTTCGTATAACTGTAGAGCTAGTATGTAAACTAGTTTTGATTCTAATTGCTTTTCAACTTTTCTGCCTGTAAAAGCTAGTGTGTTATATCATGTTAATGCAGTAAACAGAGACATCTGAGAAGCATGTCAATTATTATTAAGAAACAACTGGAATAAGCAATAAACACAGATTAAAGACTTTTCATTTTCACTCAGCACTTGTCTTTTTAGGGCCTGCTACAGACAGTTTTAGTTCTCCTGCAAGACACCACACAATTACACCCAAAACACACCATACTACAAAATGCTGTGTGTGCTAAGTTCAACTTTGGTGAGCCTTCGGGGCTTTCGGTTATCCCTCTACAGGTTCAGGTGAACTTCCTTCAAGCTCCAGCTCGATCGGTCGCCCATCACATTTTAGAAACAGCCAACTGCTTATCGCAGGTTTACACGAAAAAAAGTATTTCTTAGTGATAGCAAATTATAAACATACTCAAGGCGCCGATTTCTGCATTTGAACATTCTTAGGTGCCAGCCATAGAAGCACCGAGACATTTTAAAAAATCGCTTTTCTGCTCAGCGCTGAGAAAGGGCCAGAGGATATGATTAGTGATGGGCAAGACGTGCACCTCGAGCCAGTCCGACTGTCGCCATTTGGTCTGAGCACATCACAGTTACAGCATAAGGAAAGGACTTCTCTATGCTGGTCTGCTGCCTTTCACCGCCGCCAATGAAGGGGATGTCACATCTTCAAGGGAGCGGTGATGCTCGGACCTCTGTTCACTTAGCCCAAGAGACATTTTCAGCCCAGCTCTGTGCACACTTTTGCAGACCACTGACAGTATTGCGGGGTGTGAGCAAATATAAGCTCCATTATTAGACTGTCACCATGTTCTTGCATTTCAGTGCAGGGACACCTTTTAAAAAGGAGGACTGAATTTCTGCCAGTTTAAGTGAACCAGAGGTTTATCTATTTCTTACCTGGAAATACATGCTACACAAATAAGACCGCAGTGTTCTAGAGTGATGGGCTATTGGAGTGTGCAAGAAAGCCCAACGTGGTCAGAGCAAGTGGGATCTTGGTGACAGCGACGGCTGCAGTGACTGATGCAGAGCCAAAGATGGATAGTCCAGGAGATTGGCGTCTTGTACAGCAAGATTCTTGTACATGGGCAGTGATTTCTCAGTGTGCATTTCTCAAACTCCAGCAAGTACAAATAGATCCCCGCCATGCTCTAACTGGAGCTGTCTCAAAAAAGGGGTACCCCTGATTTGATACGGTTCCAAGGGCAGGAAAAAAGGCTATAAATTGAGAAGAAAAACCCGAGCAGCCTCAAAATTTCAACTCGATTTCATGCATACATATTATTTATGCATAAAAATGTATGTTCCAGAGACTGTAACACGTCATTCGCATGTCTTTTTATTGTAAATCAGTAAAAATTCAACATAGTGTCATTCCTTCAAAATGAACAGACGTAATGTCCTGAACAACACTGTTGCAAGTCACAAAGATACAAAAATCCATAAGCTAAAACATCATTCACATTCACTTGCATACCGTCATTCATAACTCTTACACACCAACATCCAAATCATAAAACCATATTTATACATCTACATTTGTCTCTTACTAGGTCTTGTATATTTTAATATTTTTCATAATTTCTTTTCATGTTGACACAATCTTCAACATTTCAATCACAATTTGAAAACAGTTATAACGTCACATGCTAGTCATTCATTTTTATTTTTCACACTAGCTGTGACTTATGCTAGATAACGCTGTATAGTTTACACAACTTGTTTTTCAATGGTGCTGTGGCTTGTATTTGATACCTTCTTGACTTGTGTTTCGGCGTGAAAAGCCTTCTTCAGAAATGCCACATTATCATCATCAAGACCCCAGTAATTTTAAACTGACCGGTATTCATCAAAATGCCAAAGCCTCGATAATAATCAGGAAAAAGAACAGCCGGTAGGGGGGGGTGACCTGCTAGCAAACAGTCCTGGACTTACTGGATAGCTGAAAGCTAGGTATTAGGGAACAACCTCTTCGCCTTTGTATAGTTCCTTTTCTACAGAACTTGAGCGTCTCTTCTTACTTCCCCCTTGTGCAGGGCATCCACTGTGCCTTAGTCTAATTACCACCGTTTGTTACTGCCCTTCAGTAAGAGTCACTTAAAAATCTTTTTTTTTAAATTTTTTATTTATTTGAACAAGAAAAAGAGACAGGCAATACAAAAAGTTCATACATTGCTAATAGAAATTCAAGTATAAGGCAGGTAAAAACAACTCTCATCAAATAATCATCTGATTCATTCAACTTCAAATACCCTAAACACATATTTCATATAATAACATCCATGATTTGTTTCCTTTTTAGAATCACATAGTGCAATGGTACATTAAAAATGACGATAATACATGTGCAAAAAAACACATACTAAAATCCATAGAGCAGCATTCCCTTCTTCCACCAAGAGCAGAAGTTTGCCATACTGTGCAACACATACTTCTTCTGTCTAGCTTACATAGTGATCTTTAGCTTACATTGCGAGAGAAACGGAGGAGTAGCCTTAAATCTATGGAGTTCCCCTACCCTCTTTGCATAAACCTCCTCAAACTGATAGGTCCGGGCCAACTTAATAAGCCACTGACCTATTGTCATTAACTTTGATGATTTCCAATTCTGCAGCAACAAAGACCCAGCTATCGATATTGCAATACAAATAAAATATTACCAATATTTTGTTAGCTGGAGCCCTATATGAGAGAAGCCAAATAAAACCAATGACGTTGATGGAAGGATAGCCATTGACATGCAGTGACTACTAATCTTAAAAGCCTCCTCCCAAAAATGCTGCAGCCAGGGCTTGCAAAAAATATATGTAACCACCCACCTGCCCCGTACATCTTGCATCTAAAACATTGATCCAGTGTTGATGGGAACATTTTATGAAGTCTATGAGGCGTGTAATATACCACCCATCTCAATAGAAAAGTCATTCTCTCAAAGTTTGCCGCTCTCAAGGCTTTGTGACCAATCTCACTCAATAGTTTCCATTCTTTAATGTTAAACCTGCAGCCCGTTTCTTGCAAAATGTTTGGAAGGAGCTTCTCAATAAGCTTACTATTAGCATTCTGGTGTAGCAAGCAGTACCAGTTTTCTATTCCACACAATTTCTTATCGTTGATACACCTTATTAATATTTGCGCTGTTTCATTAATCATCATATAGTTATTTTTAAGGAAATTGGTTATTTGGATACAACTTAACCATAAAGCTTGATTTTGGCTACCAAATTGCTGTAATATTGATTCCCATGTTATCAGGTTAGTAATATTATAAAAGTCACCTAGCTTCAAAAAACCTAGGTCACGGCATGACTGCAAGACCCCTTGTGAAAGCTGCAGGCCCCAAATCTCATATTCTTGGAGAGAGGTAAGTGCATGGCATGCCGGTACATTATATGCTTTAACCCCTTCGGTGCTCATGACGGAACCGCTCCGTCATGGCACCCACCCATGGGGGAAGCGCTGGCGCTCCCCCCATGGGCAGCCCATCTGCACCCCAAGCAGGGATGGCAGCGGAAGTTTCCGCTGCCACCCCCGACCCCCCCCCCCGGCGATCCTGTGACGTCAGCGCGCCCAGCGTGCGCCGACGTCATCAGGAAGCGCTGGACGCCTGGAAACCATTTGTTTCCAGGCGTCCAGGAGAGCAAGGGGTGCGTTTTTGAGCTCCGGTTGGGCGGGGGGGGCCAGATCCTCACGCATTGAGGCATCGGGAGAGAGGAAACAGTGTTTCCTCTCCCCTGATGTCTCAATGCAGGGCATTCCTGCTGCACGACCGCGCACAGCGTCGCGATCGTGCAGCAGGAATGCCCCCACTAGACACCAGGGATGTTTTTTGTGTGTAAAGGAAGCGACCCCTTGGGCAAGGGTCGCTTCTTTAGGGGGCTATATTATTTTAAGACTTTTCTGCCCCCCCCCTCCCCCCCGGGGACAGATCGCCCAAATTATTTGGCGTTTCTGGCCTTAGGGGGGGCAGAAAAGCCCACTAGAGCCAGGGATATTTAAAAAAATAGAATGGAAGCAAGCCCTTGGGCAAGGGTTGCTTCCAGGGGGCATATTTTTTTTAAATGTGTATTCTGCCCCCCCTGGGGGCAGATCGGCTGGTTTATTTGGCCTTTCTGCCCCCGGGGGGGCAGAATACCCCACTAGACACCAGGGAGTTCTTTATTTATTTAAAGGAAGCGACCCCTTGGGCAAGGGTCGCTTCCTTAGGGGGCACATTATTTTTAAGACTTTTTTGCCCCCCCTGGGGACAGATCGCCTGCGTTTTCTTGCGTTTCTGGCCCCAGGGGGGGCAGAAAAGCCCACTAGAGCCAGGGATATTTAAAAAAATAAAATGGAAGCGAACCCTTGGGCAAGGGTCGCTTCCAGGGGGCATATTTTTTTTATGTGTATTTTGCCCCCCCTGGGGGCAGATCAGCCCGTTTATTTGGCCTTTCTGCCCCCAGGGGGGGGCAGAATACCCCACTAGACACCAGGGAGTTCTTTAAAATTTAAATGGAAGCGACCCCTTGGGCAAGGGTCGCTTCCAAGGGGCATATTTTTTTATATGTGTATTCTGCCCCCCCTGGGAGCAGATCTGCCCATTTGTTTGGCCTTGCTGCCCCCAGGGGGGGGGGCAGAAAACCCCACTAGGCACCAGGGATTTTGTTTTGTGTGTAATTGAAGCAACATGGTTGCTTCCTAGGGGGTAAAATTTGCTTAATGTTTTTTCTGCCCCTCCTGGGGACAGATCTGCCCCTTTTTTTTTTGCCTTTCTGCCCTAGGCGGGAGGGGGGAGGCAGAAAACCCTACTAGGCACCAGGGATTTATTTATTTTGCAAGGGGGGCACATTTCTGTCTGCTGTTTTCTGCCCCACCTGGGGGACAGATCGGCCTGGCAGACAACCTCACCCGATCCCTTGGGCAAGATCACCCCCCATTTTTCTCAGCCCTATTTGAAGGCCCATCTGGCAGATTGACTATTTGGGTAGTGACATAGCGTGTTATAATGTTAATTGCTTTATTTCTTGTGAATTGCAATTGTAATGCTTTATTTCTCCCTTTTTGTTCTAGTTCAAGGCTTTTGCTCTTTAGACTGTTCCAGGTTGCGGTTTCGTTACTGGTGGTTCTGCTGTTTGTGTAGTTGCATGTGTTTGGTAAGAGACTTTTTTTTGTACAATGTAAATGAGTTTAATTTCTCTGCATGAATGTGTTTTTTGCAAATGGTGTAATAATAGCAGTATGTTTGGCTTCTGTTTTTTGAGTGTCAAAAACTTTTTGCATTTGTGCTCGATGTGTATTTTGTTGTCTTGTGAGTAATTGGTTTTGGTTTTTTCTTTCTAGTGGGATATCGTTGGTTTTTGCTGTCTCTCTGCAGAGTAGGTGCTGGTGAGTGTAGCTGTCTCTTGCAAGTGAATCGTATAGTTTTTGAGTATATAGATCTTTGTGATAAAGGTACACATTTTTTTTACTTACTTATTTTGCACAGTGTTGGTTGTTGTTGACTTGTTTGTGCAGTCTCCTTTCTTAGTAAGGATAATGGCTAGCCGCAGGATTACTGCTCAGCAGGTTGTTGGTATGCTTTTTTGAGTCTACCTCTGACCATGGTTCAGAGACTGACTGCATCTGAGGCAGAGGAGGGAGGGGAAGATTCAGGCAGTGAGTTTTCTCTCCACATGGAATCATCGGATGATGAAGCTACTCTCAGTGCGGATGAAGCTACTCTAAGTGCGGATGAAGTGCCTGTTTTAGAGGAGGACATTGATGTGCCGATAGTGCAGCAAGAGGCATCTGAGCTGCAGCCTGGGGCTGCAAGGCTTCCAGTTGGAAGTGATGACCTCTGGGTTGCCCCAGGCACGGTGCAGCCGGCATTGCCAGACTTTACTGGTGTTCCAGGGTGTAGAGTGAATACAGAAAATTTTTTGCCGATAAATTTTTTTCAGTTGTTTATGGACGATGTATTTTTGGCAGAGATTGTTGAGCAGACTAATTTGTATGCCGAACAGTTTTTGAGGGGCAACAGTGCCAGCCTTAGGCCCCACTCTAGAGCTACCCGGTGGACTCCCACAAATCTGGAAGAGATGAAGAAGTTCTTGGGTTTAACTTTTTTGATGGGCTTGCTAAGGAAGCCATCAATGTCTTCATATTGGTCTACTAGTCCCTTGATGGCAACGGCTATATTTCCGGCAGTCATGAGTCGTGATAGGTATTTTATTATGCTTCGGATGCTGCATTTTGTCGATAATGGTTTAGAGTTGCCACAAGATCACCCTGAGTGTGACCGTCTTTTTAAGATTCGGCCTGTCATTGATCACTTTGTAGATCGATTTTCTGAGATCTATGCTCCAGGGAAAGAAATAGCAGTGGATGAGTCTTTGGTCTTGGTTTTTAGACAATACATTCCTAGTAAGAGGGCACGCTATGGAATTAAGCTGTATATGCTGTGTGACAGTAGGACTGGATATGTCTCTAATTTCAGGGTGTATACCGGTAAGGAATTCAGGATTAACCCCCCTGGTTGTCCGTCCACTTTTGGAGTGACTGAGAAAATTGTGTGGGAACTTGGTAGAGGACTTTTTAACAAAGATCACCATTTATATGTAGATAACTTCTACACTGGTGTGCGGTTGTTCAGGGAATTGGCCAAAGTGGACACTGTTGCTTGTGGCACAATCCGCTCTAACCGTAAAGGTTTCCCAAAATAACTAGTTCGTCAAAAGCTTGTGCGGGGACAGTGCAGTGCGTTGCGTTGCGAGGAACTTCTAGCTGTGAAGTTTTCAGACAGGAGAGATGTCTACATGCTGACTACCATCCATGATGAAAGCACTTCACCTGTGACTGTTTGGGGTCAGGTTGCTGAAGCGCGCAAACCTGTGTGCATTTTAGACTATAAAAGGCACATGGGTGGTGTTGATAGAGTAGATCAGAGGTTGGAACCTTACACTGCTCTTTGTAAGGCTTACATTTTGTATAAGAAGTTGGCTATCCATCTTTTCCACTTGGCAACCTTTAATGGTTTTGTTGTATTCAAGGATTCTTGTCCTGAGTCAAAGATGACTTTTGCTAAGTTTCATGAGTCTATAATAGGCAGCCTTGTTGTAGTGGAACAGGCAAGTGTTCCTAGAGTTGGAGTGGTGGAGGATGTGGCTAGATTGAACGATCGTCACTTTTCTGATCACATTCCTCCCACACCCTCAAAAGACTTTCCCAGTAGGAGATGTAGAGTCTGTTGGTGAAGAGGTACGCGAAAGGAGACTCATATGTACTGCCCCGAGTGTCCTTCTAACCCTGGGCTGTGTGTGCCTGCTTGTTTTAGAATGTACCACACGCAAAATAATTTTTGGGAGCATCCATGAGTGGTAAAGTGAACTACCTGGTCTCTATTGTTTTATATCTTTTGTTCAGTTTCAAGGTTGGCATTTGTGCAATGTATTTAGTTTCAGATTTTGTGTTAGTAGATTTGTATCTATTTGCAATTTGTTTGTGTTTTCTTTTTTGTATAAAAAAATCCTAAATGTGATGGTGGTGTGTGTAGGCTGGCACTTGGCTGGCGGTGTGCGTGGACTGGCGCTTGGCTGGCAGTGTGTTTGGACTGTCGCTTGGCTGGCGGTGTGCGTGGACTGGCGCTTGGCTGGCGGTGTGCGTGGACTGGTGCTTTTCTGGCGGTGTGCGTGGACTGGCGCTTGGCTGGCGGTGTGCTTGGACTGGCGCTTGGCTGGCGGTGTGCCTGGACTGGCACTCGGCTGGCGGTGTACGTGGACTGGCGCTTGGCTGGCGGTGTGTGAGTAGTGACTTGATGCTGGTCACTACACACACTGCTAGCCAAACGCCGCTCCACGCAATCCGTGAGCTGGTGTGGTTGCTGTGTCAGGAATGTGGGCGTGTGAAAGTGATGAGCCCTTGAATGGCGCTGTCTGCTGGTGTGAGTGTTGTAATGTGCTGGGCCCGCGGCTGGCGGTGTGAATGGTTTTGTATGTGTCACACGTATGAAAGGTGTATGAATGGCCTGTAAAGAGGTTGGTGCCTTGTCGTGGCTTTACAGCTCACGAGCTGTGAGTCAATGGTTCAGTTTCTCGTCCTTTCAATTATTAACAGTGCATTTAATTTTTGTGAAATCTCTGGTTAATACAACTGTATATACTGCACCATCACTCACCCTCGTGCCAAATCCAACCAGTATGTCTGTGTGCTTGAGGAATAGGTGGTTGTGCAGAAATATTTGTCTTTTCTGTCTTTCTCAAGCAGGGTGTACCTTGTACCTTTTTGTGAATGTTGTAATGTGTTGGTTTCGTGCCTGGTGGTGTGAATGGTCTTGTGTGTATCACGTATGATAGGTGTGTGAATGGCCTGTAAAGCGGTTGGGGCATTGACGTGGCTTTACAGCTCACGAGCTGCGAGTCACTGGTTCATTTTTCTGTCCTTTCAATTATTGACAGTGCATTTCATTTTTGTGAAATCTCTTGTTAATAAAATTTTATATACTGAACCATCACTCGCCCTCGTGCCAAATCCAACCAGTATGTGTGTGTGCTTGAGGAATAGATGGCTGTGCAGTAATCTTTGTCTTTTTTGTCTCTCTGCCAAGGTGTACATTCCATCTAAGAATAACCTACCAACTGTACATGGGAGTACATGCTGATGTCTCTCTTGTGGATCCCAACAAGTTATCTTACCCACAATGTCCTGCAAACCTCAAAATGTGTCTGTCACATTTTCCGTGCATTATTGTGCCAAAATTTTCACGCTTCAGAAAGAAACAACAAATTTCCTACCCCCCGCCTTTCTCCAAGTATCCCAATAGAAATGGTACCTCACTCACGTGGGTGGGTAAAGGACCCGCGACAAGCAAGGGCCCAAAACCTAGTGAGGCGACATCAAAATTGCCTATCACAAACCAACCTGGTTTTCAAGGGGGGTCTCATGAGTTTTTGGCCCCGGGCTCGGCGGCCATCTAGGGAAACCTACCAAACCCACACATTTCTGAAAACTAAACACCTGGGGGATTCCAGGGAGGTATGGCTTGTGTGGATCCCCCAACGTTTTCTCACCCAGAATCCCCTGCAAACCTCAAATTTTGCTGAAAAAATCACTTTTTCCACACATTTTTTGTGGGAAAGTTGTGGGATCACCGGGCTGACACAAATTTCCTACCAACCAGCGTTCCCCCAGGTCTCCCAATAAAAATGGTGCCTCACTCGTGTGGGAGGCCCAAGTACCCGCGGCAGGCAAGGGCCCAAAACGTATTGAGGCGACATCAAAATTGCATATCACAAAACGACCTGGTTTTGCAAGGGGGGTCACGTGGGTTTTTGGCCCCGTGCTCGGTGGCCAGCTAGGGAAACCTACCAAACCCACACATTTCTGAAAGCTAGACACCCGGGGGATTCCAGGGAGGTATGGCTTGCATGGATCCCCCAACGTTTTCTTACCCAGAATCCACTGCAAACCTCAATTTTAGCTGAAAAAATCACTTTTTACACACATTTTTATGTGGAAAAGTTGTGGCATCACCGGGCTGACACAAATTTCCTACCACCCAGCGTTCCCCAGGTCTCCCGATAAAAATGGTGCCTCACTCGTGTGGGAGGCCCAAGTACCCGCGACAGGCAAGGGCCCAAAACGTATTGAGGCGACATCAAAATTGCCTATCACAAAACGACCTGGTTTTGCCTGTCGCGGGTACTTGGGCCTCCCACACGAGTGAGGCACAATTTTTATCGGGAGACCTGGGGGAACACTGGGTGGTAGGAAATTTGTGTCAGCCCGGTGATGCCACAACTTTCCCACACAAAAATGTGTGGAAAAAGTGATTTCTTTCAGCTAAATTTGAGGTTTGCAGGGGATTCTGGGTAAGAAAACGTTGGAGGATCCACGCAAGCCATACCTCCCTGGAATCCCCCGGGTGTCTAGTTTTCAGAAATGTGTGGGTTTGGTAGGTTTCCCTAGCTGGCCGCCGAGCACGGGGCCAAAAACCCAGGTGACCCCCCCTGCAAAACCAGGTCGTTTTGTGATGGGCAATTTTGATGTCGCCTCAATACGTTTTGGGACCTTGCCTGTCGCGGGTATTTGGGCCTCCCACACGAGTGAGGCACCATTTTTATCGGGAGACCCAGGGGAACGCTGGGTGGTAGGAAATTTGTGTCAGCCCGGTGATGCCACAACTTTCTCACACAAAAATGTGTGAAAAAAGTGATTTTTTCAGCTAAATTTGAGGTTTGCAGGGGATTCTGGGTAAGAAAACATTGGGGGATCCACGCAAGCCATACCTCCCTGGCATCCCCCGGGTGTCTAGTTTTCAAAAATGTATAGGTTTGCTAGGTTTCCCTAGGTGCCGGCAGAGCTGGGGTTCAAAAACTACAGCTAGGCACTTTGCGAAAAAAGGGTCATTTTTCAGTGTGAAAATGTGGTGTGTCCACCTTGCGTTTTGGGCCGTTTCCTGTCGCTGGCACTAGGCCTACCCACACAAGTGAGGCACCATTTTTCTTGGAAGACTTTGGGGAACGCGGGGTGGGTGGAATTTTGTGGATCTACGCAGATTCCAGAAGTTTCCACAACAGAAATGTGAGGAAAATGTGGTTTTTTTGACAATTTTTTAGGTTTGCAAGGGATTCTGGGTAACAGAACCTGGTGAGAGCCAGTCAAGTCACCCCATCCTTAATTCCCCTGGGTGTCTAGTTTTCAAAAATGTATAGGTTTGCTAGGTTTCCCTAGGTGCCGGCAGAGCTAGGGTTCAAAAACTACAGCTAGGCACTTTGCAAATTTTTTTTTCATTTTTCACTGTGAAAATGTGGTGTGTCCACCTTGCGTTTTGGGCCGTTTCCTGTCGCGGGCACTAGGCCTACCCACACAAGTGAGGTACCATTTTCCTCGGAAGACTTTGGGGAACGCGGGGTGGAAGGAATTTTGTGGATCAACGCAGATTCCAGAACTTTCCACCACAGAAATGTGAGGAAAATGTGTTTTTTTTGACAATTTGTTAGGTTTGCAAGGTATTCTGGGTAACAGAACCTGGTGAGAGCGAGTCAAGTCACCCCATCCTAGATTCTCCTGGGTGTCTAGTTTTCAAAAATGTATAGGTTTGCTAGGTTTCCCTAGGTGCCGGCAGAGCTAGGGTTCAAAAACTACAGCTAGGCACTTTGCAAAAAAAGGGTCATTTTTCACTGTGAAAATGTGGTGTGTCCACCTTGCGTTTTGGGCCGTTTCCTGTCGCGGGCACTAGGCCTACCCACACAAGTGAGGTACCATTTTACTCAGAAGACTTTGGGGAATGAGGGGTGGGTGGAATTTTGTGGATCCACACAGATTCCAGAACTTTCCACCACAGAAATGTGGGGAAAATGTGGTTTTTTTGACAATGTTTTAGGTTTGCAAGGGATTCTGGGTAACAGAACCTGGTGAGAGCCAGTCAAGTCACCCCATCCTGGATTCCCCTTGGTGTCTAGTTTTCAAAAATGTATAGGTTTGCTAGGTTTCCCTAGGTGCCGGCAGAGCTAGGGTTGAAAAACTATAGCTAGGCACTTTGCCAAAAAAGGGTCATTTTTCACTGTGAAAATGTGGTGTGTCCACCTTGCGTTTTGGGCCGTTTCCTGTCGCTGGCACTAGGCCTACCCACACAAGTGAAGTACCATTTTTCTCGGAAGACTTTGGGGAACGCAGGGTGGGTGGAATTTTGTGGATACACGCAGATTCCAGAACTTTCCACCACAGAAAAGTGAGGAAAATGTGTTGTTCTTGACAATTGTTTAGGTTTGCAAGGGATTCTGGGTAACAGCACCTGGTGAGAGCCAGTCAAGTCACCCCATCCTGGATTCCCCTGGGTGTCTAGTTTTCAAAAATGTATAGGTTTGATGGTTTCCCTAGGTGCTGGCAGAGCTAGGGTTCAAAAACAACAGCTAGGCACTTTGCAAAAAAACGGTCATTTTTCACTGTGAAAATGTGGTGTGTCCACCTTGCGTTTTGGGCCGTTTCCTGTCGCGGGCACTAGGCCTCCCCACACAAGTGAGGTACCATTTTTCTTGGAAGACTTTGGGGAACGCGGGGTGAGTGGAATTTGGTGGATCCGCGCAGATTCCAGAACTTTGCATCACAGAAATGTGAGGAAAATGTGGGTTTTTTGACAATTGTTTAGGTTTGCAAGGGATTCTGGGTAACAGAACCTGGTGAGAGCCAGTCAAGTCACCCCATCCTGTATTCCCCTGGGTGTCTAGTTTTCAAAAATGTATAGGTTTGCTAGGTTTCCCTAGGTGCCGGCAGAGCTAGGGTTCAAAAACTACAGCTAGGCACTTTGGAAAAAAAGGGTCATTTTTCATTGTGAAAATGTGGTGTGTCCACGTTGCGTTTTGAGCCGTTTCCTGTCATGGGCACAAGGCCTACCCACACAAGTGAGGTACCATTTCTATCGGGAGACTTTGGGGAACACAGAATTGTAGAGCAACTGTTATTACCTATTGACTTTTGATGCATTTCTGCCTTCCAAATGAAAGACAATGTGTAAAAAAGAAGTCATTTTGAAAAATGACCTATAATTCTCATGCTAGTATGGGTACTCCCAATTTCGGAAATGTGCAAATATCTACTGTTTCTAAACTCTATATTTTGTTCCCATTCCAGAAATACATAGGTGTCTTTCATACCAATTTTTCCATGTATACATTTTTCCAAAATACTTGCTATATACCCGGTACATAATAAAAAAAACATTGCTAGACGCTGCTCAGTTATTGGCTCTGGGTTCGTCGGGTTCTCGGTGAACCTACAAGTACTATATATCCCCACAACCAGAAAGGTCCAGAAAATGTAACGGTATATTGCTTTCAAACAGCTGTCATAATTAGTAGAAGTTACAGGTGAAAACGTTGACACAATGGCTGTTTTTTTCAACTAATTTTCAATTATTCCTATATTTAACTGTTAGTTTCTATGAAGAAACCTTGAAGGATCTACACAAATGACCCCTTGCTGAATTCAGAATTTTGTCTACATTTCTAAAATGTATAGTTTTCCAGGATCCATTATTGCTTTCATACCCATTTCTACCATTAACTGGAAGGAGGTTGAAAGCACAAAAAAATTGCAAAAATAGGCTATGTCCCAGAAAAATGCCAAAACTGTGTAAAATTTTTTGGTTTTCTGACAAAAGTCTGCTTGTCTCTGAAAGCTGGGAAGATGGTGATTTCAGCACCACAACCCCTTTTTTGATACCATTTGCAGGGAAAAAACCAGACGCTTTCATCAGGAGCCCTTTTTTCCCATTTTTCCCAAAAACCCAAAATTTAGCTGTATTTTGGCTAATTTCTTGATCCCCTCCAGGGGAATCCACAATCCTGGGTATCTTTAGAATTCCCATGATGTTAGAAAAAAATGACGCAAAGTTGGCGTGGATACCTTATGTGGTCAAAAAGTTACAGAGGCCTAAGCGCGAACTACCCCAAATAGCCATAAAAAGGCTTAGCACGGGGGGAAAGGCCTAGCAGCGAAGGGGTTAAAAAATAGCTGGGTGCGTAATGCTATTGTTGTTATGACCGTATACCTTGTTTTCTTGGGTAGCTTTGTTGACTGAAGAAAAACTGGTAAATTAATTGCACTTTCTTTTAACATATGATTTAGAATAAAATTATCATGTTTCAACTTTGATTTTGCTAATGGTATTGACTGGCTAACTAAAGAGGCCTGATAATATTTTGGAAAATTTGGTAATGCTATACCCCCCCTGCTATGTGTCTAATTGAAAGGTAGAAAGTTTTACCCAAGCTTGTTTTTTTGCCCATATAAACTCCTGAATAACTTTGTCTAATTCCATAAAATAACAGTTCGGCACTCTCAGAGGGAGGTTCAAAAACAAAAATACAAATAAGGGTACTATTGACATTTTAACTAATGAAACTCGACCCACTAATGACAAGGGTAATAATGTCCACCTCTCTAGTAGCCTTTTTACCTTTATAAGGGTATTCACAAAGTTTAAGTGGAACAATTGTGCAAATCATTTTTACATATAGACCGACATATCTTATGGGCCGCTGTGGTAGAGTCCATAGCACTGCTGGCAGCTGGGCATCCGTAGACTTAAACAGAAGCAACTCTGTTTTAGACTGATTGACTTTATAGCCACCTAGGCCTGTAAAAGCCTGGATTTCCTCCAGCGCTTCCTGAATATTTGTCCTTTCAGCCTTTAGATATAAGATTATATCATCAGCAAAAAGTTACATTTTTGCCATCCCCATTATCGTGGCTAAAATTGATGGATTAGAGTGGATTTTGACCGCAAGTGGCTCAATAGAGAGAACAGGAGTGGGGATAATGGACATCCCTGAAGGGTGCCAGGGCTAATCTCAACCTCTCCCACCTTTTCCGCATTATTGATTATCTTTGCTTTGGCCCCTTTGTATACTTCCTTTATCATTGCTATCAACTGAGACGGGAAGCCAAACTTCCCTAAAATAAAAAAACTAAGCCTGCCAGTCAACCAGGTTGAAACTTTTTCTGCGTCCATCATTAAGATTGCAGCCTTGTCCTTATTGACTCTAAATTAATCAAAAACCTGGGTCAAAAAGAAAGTATCAGCTACCATTGATCTGCCTGGCAGAATCTTGTTTGGTCAGCATGAACCACTTGTTGTGCACTCTGAGCAATCCTATTCACACAGATTTCCATAAAACGCTTGTGGTCTCCATTTAACAAAATTATTGGGTGATGTGAATTGGGGTCGCTTGGATCTTTATCTTTTTTGGAATACTAATGACAACTAACTCCTTGTATCTTTGGAGATAGGGATCCCATCCATAATTTGGTTAAACAGAAATATTTAAAATGGGGAAAGATCAACTAAAAACATCTTCTATACTTCAACAGGAATACCATCATTCCCACTAGCCTTAGCACTAGCCATACCTTTTAATGTTTCAGCCACTTCTATAGGCTCAAAGGATTTATTCAAGGCTTCGATATTGTCCCTAGTAATTTGTGGAAGCTGAAATGTGTTGAAGTAACTTTCTAACTCTTGTGGGTGTACTACCTGGATTTCGGCATACATTTGTTTAAAACAGAGGAGAAATATTTCTGCTATCCTGTCTTTATCTTCCACCATAGTTGCAGTACTAGAGTCTCTTATTTGTGTGATTATTTGCCTATCCTTCTGCATTTTAGTAAACCATGCTAGATATTTGCCTAGTTGCGGGCTTTCTTCATACACTTTCTGTTGGTATGCCTTACTCCCTGTAAAATCTTATAAAATAAAAAAAATTCTTAGTTGGTCTTTTACACTTACCAATTCTTGCTGCGATGCCTTATCATCGCAATCTCTTGAGCTCACAGAGTTAAGTTAATTCCTAGCCCGTTCTTCTCTGTTTTGTAGAATTTCTATCTTCTGCGCCCTCTTCTTATGTGTTCTAGCTTTTTAGGAGTTAACTGCCCCCAAAAGAGGCCTTAAAGCTTCCCACACCATAAAACTTAGGGCTGTATTTATATTATTCTAAAAAAACAGTTGTATAAACTTACGCATCTCTTCAATCCATATTGGGTCCGGAAGCAAAGATTTATCAAACTGCCATCTGGCATTTCTTTTTCGAGACGTACCCAATATTATGACTAGGGAGACTATAGCGTGGTCCACAAACGAGTTAGTAATAATCTCCGTCCCTCCTCTTTCTAAACGCTTATCTACCAGATAATAATCCAATCCTGAAGCTGTTTTGAACCGTGAGGAATAACGTGAACTGGGAAAGGTCTGGGCTATCTGCTCGCCGTGGGTCCATTTAGGCAAAATCTTCCTTCATAATCTTAATCAATTTCAAGGTCTTTGTTTTAATTGTTGCGTAGTCTTATTTGAGGTGTCTAATCCTAGATCTTATATAAAATTTAAATCTCCCCCTATAACTATGGGACCTTCAAAGTTTATTAACAGATCATAATTCTGTTCTAAAGCTTTAATATCGTCATGCGTTGACCCATAATAATTCAAAAAAACAAGATGGACCCCAAGAACTTTAACTTCAATCCAAATCCATCTCCCTGTCTCCTCCTGAATCACCTCTCTCACCTCCCAATCCAACATACTCGAAAACAGAATACTAACTCCCCGAACTGCCATATTGGCCGAAGCAAAATACGCTTGTGAATATTTCCTTGGCAACTACAGTTTGGGAGTGTTAGACTTAAAATGTGTTTCCTGTAGAAATAATACCTCAAGAGAAAAGTATCCCAGCCATTTTAGCAGAGCCCCACTTTTACATAACACCGATGTTTGTGCAAAAAACTATTTTTCCCCCCTTACCACAGTTACCACCTCAACCCCACTTCTCCTCGTGCTCTTATACCTTGTTCATTCCCAACCTGCTCTTGTCCTGCTCTTTTCTAATTGCATGCCCCTGCTACCTGTCCCTCTGCTTCCAACCCCCCACCCTTGCCTCATCCGTAGAGGGGAATGGCCCATAACTCCCTTCTTCAGCCCACCCAACATTTTAGCGCCTTGACCTGGCACCTGGCACCTGCCCACATGCTTTTGCTCCTACCCCCTCTATGATGATTAGATATCACTTCTCAACATCGCCAAAATAACAATAAAGTGCAAACAGTTAAGAAAAAGTGCTGTGCGGCAAAATGGCTCCTACTTTTCCCTCTCCGCAGGCTGGATGATGCCCAACAGTGCAATAACTTGTGCCCTAAGCCATCAACCTTTGCTGTTTAGATAAATAAAATCTTTTTTAAAATGCTAAAATTGGAAGGGCCATATGTGCTTAACACCATTCTACAGCTCTGCTTACCCTGAATAAGACCCAATTTGCATATACTAATCCCTGGAGAGCCCTTATAACATAGGAACCCAAATCGTATATAGATAAGGTAACCAGCCAGCAGCCACAGTGATCCTACCTGAAAAGTGCAACGTGCAGAGTGCTTGGAGTTGACCCTACCAGCTTATTTACCTAAGTAATACAAATTTCAGTCCATAAGCGGTTCCTAAAGTGCATCTGTAAGAAGATGACACAGAACGGGTCTATATTAAAAAGGTGCTAATATATAAAAGTGCAAAGTGCATAAAGTGCAAAAGATCTAGACCTGATAGATTACAAAAATTCATTGGTAGAGGAAACTTTGTATATCATAGCCACAACCTTGTGGCTGGCTCTGCCAAGGAACAAAACAACTAGTGTTTATCGATCTATCCTCCCAGTAATCAGTGTATCTATAGCCCATTCCCCTTACCCAAAGAAATCTTTTATATTCCTTTATTATCACATTCTCTCTTCAACAGGTCTACCCCCTGGTTAGCACTAGCTTTTATTTGCTTGAACCACTTTTTGTAATACAAATTGAGCTTCCTCAAGAGTAACACATAGATGGAATTGACCTTTAAATAAAATTTACAGTTTGGACTGTTGGATGATAGACGCCTGTGCTCCTGCACTCTTAAACTGGCCAATCAGTCTACAAACTCCCTTTGCCTGCGTGCTGCAAATGCTGACATATCAGAGAATACTCTCACTTTTGATCCATCAGTTAATAAAATATCCTTTTTCTGAATTGCTTAACTTAGAATGGCTTCTCCTGTGCAAAAATCTGAAACGTTTGCAATCATTGTCTTTGGGTATTTAGCCCACGCTGAACGTTGTGCTGGAACCCTGTGTGCCCTCCTTATGGTCAGATCTTCAGGTGCATTCTCAAGTATATGTTCTTTGATCATTGTTTCCATATATAACAAGGGGTTAGCCTGTTTATACATTCATCATCCTCCAGAATCCCTGTGAAGTGCAGATTAGATTGTCTCGCATAATTCTTCATTTCATCAATTTTCAATTGTGAGGCCTGTATTTTTCCCCCCAAAGAGTGGCAATATCACTGTCCCAGCTCAAGGAGTGATCCTACATATCTGACACTCGTTGCTCAAGTTCTTTAATTAGTTCTGGAATTTGTTGTACCATACCCTCAATTTTGTCTAGCCTTTGATGAACTGTGGCAATTTCCTGGGCCTGCGAATTTTTGCATTCTCGAATCTCAGCTAATCTTTCAAAGAACTGCTGGACCTGATGCATCGAGGGTTGGCTATGGCTAGATAGCCCAGTTGGTAGCTCATTGAATTGCTCTTTGTTTTGGTGTCTCATAGCATTAGCGTACTCCACCTCCTGGAGTCCTTGAGGTGGCCATTCCTGTGCTAGACTCATGGGTCCCAATACACCTGTGGCTTGAAGGGGTGTACCTGGATTTTCCCTACTCCCATTTCCACCACTGGACCAATGCTCTGCACTGCTGCGTTCTCCATAGAAGCTAGTATGTTATGCTATGTTGTGTTAAAATGTTTCTGAAACGCTCAAATACCCATGGGTGTCTTGGCGCTGGTTGGGGATAGCAGTAAAGGTGAGAGCAGAGGGAGATTAGAGTTTAAAAAGCCAGGTTTTTGTTTGTTTCCTGAAACTCAGTATTGTGGGAGCTGCTTTGATATTTATTGGCAGGCTGTTCCAGAGAGCCAGAGCTTCAGAGGAAAAGCAACTGCCTTCCCATTTGAGTCTCTTAAAACTGGGACAAGAAACCGTCAGGGAGTTTTTTGATCGTAGGTCTCTGTTGGGTATGTACCAGGAAAGGGACTGTTTAAGGTAACGAGGACCTAGATCATGTAAGGCTTTATAGGTAAGGCATAGCGCCTTGAATTTAATGCAGTTAACTACTGAAAGCCAGTGAAGTCCCTTGATGGAGGCTGAAACTGTATGGAACGTGGGAAGATCACAAATAAGCCTGGCAGGTGCATTCTGCACGCTTTTGGAGTTTTTTCACATATTGTTTTTGGAGCTTAACAAAAAGTCAGTTACAGTAGTACAGCTTTGTGAGTATTAATAAGGAGATGACTGTTTTTCTGGAGGTGGGAGGAATGAAAGGAAGAACCTTCCTGATGATTCTCAAAGTGTTGAAGCTGGAAGAGACAACTGAACTGATATGCTTATACCTAAGTTTTTTGCTTTTTTGACTGGGATTGGGAGAGTCCCTAACTCTAGTGGCCAGCATGCTGGGCTCCAAAACTGAGGTTTATTACCAAAGAGTATCACCTCCGTTTTCTCAGAGTTTAATTTAAGGCAGTGCATACCCATCCAGTCACTAACAGCTCTCATGCAGTTATGAAACTGAGAGATAGTGACTTCCATATTATTAGAGGCCGACACCACGATTTGAGTATTGTGTGCATAAGATGTGGGGGAGAATCCTAAAGATCTAATCAGGGAGGCCAATTCCGTAACATAAACATTGAAGAGCAGGGGGCTTAGAGAAGATCCCTGGGGTACCCCGCACAGAAGAGAGAAGGAGTTGGATGAAAATGTATCCAACATAACGGAATGTCTTTTGTCTGTTAGGAATGATTGAAGTAGGGCAAGGGCTTTATCAGCAATGCCCAGTTTTTGAGGCGGCCAACGAGAGTGACATGATCAACCGTATCGAAGGTCGCCGACAGGTCAAGAAGAATAAGTGCTGCAGAGTCTCCTTTATCCAGAATGGTTCTTAGTTCATCTGTGGTTTTTATTAAGGCCATCTCTGTTCTATGTTCAGCCCTAAAGACAAACTGGGAGGGATCTAGCAGATGATATTCCTGAATGAACTGTGTTAGTTGTGTGTTAATAAGCTTTTCCACTATTTTAGCTGGGAGTGGTAACCTAGAGATAGGACGGTAGTTGGCTGGATTATCAGTGTCTAGGTTAGGTTTCTTAAGGAGTGGCAAGATGGAAGCTTTTTTCCATAGAGCAGGAAAGGTACCTGTGCTAAACATCCCGTTGAAGATGTTAGCTAAGAATGAGGCAGTTGGAACCGGAATTTGTTTTAGTATGGAAGGGGGGCAGGGGTCGTAAGGTGACCCTGACTTTGTAGAGTTAAGTAAATTAAGAACATCTGTACTAGTGGTAGATAAAAATTGGTAAAGGTTGGATAGAAAACTTAAGCTGGTTGAGGCTTGGGCTGTCGTGGGGCTAACTCTAAGGTTGATGTCTCTGGAGGAAGAGAACTGTTTGTAGATTTGTTCAACTTTATTACGAAAATGAGAGGCTATTTCCTCATAGAAGGATTGACTAATGTTGCTACCTTTAATCTCTGGAACTTTAGTAAGTTTGTTTATAACCTGAAAAAGTTATCTTGCAGAGTTCTTGGATGCTTCTATTTGCTGCGTAAAATAGGTCGACTTTTCCTTGGTGTACCAGGTTCGCAGCAGGGTTGCTAGATGATACTCCACCTAAATCTTGACCCTCTGGCTGACAATTTAGGCCCTCCAACATAGGTTTACGACTTTTTGCAAATAGTGGATAATCCTTGTGGGACTTATCGGCTACACTCCCCTCTATAGCTATGACTATTGACACATTTCCACGACTGTTATGTTACGGGTTGATAATGGCCTTTACATTTTCCACCCTCACCTTATTCAAAGGGTTATCAGCCTCAGGTACCAAGACAGATACTGGCATAGAGCCCATACCAGTGGAGGCTAGTTCTATGGGGGGACCCGGATAAAGCCAACATGGGTGGAGAAGATATGGTAGTTGAGAAAACTGGAGATAGCTGCTCTATTGATTTATCTGTTACTCCCCCTTTTTTGCTGAGTTCTTCTCTGTCCTCGCCGCTTTTCTCTCCTTAAAAATCTGATCACTGATGAAGGGCTCAACACTGGGGCTCTAACTCCTGCTCCCCTCAAAACCATTTGTTGTATGCTTTGGTCCATCCAGTTTAGTTGAGGTTATTCCTTACTTCTGCCCCATTCATGTTTGTAGTGCCAGATAATGTTCACAAACATTTAACCGTGGAGACTGCTGGCACTCTTGTAGCATACAAAATTGGCTATAGGAGAACAAATCCCATCCTGTTGTGTAGATCATGATAAGCGGGAGGCATAGAGGGTACAAGCCTATTCAGGGACCCTCAGCTGAGCAGGGCTGGTCTAACGGGGTGACTCCTCGACCACAAAAGAACTCCCTACCTCAGCAAGGTCCCTGATGGCTCCCTCAATCCCCATCTCCACTCTTTTCCCCAGCTTTCCTTATGCCATCAACAAGAACTGTCTGTGCAATGCTACATACAGAAGCCCGTAACTGCCGCACCTGGTGCATCGGGTCTCCGGCTCCAACTCCGGCATCCCTGATCCAGAAACTGTTCCCGGCCGGCCGCTTCAGTGTGCACGTGACCTGTAGCAAGGCGGTGGAGCTCTAGCGTGCTAGCGGCAAGGCATCTGGCTCACCCTCACCGCTGATGGACTCCAAACTGCAGTGTCACTTAAAAATCTTGATAAACTCCTCAAACGGAGGCAGCTGGTGATAGCCACGACTCCACTTGCATCTTAGATCTCAAACTAGCACTGTCAGCAGAGAGATAAGCCACACAGAGTGCTCCATCGGTGGGCTCCCCATAATTCAGACTATTAGTTTGGCCGTTCTCAATCTACAGTGCTCCCAGCTTCTGCCCCTATATTACTATTGGTGTGCACCCTGAATATCTACCCCAGAAAATCGATGGGACACTACATTGAGGACAAAATAAATAAGTCTAGATTTTCTATATATAACTCCACATATATGTACTATTATTCTATAAATACGAACAAAAATGTATTAACATAGTATGCTAAAAATGCTATAAAAGTGTAAGACTTAATGTTAAACTGGCACGCATTTAAAATGTGCTAAATCGCAGTAGGCAGTCATAGTTCTTGATGTAGGCCATAGACGGGCCATGAAACAAGGTTTTCCTAGCTAGAAGGGAACTGATCATGATAAGCGGGAGGCATAGAGGGTACAAGCCTATTCAGGGACCCTCAGCTGAGCAGGGCTGGTCTAACGGGGCGACTCCTCGACCACAAAAGACCTCCCTACCTCAGCAAGGTCCCTGATGGCTCCCTCAATCCCCATCTCCGCTCTTTTCCCCAGCTTTCCTTATGCCATCAACAAGAACTGTCTGTGCAATGCTACATACAGAAGCCCGTAACTGCCGCACCTGGTGCATCGGGTCTCCGGCTCCAACTCCGGCATCCCTGATCCAGAAACTGTTCCCGGCCGGCCGCTTCAGTGTGCACGTGACCTGTAGCAAGGCGGTGGAGCTCTAGCGTGCTAGCGGCAAGGCATCTGGCTCACCCTCACCGCTGATGGACTCCAAACTGCAGTGTCACTTAAAAATCTTGATAAACTCCTCAAACGGAGGCAGCTGGTGATAGCCCCGACTCCACTTGCATCTTAGATCTCAAACTAGCACTGTCAGCAGAGAGATAAGCCACACAGAGTGCTCCATCGGTGGGCTCCCCATAATTCAGACTATTAGTTTGGCCGTTCTCAATCTACAGTGCTCCCAGCTTCTGCCCCTATATTACTATTGGTGTGCACCCTGAATATCTACCCCAGAAAATCGATGGGACACTACATTGAGGACAAAATAAATAAGTCTAGATTTTCTATATATAACTCCACATATATGTACTATTATTCTATAAATACGAACAAAAATGTATTAACATAATATGCTAAAAATGCTATAAAAGTGTAAGACTTAATGTTAAACTGGCACGCATTTAAAATGTGCTAAATCGCAGTAGGCAGTCATAGTTCTTGATGTAGGCCATAGACAGGCCATGAAACAAGGTTTTCCTAGCTAGAAGGGAACTTGATATTGCTGAAATGTGCACAACGTGATTTAGAAGCTTGGCCCTAAAATGACACGCTTAGAGATGTTATCATAACTGCAGAATCTTTTGGTTTAACAAAATGTATTACTTTATTAAGCAACATTATTTTCCTGAAGTACATGAACTTCCTATTTTCGGATGTTTCATGTATCGTTTAAATAGAATAATTTGTGCATTTAGACAATAATGATTGATTCATAGCTTAAAAGAATGTATTACCTAACAGTGATTTTTGTCTTTATTATTTAATTGTTCTCACAGTGAAACAAGTAGAGTTATAGAAGTTCAGTGGGTGCTGAAGGCCTAAGGGAACTATGCCTGATGTTTCCAGAACCTAACCATGCAAGACTTTCTGTAGCTAACCATACTATAAAAACTTTAATCTACATATATTGCCGTAGGAGCAGAGGAGCTTAACCTGCCTACTGAAGAACTCTGTCTCATAATTGGCCCATGGAGGAAGAAGCCTGCTACAATGTTTTCAACATGTTTTCTTGACTTTTATATGAATGTGTGTTCCTAGGTAGTTACGAAGGAATCCGGCTTTTCCCTTTACCCTGGCTTAACTCTTGACAGTTGTGGCCACTGATCCTGCTGTTTCATTAGACTCTCTTTGCTATGTGATTTCACAGCTTGCTACTGCAACTGTATGCTGACTTATTTGGATTTATCAAGACCCAGCTGAGTTTTATGAGCTACCTTATATGGGGAGTTCTGCTACCCTAATTCTACTTTGAAGCTTTAAGCTTCTTTGATTGCTCTCTTTTCCATTGAATTCGAACTCTTTATGAGTTTTTAAAACCTGAAGCTCTGAGCCTGACTTATAGACTAGGGAACATATTCCTTTATGGAACATACTCAATTCAATCTTATTATTTGATGCTTTGTTCTAACCATTTCTTTAATGAGAATTTCTGTAAACGTATTGATTGATGGACTAAGACCAAAAATAAAGAAAGATCCTAACTAATCTCTTAATGAGAAATAAAGGGGCCTATTACGATGGCGGTCGGAAAACCTCCCCGACCGCCATGGTAGCGGGAAAAGACCGCCCGCATGGACCGCGACATCACCGCCGGTCGAATTACGATGACCCGCGCTCGAAATCCAACCGCGGCCTTAACATTGCGGCGGTTGCTGCTGCCTGCAGCACCGCCGCGATGTCCAAAGGAGCATGTCCTGCATTTCCCTGCACTGCGTGGCAGGCACTGCACAGTGCCTGCCACCTGGTACAGGGAAATGTAGGGGGGGACCGTGGGTTCCCCCCCAGTGCACCCACACCCCCCCAAAACAACGGGGGCCCGCAACTGGCCCCCGGAAGACAATGTCTGCATGCCTTTCCATGGCGGTCTGACCGCTGAGGAAAGGCTGGCTACCGCCGGCATCATAATCGTGCCGGCGGAGCCTGCTCTGCACCGCCACCATTATCCCGGTCCTGCTCCGTCCGCCAGGCAGTTGTGCGGATGGCAACCGGCGGAAAAGCGGCAGTCGGAATTTCCCACCGCCGCGGTCAACACCGCCATCCTAATTTGACCAGCGGTTTTCTTGGTTGCGATCGCGGGCGGATGTCCACCGCCGGTCCGGCGGGCGCCACCACCGGCCCGGCGGTGGACATCCGACCGCCATCGTAATAGACCCCAAAGTTCTGAAAATGACAATACAACTCTCATCATTGTCTGAACTTAAACTGTTAATGAAATCTAAATTTGAGAAGTCTTACTTGCTCCTTGACTCCTAATACAATTCAATTAATTCTTTATTTCGCATTTGATTAAATGCATAAAAGTACATGAATAAAACAGTTTATATATAATTGGTACTGCGAACCACAAAGTACAGATGCGATTACAAGGAAAACAGGCCAAAAAGTACAAGTAAAAATTTTCCAAATGAATAAAACCATTAGCCAGAGCTCCATATATTGGGTCAGTAAAGTAAAAATGCATATAAATGACATACATAAAAATAAAAAAAGGCAATGATAAAAATAGAATTCATTTCCACAGATAAACCGTTAACTGGTTCTTACATGCTGAATATGACTGTGCAAATTTGGCCATGGTTGGGAAACTCAGCACGAGAAAAAGTAAGCATTTACTTTTTTCATACATATAAGTGCTGAGTGTGCAAATCTAGCTAACATTTTAAAGAACGCGAGAGGCAATTAAAATCATGGCCTACCCTTGGTGTAACTTCATTTGGGTGGTTCATTGTTGGCCTTTGGACTTCTTAAGAAGAAGACCATAGTGAGGCTAACAAATGGAGTTTCTAGGTTTTGTAACGTAGCAAGAGCCAATGTTGGGGAGCGATAATTTCATTTCTTCATCAAAGGGATAATATATTGTTTCCTATATCTTGTATAAAAAGTGCAAAAGAACGATATGTGCAAGATCGATTGGGGTGACTTATTATTACACGGGCAAGGAGGGAGTTGTGAGATTGAGAATACATTTGATGGATACCCCAGCATTATCAGTATATAATTCAATCAAAATCTAATTAGAATGTACCTGTGCTGGATGTTCTCCACAAAAGAAAGATACGATGGAACCCCTTGCTGTAAGTGTGGTAGACCATAGTAGGTCGTAACAGAGGTTTTCCCCCTACATCTCTCCCACCTATTAGAAGCAGTTTTCTTAGTAAAAGTTCCTTTAGCCTCAATTTGGGAAAACCTTCACAAAGACTAGGAGTGTCAAAAAGTTCTGTTAGTCCCAGTGATGTCAAGGTATGTTTTACATAGGAAAGCCAAGGGATTTTGTGGTTATGATCTAGAGACAAAATGTCTTTCAGAACCCGTTGATTTAGTGCAATGCTTTTCCTTTTCCAAATTGACAGCCACAAGGAAAGTGGGGCCAATTTAATAACATCACTAATATAGGGCAGATCAACTTCCTTGTGGGCGAAAAAGTTGCTGCAATCTGTTGAAACCGCTAGCAGCCGCTTAATAAAGTTGTCTTCTATTACTTGCAGGGGTGCGATGTCTACTATGCCCCAAATCGCTGCTCCGTAAGTGGCAATAGACCTTGATTTAGCTAGATAGATTTTGATCATTTCCGGCACTGGCTTACTGCCCAATTTTTTCCTAATACACATTTCCAAGGTCCATCACTGAGAAAGATTTAGCGTGGCAGAGAGGGCTTAAACACTTTAAGATGACAACATTTTGGGCCCAGTCTGCGCTATCACATTTTGGTAGCAGAGTAGTGGTTTAAATGTTTGGAGCAAGGAGCTATAAATAATTCCTAAGTGAGAATAAAAACCTGAATCCTGGAATCCAATGTCCGGGAAAAAAAAAAAAAATGTCCGGAGTTTGAGGAGCTGATAAGGTGTGGTTTCGAAGGTGGTTGCAGTTTTGGAGATGTGAGTATTAATAGGGTGATGCGCCATCTATTGTAATTGTGTTTACCGTTGTATTATTGAGTACTGTGTTATTTGATTGAGAGTAGATGAATTGATGAAAATAGATGATTGTTGATTTATGTTTTATGTAAAGAGATTGACGAATTCAGACTCAGCGTAGTCTAAGATCCTAGGATAATTAAAAGATTTGTGGTGTAGAGTGTGAGGTACCATCATCTACACAATTGAGATAGAAATACTATAATCCGTTGTGGTTGTGTTATATTGATTGACAGAACCTAATTGCACAAACAGGGGAAGCTGCATTGATTAGGGTGATTTCAAGCTGATCGAGATCTCACTTTCAAATGAGGATTTTCTGTTTGGATGAAAAAAAGTCAGAAGGTGTAAAACCCTTCATATTCCGATTGTTGAATTTCTATTGTTTCCCATTAGAAAAGCAAACAAGAATTGCTATATTTTTGTTTTGTAAAAGGTTTTTGTGGTTTGTGCAAGTATGAGAGAAATAGTAAAGGAGGGTGAACCGCTGCAGGGAGCAAGTTCACGCAGCATAGTGGTCTGCGCTCGGATTGGTCGGTTGGTATGCTTTTGCGCTGGAATTGGTTGGTGGTGTTGAGTTGCCATGCTGTGACAAGTCAGTGATTTCTGAATGCCGCATTGGGATTAGTGAACAGGAGTTTGATGAATAACAAATCAAACAGGATTGCAAGAAGAACATTTATGTTTACGGAACAAAATCAAAACATTGAACTGTGAATTGTTTATTTTGTGAATCTTGTGAAAACATGAAATATTTGTAAGGACTTGCGAGTTTTTTGAGTGGGGATGTAACAGTTCTGATACAAAAAGGTGAAGCGGTACCACCTAAGGGTATGCCTGCACATTTTATGTTGACTGAGGTGGAATTAAATAACTGTTTATGGCTTCGTCAATGGCATAAGTTTACTGAGAAAGAGGGTCCATTGAAGTTTCCAAAATATGGGAGTTTTGAAATAGGAATAATTAACAAATTAAGTGAAAAATGGTGTGCGATGAAACCACCACCTAGACCTAAACAATTTGACACTTTAAGCATGTGGGACTAAGCAGCTAGAGATAAAGAGAGAGAAAGATATCAGAAAAGAACAAAGAAAGCCATTCCTAATTATGCAGATGCTCGATGGGATGAGAAGCATCGTAGATGGAGGAAAGGTATAGTCAAAGGTACTAGATTATATCCAGTAATTTCTACTGAAATGCCAGAGACAGAAAAGAAGAAAAATACTAAAGAAAAAGATAAAGAGGAAAAAGGAGAAGAAAATGAGACAGACATTCAGGAGATGATATATTAGAAGAAATGTTAGTTGCTCGAACTCCGCCTCATGCAACCACAGAGATGATAGTTCTGGAAGTAGTACCACAATAAGCAGTATGGTTGCAACCGCTCCTAAAGAAATGAGAGTGCACTAATTGAGAGACCACTTCAAGAGTTGCAGATTGCCCCACCACAAGTTGCTTTGGGGCAGAATGTTCCACCACCTGTGGTAAATCCATTTGTTGCACATGCACCAATAGAAGCACCACAAGTAGCGACTATACAGACAGTGCCTAGACCAGTTGCAAATGCTCCAGTGAAATTAATTTGACGCCCGAGACACAAGGAGCTGTAGGAGGGTTACCTGTGACAGGATTTGTCCCAACTTCTCAAAATTTACTGATTGTTGTGTGGAGACCACCTTAGACAGTTCAAGCACTAAGAGATGGGGGAATTATTGTCTTTATGACACCAATAACCCAAGAGGAAACTAACCTGTTCAAAGATGGAATTTTACCACCATGGTTTGGGGAAGCTCTGGGCATTAAAAAGACCAAAGGGTCAATGCAAATGACCAGCCCAGAACCTGAGAAAGAGAGGGCACTGAATATCCCAAGCTTAAACATTTAACTAGAGGAAATTACTAGCAGCCACTACACATGAGAAACTGACTTAATTAGCTCAGAAGTGGAAATTCAAAAAAGCTCTCCTTACCAGAAGAGGTATAGGGTGCATTTGGATGATGTTGCAATTGAAAACATGCATCCTGCAGTAATGTGAATGCACATTATCGAATTAATATAATGCATTAATAAATGGAGTGATTTTGAAAAGTTAGAAACCAAATGGGCAAAGAAACATGAAAAGAAAAAGAAACAACCAGAATTGTGAAAGGACCCTAAAGAGCCAGAAGAAGAGGGAAGTTTTAGTTTATCCACCCAGGGAAGTAGCAGGAGGAGTGTATGTACATGTGCCTTGGAGCAGAGGTGATCTTACAGCATTCACAAATAATTTTCCAAAACTGAGAGACAAACCTGTGCAGTGGAACACACAAGATGAACGATTTGTGAAAAATTCAATGGTGTTGTGGACTGACTTGGATACTTTATTTGAGATTGTGGTGCCAAGTGATTTGTGGGCTGTATGTAAGACTACAGTACAATGGCCATGAGATAAGCCACTGAGAGAGAAATGCACAAATGAACCATCCCCCATAGTTATAGAGAAATATGATGCAGTGATTAATTTCCTGAAAGGCAGAGTCCTTCCAAAAGACTTAGACAGGTTAAAAATTAATTGAACCACACAAGAAACAAAGGAAACAGTTCATGAGTATTATGAACGTTTGATGCAGGTGGTTTAGCAGCATGGTGGGAGAATACTATGAAGAGAAGGACATTGGAATTTTTGTGTCGCAGTTTGTGTTAGGATTGAGACCAGAGATTAGTTCCCATATAACGCAAAGTATAATGTTTTGGAAGAATAAGTCGATGGATGAGATCCTGCGATATGTAAGATATTGCAGCGATGAATTAGAAATGAAGCAGAAAAAAATGTAAGAGAAATTTATGTTGGCACAGACGAAATTTTCTCAGAAAGAGTTCCAGAATTCCTCTTTTGCAGGAAATCCAGGAGGTATGTAAGGGGTTGTTGTTCCACAGTTTTTCAGGGACATTTCAGAGGGTTTGGTATTACACAGATAGAGGTAGAGGAGTACCTATTGATCCAAGTTCGGTAATGGAGGTCTCGGCATTGAAGAAGATGACTCCTTGCCACATCTGTCACAAGTCGGATGTTGGAAGTAGGAATGTAGATTTAATCCTGATAACGTAAATGGAAATAGGACAATGCAGAGAGTAGTTCAGATGCAAAATATGCCAGTACAGCAAATGCAGGTAGCATTGCAGAAACAAGGTCCAATGATACAGGCTCCGTAGGCTCAGATGATCCCACAAAATATGGGAAACCCAAAATGTAATGTAAATCAGATGTCTAAGGCAAACTCAAATTCTTTCCAGAATATGCATCCAAATGGGTTTCAACAATTCCCAAATGCAGGTCAGAATGTTTTCCAGCAATTTCCTGTTTTTGAGAGTGATAGCTCAGACTCTGACACCTCTCTGTAATGGGGCCTGAGAAGGGAGGAGGATTGTGTTGCATGGCGCAGTCTTAGAGGTAGACCAGAGTAGGACATTTGTGGATGGTGAGGTAAATGGCCACCCTGTATCTTTTCATTAGATACTGGTGCTACCAGATCCACTGTTAGAACTAAGGAAGTCCCAGACCTACCCTTCTCGTGAAAGAAGATCCAAATTGTAGAAGTTTCAAATGAACAGATTACGAATCAAATTTCAAAAGAGGTTCCTGTAAAAATAAGTACATTTAAAGATAATCAACAATTTGTCATTTGCGACACAAGTCCTGCAAATTTGTTAGGCAGAGATTTATTGTGCAAGTTGATTGTACAATCTATTGCACACTGATGGTGTGGAACTACAGACAGATGATGAAGATGTAGAATTCAAAATGATTCAACAACAGACAGCTGTAGGGTTGCTCCCTTTAATGGCAGTAGAAGAATTACATGATGACTTGAGGGAAACTGTGAATCCAGAAATATGGGATCTCACAGGAAAATACATTGGGTTAATTAAAGGAGTAGAACCAGTTAAGGTTACTGTAAATCTGGATGCAGTGCTTCCAAGAACCCCAGTGTATTATTTGTCTCCAGAAACAATTGCAAGGATTACACCTGTAATAGAAGATATGATAGAGAAAAGAATTTTGAGGGGACTGTTTGGAAGTCCATGTAACTCTCCGATCATGATTTTACAGAAACCAAATGGTAAATATCGGATTGTGCAGGACTTGAGGAAAATCAATGAGATAGTTGTCCCTTGTTGTCCGGCGGTACCAAACTCAGCCACAATATTGTTTCAGGTCCATTGTACTGCAGAATGTTTTACGGTCATTGATCTCTGTCAAGCATTTTTCTCTGTGCCATTGCACAAAACTAGTCAGTTTCTCTTTTCATTCATGTTTCAGCAGAAAGGTTTGACATGGTGCCGAGCCCCACAAGGGTATACAGAGTCCATCGATTTTTAACCAGATCATGAAAAAGAATCTGGAGTTATTACAGATGCCCTATAGATCAGTACTAGTTAAATATAAGAATGACTTGTTTATGGCATCATAGACACAAGAAGTTTGAAAACAAGATACCATTGCTTTGTTAAATCACCTGGCTGAGAATAGGCATAAAGTGTCCCCAGTAAGGCTGCAGTACTGTCAGAAAGAAGTTCAATATCTGGGACACATAATTGAAACAGGAGTTAGTAAGCTGTCACCAGAGAGAGTGGAAGCAATTCTGCAGATAAATCCACCTTGAACTCAGAAAGATGTCAGAATGTTTCTAGGAATGGTTGGCTACTGTAGATAGTGGATACCCAAATGTTTCCCCTAGTGGCTAAGCCTTTACTGAGGCTGACGCACAGGGATGTGTCTGATCCATTTCCATGGGACAACAAATGTTTGAAAGCCTTCCTAGAGCTGAAAGAAAGTCTTTGTTGTGCCTCAGCACTAGGAATGACAGATTATAGTAAATAGTTTTTTCTATTTTGCTGTGAGAGGGAGGGCTGTTCTCTCTCAGTGCTGACACAAAGACACAGAGATGCTCAGAAACCTTTGGCATATTTTTCAACAACCCTTGACCCTGTTGCCTCAGGTCTGCCCAGCTGCCTCAAAGCTGTTGCTGCAGTGAGGTCTAGTCTGGAAAAGAGTAAAAGCATAGTGATGGGCTATCCAGTAACTGTAATGGTCCCACACTCTGTGGAGCTTCTATTGCCAGGAAAGAAAACACAGCACATGACACATAACATGATGACAAAGTATGAGCAGAGGATTTTATCATCTGAAAATATAGTCATAAGGGGATGCCAAGTTTTGAACACTGCAACGTTAATACCAATAAATTATTATGTTTGTGATGAAATTCAACATGATTGCCTAGATGTCACTGATTTATGCACAAAGACTTTGACCTGATATAAAGGATAACCCCCGATTGAGCCAGATCATGTTATTTGTGTAGATCGCTCATGCTTAAGAAACAAGAAAGGCATCCTGAAAGCAGATTATGCTGTATGTACAATAAATGATGTTGTTGAGGTTTCATTGCTTCAAGGGGTTATCCCAGCATAAATTGCAGAATTGATTGCCCTTACCAGAGCATGCAGTTTAACCGCTCAAATGAGAGTTACTATATTTACAGTTAATCTGTATGGCTTTAGCTTTGTCTATTATTTTGGGCAATTACGGTCACAGAGATGCTTCATGACCTCCTCAGAGACCGACATCAGAAATGGGGAGCAGGTGAAGGATTTATTAGATGCTTTCCAATAGCCAGCTGAAATTGAAGTCATTAAATGTGCAGCTCATCCGAGTGGAAAATGGCTACATAGCCATGGGGAATAGGTATGCTGATTAAGTAGCATGGTATTGTGCTTTGTTGGCCTGCGCATTTAATGGAACTTTCACATGTGAGTCTGAAGAAAACACTAATTTTACGATGCTTATGAAAGTGACAGATACCTCGGATGAGTTGAAGAGAGTACAAGAAAATGTTTCAGAAGCAGAACAGCAGAGCTGGATTAGAGCAGGTTGTGCAGAAAAAGCAAATGACATTTGGATGTCTGCTGATAAAAAGGCCAGTGTAACCTGACAGTTTGTTGTTTACAATGACTCGGTATTTGCATAGATATACACACTTAGGTAGGGATCAATGACTCAGCTGTTCTGTCAGAGTTTGTTTAATCCCAGATTCAGGATGTTAGCAGAAGTGTGTCAAAGATGCGTGACATGTCAACAAATGAATGCAGGAAAAAGAACACATGTTACACTGAGTCACATATGGAGATCAGGCAGTCTTTTCAACAGGATACAGATGGACTTTATCGAAATGCCTGCTTTTAATGGGTTAAGACATGCCCTATTCATAGTATGTGTCTTCTCGAGATGGGTGGAAGCATACCCAACCAGAAGAAATGACAGTCTCACAGTAGCAAAACTTTTATTACGAGAATTGATACCCAGGTTTGGCATGCCGATCTCTTTGGAATCAGATAGGGGGACCCATTTCATCAATCAAGTCTTGAAGATGATTTGCACAGCATTACAAATTGAGCAAAGACTACATTGCAGTTATGGACCTAAAGCCTCTGGTATAGTTGAACAGATGAACAGGACCATAAAGGTCACTTTTAGCAAAAGTTTATGCCTGCACCAAACTGAAATGGACAGATGCCGTACCATTGGTGCTGATGAGTATTCGAAGTATTACTGATGGGAAGAATGGTATTTTGCCCCTTGAAGTGTTGATGGGACGTGCAATGAGATTACCTGCTGTACCTGCAAATGAACTGTTGAACATCACAAATGATATGGTCAGGGTAACTGCTCTCCCCTCGCGCAGCTCCACCATTAAGGCACTGCCCTCAGTGCCTTCTGGTTCCAGGTAAGGTGTTTGAGGCCCTCCTACATGCGCAGGCGCAGGCTGCGCCTCATCCCTGGTGGTCTAGTGGAAGAGTCTGCTCTTCTGCTAGTCTGCTCTGTGTGTGTCTTCCTCTTTCTGTTTTATTTCCTCTCTCTGTCTTTTACTGTTATTGCTGACCCCTACTTAAAGGCCTCGAAGCAGATGCCGCTGGCGTGCCAAAGGCATGCCACAGGCAAGCCCATCTGCGCCCGACTGCGACCCGACCCCGACCAGCGCCAGGGAACCTGGTCCCCCGACCCCCGCCCCTGCGACCCCGGCACTCGCCATGCACTCAACCCTGGATGCAACAACAACTTCCAGCTCTCAATACCGAGCAACTCTCAAGGCCCATTCTCCTGCCAACACTGCTGCCGCACCTTCACCCACCTCCAGACCCAGTCAGCCACCCTCAACCCACCGGACGCCAACATACACAAGCCCCTGAGATGCACCCTCCTCAATGTGCGCTCCCTGCACAGACACACAGTAGAAGTCTGGGGCCTCCTCAACACTCACTCGCCAGAGACCTGGACCAAGCCAGCTCCGCACCCTACATCGCAACCGCCATTACCGATGGATACAAGATCGGGAGGAAAGACCACCTCAAACACCCCGGAGGAGACCTCGCCATCATCCACAAAAGCTCCCTCTGACTAACAACCACCAACTCAGACGTCGCCTCGCCCCCATGGAACACCTCCAGTTCCAGATCCAGCCCAACCCCAGAACGACGCTCCACAGAACACTCGCCCACAGGCAGGCTGGACCCCGCTCCCCGTTCACCAATGCCATTGCAGACCACATAGCTCCCCACGCCCTCGCCTCCACGGGCTGCATACTGCTTGGAGACCTGAATTTCTATCTAGACAACCTCAGCAACCCCAAAACCACCGCCCTCCTAGAGAACCTCACCAACATTGGACTGAAGATACTCATCTCCACCCCCACTCACATGGCAGGACACACTCTCGACCCCATCTTCGCCGGAGGTAACAACATTTGCTTCAGTCACACCATGAAACCGCTCTGGACGGACCACCATTGCGTCCATTTCTCCTTCTCGAAACCCACCGCACACAAGTGCACGCCACGCCTCCCACACAGACACTTGAAAAAGTTCACTGAACAACACCTCACCGCCACCCTCAGGTGCACTCGTTCTCCTACCATGACAGACGCCAACACAGCAGCAAACAACCTTCACCAATGGATCTCCAACTGCGCCAACACTCTTGCCCCCCTCCAGAACTCCTCCAGACGACACAGCCACCTGGTTCACCATGGACCTCCGAGAATCCAAGCGCTCTTGCCGACGACTAGAGAAAACATGGAGAGACAGCAAAATCCTGGAAGCATGCTCAGCCTACAAGGCTGCAACCACGACACACCACCAACTCATCAAATCAACTAAGAGAAACTTCATCCAAGACAGAATCCTCTCCAACGCCCACAATTCCAAGGAACTCTTCGCCATCATACAAGAATTCACCAGACACAACAGCGAAACTACTAACGTCCCTCCCTCCCAAGACCGGTGCAAGAAACTCAGCTCCTTCTTCCACCACAAGATCAAGACGCTCTATGACAACTTTGACGACCAAGACCACGGCACCAACCCAACACCCCCGACCAGCAACGCCACCCAGCTGACCCTCCTCACCTGGACCCCTCTCACCGCAGAAGACATCGCACCCACTCCGGAGCTCCCACTGATCCCTGCCTGCCGCTCATCTTCCACAGGACCGCCATCGCACCCAAACTACGATGAACGATCAACTGCTCCCTCGAAACAGCCACATTCCCTGACGTCTGGAAGCGCGCCAAAGCCAAACTCCTCCTCAAGAAGCCCTCCACAGACCCGACACAGCTCAAGAACTTCAATCCGATCTCTCTTCTCCTCTTTGCTGCCAAAGTAATCGAGAAAGTCGTCAACACCCAGCTAGCGCACTTCATAGTAACCAACAACATCCTCGACTCCTCTCAATCCGGATTCCGCAGCAACCACAGCACCGAGACCGCCCTCATAGCGGCCACTGACAACATCCGCACCCTCCTCGACCAAGGCCACAATGCAGCCCTCATCCTCCTAGACCTCTAAGCAGCCTTCGACACCGTCTCCCACTGCACACTAGCCACCAGACTCCATGACGCCGGCATCCAGGGAACTGCCTTAGACTGGATTTGATCTTTCCTCCCAGGCAGAACACAAAGAATAAGACTCCCGCCCTTCCTCTCTGAACCTACAGAGATCAGATGCGGAGTACCCCAAGGATCCTCCCTCAGCCCCACACTCTTCAACGTCTACATGGCCCCCCTCACAACCATCGTCAGAAAACAGGGACGCAACATAGTCTCATACGCCGACGACAACCAGCTCATCCTCTTCCTCACCAAGGAACCCGAGATCACCAGGCACAGTTTCCAAGAAGGGATGAAGGACATTGCATCCTGGATGAGCAGCAGCTGCCTGAAGCTCAACTCTGAGAAAACAGAAGTCTGCATCCTCGGTTCCACCCCCTCTGCATGGGACAACACCCGGTGGCCCCCTGTCCTCGGAAATCCACCCACCCCTAAGGACCACGCTCGCAACCTCTGCATCATATTTGACTCTTCACTCACCATGAACCGCCAGATCAACGCTGTGTCCTCCACTTGCTTCAACACCCTCCGCATACTCCGCAAGACCGTCAAATGGATCCCCCCTTGAATCCAGGAAGACCGTCACCCACGCACTCATCACCAGCAGACTGGACTATGGAAACGCGCTGTACGCCGGTATCAACAAAATACTCTTCTGCAAACTCCAGACCATCCAGAACGCCGCAGCCAGACTCGTCCTTGGCATCCAACGACATGACCACATCACCCAACACCTCCGTGACCTCCACTGGTTCCTCGTTGAAAAAATAATAGCCTTCAAACTGCTCACACGCGCCTACAAAGCCCTCCATAACACCGGACCCCAATACCTCAACAAAATAATCTCCTTCCACGCCTCCAAGAGAAACCTCCGCTCCGCCGACCTAGCCCTAGCCACGGTCACCGCATCCACAGAGCCAGAGCGGGTGGCAGGTCCTTCTCCTACATCGTGGATAAAACCTAGAACGAACTCCCCCTCCACATCAGATGAAGCCCAACAATGCACTTATTCAGAAAGGATCTCAAGACCTGGCTCTTCGGATGACCAAGGAGCTGCTCGAACCACCATGCCCACCAGCACCTTAAGACCCTCACGGGTGAGTAGCGCACTCTAAAAATCCCTGATTGATTTTATTTGGTACTTGACTACTGGATTGGCTGATGTGGTGCATTCTGTTTCCTACCAGGTTGCAGCTGCCACTAAGGATCCACACCAAGAGCAGTGTCACAACCTGAATCCTGTAATTGGGTCATGATCAAGAAGTACGTTCGGAAGAACTGTTTAGAACCAAGGTGGAAAGGCTCATTCCAGGTCATTTTAGTGACCAACACTGCTGTGAAGTGTGGAGGAATTCCAACTTGGATGCATGCAGCACACACCAAGAAGGTGAGAAATCCCAAAGAAGAAGTTGTGCTCTTTTGCCCAGAGCCAAGAGCATTAGTGACTGCACCACCACAAGCTGTAAGACCATGTGAAGCAGTGGTACCGGGATCCCAATAGTAAGCAAAGAGAATAAAGGGGTGACGAACTGCAACAAATCGCACCATTTCAAGTACCTGTTATTGTATCGAGTGGCATTGAAGTCTCTAACGAAGTAGAAGCAGAGACAGGTCCTCAATTTAGAAACGTGACGGAAACAACAACAATACAGCAAGAAAATCTGGGTGAAGGCACAAGCACTGGAGGGAGAAGAGTCACCCATGGAGTTGAATGGCCACATACTCGTAATCAATGAAGACTGAAACAGAGTTTGTCAGTTGATCGAATTCCAGTCACAATACCAGAGGAAACAGAGACAAGTGATGAAAGGGATTCAGGGGAAAATCAGCAAAAGCTGAGAAGATCAAAAAGAGTAAGAGTACCCTGTTGGAGGTATTCAGGACCTGAGTGGACTTACTATCTAAATGAAGTACTAAATGTCTCAATTGATGATCTGTGTGATGTGAGATTTGGACTATTTAAACCTCTGTGATATCACCAAAAATAAGCATCGCTGGAAAAGATAGTTGACAAAAACGAACTGTGCATTTACAAAGAGACTGTGAAAGTTTAAAAGAAAAGCGGATGAAAAACAAAAAAACTTACAATGATTCCCTATTTTTTGTTTTACATAAGATCAACCTAAGCCCAATTGTACAGTAGAAGAGTAGGGATAACCTTATTAGAAAAACATGGGGTTAAGGAGGGTTAAGGATTGTCTAACATTGCTTTGCTGAAAACAAATTATTTAAAGAAGCTATTGAAAAAAAAGATAACCTTTCATCTTGAATTCTAATTGCATAACCTTTAATCTGCTTCCAGAGAGAACATGTGTTGCCTTACAAATAATGTAGATGTATTATGTGTTCAATCTTCATAATAACAGTAATTATGATTATCATGGTGTAAGTAGGATTTTATTTAACACTTGAGCAAGACTTTAGGAACACAAACACAACAAAAACACCCATACATTTGAATGAGGAAGAGCGACTGAGAACCTCTTTTGTCACCTACAATAGGGAGGAGTATTCAACAAATGTTTATTCTAGATTAGTACAGGAATACACACATGCCATGGGAGCTAAGGACTGTTATGTCAGTGCTCATTTACTGTCATCATCATCAGAATTCACCTATTACCACATGGCGTAATCTTATGGAATCTCGTGTAGTATACTACTTACACTTGGTTGTTTTTTTTGTCCTCATATCATCTCCAATTAATAATAAGCACCCTTCCGGACTGTAACGACCCACGTGCCTAAAAGATTGGACTCTCTTCTTCGAACAACAGAAAATTGCTGGGCTGCCTCTGGTACGACTTGCTTCCTAGGCCCACTGCTGTAAGAAGAAGTAATCATTGGGTGGATCAATTTACCAAAGTATTCAGCTAATCCCAAAAATCGCTGCCTTCTTTTCTCTTGTTTTCCCACCTATCTATCTTCTAAATAAGGCCACCAAGCTTTTCCAAGCATGTCAGGATGGTGCAGAGGTTCGAGTCCATAACTTACATATTTCCCTTCTCGCAATCAGAATTAAGTAAAACATCGGATTTCTTTGCTTTACATGTAAAGAAGAAACCTCCAAATCTTGCTGCCTTATCCCAAACATGATTAAGACAGTGCTTACCTTCACGTTGATACCCAATGAGTCGGAGATGGTCTTACCCACAGCAAGCCAGAATTCTTCTAGCTTTGGACAATTAGCAAACATATACATGTCGTCCGCACCATTTCTTCCACACCGTTTACATTTGGAATCACGAATTTCCCTTATTTTCGCCAGCCTTTTCGGGGTCCAATAAACTCTATGAAGAGTAAAAAAATGGTTCTTCCTTAATGCAGCAGATTTGACTACCATATAAAGTCTACATAAAGATACTTGCCATAGCTCTTCCACCTCAGCAGCCGGCAAGTATCCATCCCATGCGGAGAATGGTGCTCTCATCTTTTCGTTGGCCGCTGTCAGTAAATGTTGATACCACTGTGCCACTTTCTTCTTCCTAACCCGGCGATCTTGAAGGTCGATTTCCATTTGCTTTGATTCACCACTTATCCAATCCTGACTCTTAAGCCATGATTTACTTGATGCACTTTGATTCTAGAGATTCTCCCTTCAGTCTTATAATTCCAATATTCCCAAGTCAGATTCTGTCCCTCATCTAGCAGCTGCTCCCATCTATTTATACCACTCTGTCTCAAAGGGTCTGTAAGAGCAATGAGCATACATTCCGGGGTACCTGGGGAGTCCCATATGGAAAACAACTTACTATAGTATGCAGTGCGCAGGAGTGATCTGACCTCAAACCAAATTTTAGCTGCTGCTCTAAGACATTTTAATCTGACCTTCTTAAAGTATTTTGGAGCCCCAAATTTGTAAGAGAAGCCTTCCACAAAGCATTACTCTATACATTGCACCAACTAAGGTCCCATCTGGACAGGATAATGGCATTCTATTGTTTTTAAGCTGGAAGGCCCAACAATATAGTTGAAGGTCAGGAAGCCCCAACCCCCCTGCTCCAGCCTTCCTACTCAACTTCTTCCAAGAGAGACGCACACCCTTGTTGGCCCAGACAAAGAATGTTATTCCCTGTAGAGCTAGAATACTCTTATTATCAACATTTAAAGGGTTGTTGTTGAACAAGAAGGTGACTTTGGGTAAAAGGAAAATTTTTACCAAATTATTCTGCCCATAAATAGACAGTGGGAGATTCTGTCACCTTTTTAAGTTTTCCTACTTCTTGGCTCATTTTCTCAAATTAAGTGTAGCAAGCTTCTCTATATCTCCGGCTATATTTATCCCCAGGCACCTCATTTCTGTGGCACTTGTTATTTCCCCTTCATTTTGATTACAAATCATTATTTCCGTTTTTTCCTCATTAATCTTATATCCTTAAAGGGTGCCAAATATTCTTGCCTCCGCCATAAGTTGTGGTAAAGCTGAGTGTACATCAGAGGTAAAAGGCATTAAATCGTCTGCGTATGTCGCAATCTTCCTAGGAAATGTCTTTACCTTGATTGCCTTTATTCACTCATTCAATCTTAGGCTTTGAGCAAACGGCTCGATATAGAGATAATAAAAATAGGTTAAAGAGGGCACCCTTGTCTTGTCCCCATTTCTATCTTCACTGGAGATGATAGGCTCTCATTCACCTAGATTCGGGCAGCAGGAGTTCTATAAATCTTCTCTAATGTGTCTATCAAAGGTTTACCCACACCAAAATGGTTGAATACTGCCATAAGATAGCTCCAATTAACCCAGTCAAATGCCTTAGCAGTATCCACAGTCACAACCGCAAGGGGGGCTCCTTTGGTTATGGCTAAATCCATTATGCCAATCAACGCATGATTCAGCTCTCCCAAATTTCTCCCAGGTAGAAAGCCTTTTTGGTCCTCATGTATTAAATGTCCCACTGCCTTATTCATATGGGCTGCCAGAATACTAGTGAAGACTTTATAGTCGATGTTGAGTAGAGAGATTGGACGAAACGATTGGCATTGAAGAGGATCCTTACCGGGCTTCGGGATTAACTTTATGATGGCTTTGTTTCACGATTCTGGTATTGGCATACCTTCTACCAAAATGGAATTAAACAGTTTAATCCAAACTGGGATAATCTCATCCACAATTGCATAAAAGAGCTCACTAGAAATCGTGTCGGCACCCGCCCCCTTGCCTTTTTTTGTTTTTTTAATTGCTGCCACAATTTTGCTACCAGTTATTTCCTGACATAAGTAACCTTGATGTTCCTGAGACAGTTTAGGAAGAGCTTTCTTTGAAGCCAAACATCTATGTCTACTCTGTTTTTTGCAAGATCCTCTGTGTATGGTTTCTGGAAGAACCCATTAAAAACCTCTCTTATCTTGCTGCTTTCTTCTGTTATATGCCCGGAATCATCAACTTTGATCTTCCTAATATAGTTTGATTCCTTTCCAACCTTGCTTTCCATGCCAGCGATTTTCTACTGCACTCCCCTGCACTATATCACTAGCTCTACTAAGTTCCCACTGTTACCGATCCTTTTCTTCTGACTTAACTCTAAATTTTATTTTCAGTTCCTCAAGGGTTGCAGCTTTCTCCTTCCTTTCCTCCTTACTCAATGCCTCACTTTTTAGCACCTTTTCTAATCTCCTCATCCCTTCCTCCAGTCTAGGAAATTCCACTTTCTCTTCCCTCTCCCAGTTTATCGATAAGCTTTTAAGAGTCCCCCTTAACTAGGCTTTGTGTTCATCCCATACTACATGCAGGGGAACCGATAACATATTACAGGTCCATGAAGAGATAGTCTAGTCTGGAGTAGTGACTATTCTTTTTTCTATGGCAAGTGTAGTCCCTACAGTCACCCCTTATTCAGCAAAAAACATCGCATAGGTTGTAATTGTCCAGCATATCCACCAGATATGCCCTCATTTTTGGGAAATTAATCTGTATTCGTACAGAGGATCTGTCCAGATTGTTATCTAAAAGAATATTAACTGACATCGCAATGAGGCCTTTAGTGTCTTAGAAAAGTTTGGGTAAGGAGTTCATATCATTCCAAATTGGAATGCAACTGCAGGAGGAGGCATTTTAAAGGCCATGCTTATACAAGTGTTAACAGCAGAGGTTTGCTTATTGTGCCTCTTTGCTTTAGTCAAAGGCTGTAAATATTACTTACACAAGAAGAGGGAAAGAGAAATGGATAAAGATTTCAAAAGGTGTTTCATATTGAATCACATCATGAACGATTACTATTGTAAGTTGTTGAAATTTCAAAGTTTAAAAAGAAAGAGAAAGGATTCAACGGATGATGAAAGTGCCTTTTAAACAGAACTCACATGTGAAACCAAGATAGTGTGATGGTTAATAAACCATCAGATGGGGGACTAATAGAGTCTATAAATTAGAACAAAAATGAATTAACATAGTATGATAAATGTGCTATAAACGTGTAAAACTTAACGTTAAACTGAAATGCATTTTAAAACATGCTAAATTGCAGTAGGTAGTCTTGGTTATTGATGTAGGCCACAGAAAGACCATGAAATAAAGCTTTTCCTAGCGAGAAGGGAACTTGATATTGCTGAAATGTGCACAGCCTGATTTAGAAGCTTGACCTTAGAATGACATGTTTGATATGTTGTCATAACTGCAGAATATTTCGGTTTAACAAAATGTATTGCTTTATTAGGCAACATTATATTCCTGTTTGATATGAACTTCCTATTTTCTTATGTTTCTGTTATATCCTGACTTCATGGTTATGCATGCCCTGCCTGTAGAATCCTACAGTGATGACATGGTTTGGAATGTTGTCAGTCAAATGAGTCACAGTTGACTGGGCTGAGCTGCCTGCTGGCTGCTCCTGGTGGGGTCTTGTCATGGTCTTGTCCTAGTCTTGATCTGGTCTACTTATGGTCTCCCTGTGATCTTGTACCATCTTGTAATAAACCTCTTTGAATCACCTGAACTGAGTGGACTTGATCACTACAGAATTTTGGCGACGATCTTCAAAAGAACCTGCTTCTGTCACCTCTACAAGAACTTCAAGCAACTTGAAAATTACAGAACCTCCTGCAACTCAAGTCAAGTTACCCCAACTGGCATCCTGACCCCACCAGTGACCTCCCATCGGTCGCCCACAGCAGTCTGCCAGTTGTTCCTGTCTACTCCCCATCATCTCTACGCATCTTGTGCTGTGACTTCAGTGAGGGTAAGCCTGACATTCACCTACGTCTGTGTTCTGTGCTGTGCCTTCAGTGAGGGTAAGCCTGACACTCTTCAAGCCTGCCAACGTCTGCGCCTACCAACTCCTGCCATTCAATGACGTCTGCATCCTGTGCTGTGCCTTCAGCGAGGGTAAGCCTAATCTAGTGTGTTCACCTGCCACATATCTACGTCTGCACACTGTCTGGGGAAGAAGTGTGCTACTATATATGTATTCCAGCCAAGGTGTCTCTACTATCTGGATGTTTGTTCCACTTGAAGTGTATAGCACTGTTCTACAATTCTGCGTTTTCCAAATCTGCTGCGCCTTCAAGTGAACTGATTTATTCAAGGTACTGTCTTGGAAGGGTGTCTTTCCGCTGCTACTACCACTGTGTCCTCTTACATTGGGACTGTGCAACTTTCTAGTGGCAATTTCTACTGCAGCTCTTGCCTCTACTTGGTGTAAATACAGCGTTTCAACAAGCAAGTTACTACCAGCCTGTCTTCGTGTTTCCAGTTCTGCGTGCCTCTGTCAGCACATGTCTTGTGTGCCTCAACGTGTGCCAGTGCCTCTGCTCTTGGTTTTGGTGCATTTCAGGCGCTAGACGGGTGAATTGGACATAAGGGTGGCCGTGTCTCCCTGCCTTCCTCAAGAGAGTGTCGTCTGGGGCAGAGGATGAAGTTGTTTTTGGTACGTTTTCACATGTATGTTTCAGTGCGTTTTCACACGTAAGTTGCCTTGACTACAGTGTGATTAAAAGAAAACTGCCAAGCAGCCATTCAAAATTCAAACTGGACACGCGCTACTCACCCCTTCACGCGGACCAGCCAGAGAGTCTTGTGTGACGTTGCCTTTCGTTCCAGTCTTCATTGCTGCCTTTAGACGTCTTCCAGCAGCAGCGTACCTGGAGCCACTCGGCGCGGTGTCACCGTGCGTGCCGCCATTTTGGATTTACCTTAACGTCTCTGCCAACCATGTTTTGCCAACCACGTTGTCCGCTTTTATAGTTTTATTCAACGTCGTCGGTTTGTTTCTCACTTCAAGCTCTACCCTGCTTCCAAGGACATTTTGCGGCTTTTCCAATTCATTCATTACAGGTACTGTTTTGCACAAATATTCTGTGACTGCTACGTGCCTCCATCTTTAGGTTGCTGTATGAATACTTTCGTTTCTGTGCCAACCAGCGTTCCGGAGTGAAGGTTCTTGTTCTCCTCATTGCTGTCACATCAACGCCTTCTTTATAAGTTCTGGTTCTCTACTTTTTGGGGTTTTTTTCGACCGCCGGTCACAGAATCGCAGTTTGTGACAGGCACACCAAGTCCTTTTACTTCTTGGTTTTGAGGGTGTTTTATACTGCTCTTTCTACAAGCCTACTAAATACTCTGTTCTATTCACACAGTCACATGTACGTTGGCAGCAATGTTATCTCTGTATACACCTGACTTATGCAAGCTAAGAGTCTTTTCAAAATGTAACAGTGTCTGTTTATTTCAAACTTTATGCATACTGAAATATCGCTTTTGATGCATTATCTTAGTACTCTTGCCCTTTGTTCTATGTTTTATTGTGTTGTTTCAGGGCAATTATGCATAGGTTCCAGTCCTCTTGCATCTTTTATGCATCTCTTTCTTTAGAGATTTGTCATGGGTCCCTACCCATTGGTTCGGGTTCATACCCACATTTAAGTCTCGGGTCCCTACCCATGTGTTCGGGTTCCTACCCACATTTTAGTCACGGGTTCCTACCCGAAAAGCTAACATTTATGTTGCTTTAGTGCACAGTGTGGTATATTCACACTATTTGTCCATACACGGACATCTCTCGTCTTATTTGTTTACCCTACATAGGGTGTGCACAACTCTGTTCTACCTCCCTCCTGGGAGCTATGCAAGGGTGTAGCCCCTTTGCATTAAGTATATGGGTTCCCACCCATACACTGTTTTTTTTTTTTTGCGGGGGGAATTTGTCATGAGTACCTACTCATATGTGCTGTATTAACACAGTTACATTACTACAGTGCACGGTATGGTTTTTCCACACAAAGTTGTTCCTTACACTGAGATGTGTATGGGGAGCATTACCAGTTTTGTGCACAACGCATCTCTATCCCAAGAGATTAGTCATGGGTTCTCACCCATGCATTCGAGTTTACATATTTAGCTTACGTTTTTACCCTATTTGAGTGCATTTCATGCTTTTATTGTATGTTCCGTTTATATTGTATTTTTTTTATTGCTATATTTGCACTGTTATCTTTGCATTACATTTTTGTCATTGTGTAACGATAATGGTGTTTAGATGAAGAATCACCCTTATTTTTCTTCATCTTCCTTGTTTCTTTCTTCTTTTCTGTTTTCCATCTGAGTTTTTCTTCTTGTGTCTCTTGTGGATTCTGGGCTTTCCTCTGCTTTTCTGTAGTGTTTCCTTCCTCTTCGTTCATCGCAGCCTATAGCCCTGTGTTCTGTTAGTTTTCCTTCTTCAGCCTCCATTCATTCCTGTTCTGGCCAGTGGGTGTGCTTTGGGGCAGTCTTTTGTGCTTTCTTTTATCCTTTCCTCTGACGTTGTTGTTTTTTTTCTTCTTTTCTGTTGTGTAAGAAGGGAGGATGGTTTCTATGTTTGTTTTCCTTTCTTCTCTGTTTCTTGATGTTGCTCTTCTTTAGATTGTTTTGCGGTTCTGTTTCCTCTTTGTTTTCTCTTTCTGTTTTCTTCTCTCTTTTTCTCTCATTTTTGTTCTTTTGTTCATTTGGGAGAAAGGGGGATATGTTATATCCTGACTTCATGGTTATGCATGCCCTGCCTGTAGAATCCTACAGTGATGACATGGTTTGGAATGTTGTCAGTCAAATGAGTCACAGTTGACTGGGCTGAGCTGCCTGCTGGCTGCTCCTGGTGGGGTCTTGTCATGGTCTTGTCCTACTCTTGATCTGGTCTACTTATGGTCTCCCTGTGATCTTGTACCATCTTGTAATAAACCTCTTTGAATCACCTGAACTGAGTGGACTTGATCACTACAGTTTCATATAACATTTGAATAGAATAATTTGTGCATTTAAACAATATTGATTGATTCATAGCTTAAAAGAATGTAGCACCTAACAGTTGTTTTTGCCTTTTAGTTAGTAGTTCATTGTTCTCGCAGCGAAACAGGTAGGGATTTAGAAGGTCAATGGATTCTTAAGGCCTGTGGCAACTATGCCTGATGTTTCCAAAATCTAACCATTCAAGACTAACTGAGGCGAAACATACAATACAAAGTTTAATTTATTTCCATGGGAATGGAGCGGGTGCACCTACTTACCATAGAACTCTGTCTCATGATTGGTTCATTGAAGAAGAAGCCTGCTATAATGTTTTCGACATGTTTTATTTACTTTTATATTAGTGTGTGTTCCTAGGTAGTTAAGGAGTAATCATCCAGCTTTTCCCTTTTCCTTGGCCGAACTCTTGATGGTTGTGGCTACTGCTGCTGCTGTTCCTGTACAGTCTCTTTGCTATTTGATTTGACAGCTTGCTACTGTATGCTGACTTATTTGGATTTATCAAGACTCGGCTGAGTCTTATGACCTACTCTTTATGGGGAGTTCTGCTCCTCTAATTCAACTTTGAAGCTTTAAGCTCCTTTGATTTCATGCTTTTTCACTGAATTCAAACTCCTTATGGGTTCTTAAAATCTGAAGCTCTGAACCTGATTTATAGAATTGGGAACTTATTTCTTTATGGAACACGCTCAATTCAATCTTATTAATTGATGCTTTGTTCTAACCATTTCTTTAATGAAAATTTCTGTAAACATATTGATCAATGGACTAACTAAATAAAGACCAAAAATAAAGATCTTTACTAATTTCTTAATAAGAAATAAAGTTTTGAAAACGGCAAACTTTCATCATTGTCTGAACTTGAACTGTTGATAAAATTTAAGTTTGAGATATCTAACTTGCTCCTTGACTTCTAATACACATTTCCAAGGTCCATCACTGAGAAACATTTAGCACGGAAGAGAGGGCTTAAACACTAGAAGATTACAACATTTTGGGACCAGTCCGCGTTATCAGTACCTACATGGTACATATATCTTCAGGGCATTTAGATGTGCAATTAGTAATAGTAAATCTATACTTCCCTGTATGGACTTACCTTCCAAAAGTTAGTTACTTAATATTCTGTCCTCGATATTCTTGTATCACAATATTCTGGAGGTTGAAATTCAATTCAACACCTCGTCAGGAGTAGTAAGCTCTATATAAATACAATTACAATAGTACAATCATTACTATTCATGCTCAATTTCCTTCCCTTTCTTTTCCTCTCTTGGTGTAATCTTTGTCACCATCCCTTAACTGTGCATGTTACCACCATTTTTTTTACTGTGCTCCATATTTCCTCTCTCTCTGCCCTTCTGCTCGTTCCATCGATGATCAAACTGCTACTGTCTCAGTGTATAGGTCTCACTGCCTTAAACCTCCTCACACCCACATCACACTTCCCTTCATCTCCCTCTGAATATCGTTGGCATCTGCTTCTAATTAGCCCTCTCTCATTGACCCTGTAATAATACCTCACCCTTTTTATCACCACTCATTCATCACTGGCCCTCCACTAATGGTGATTTGCATATGAAGACAAAGTGCCAACGTGATTCCCAACTCTTCATACGTGGTGCAACCAAGCATACATGCATGCATGATAGTCCAAACAGCCTTGTGTCCAATAAGAATAAGGACTGATTTTACCAAGGGGCAGTTCTAGCAGTTGGAACATGCAGTATATTCCTAGATAAAGACAAACAGACCCTCCCCATCTTCTTCCAGCACCAAATGCAGTTAGAGATGCACTCAGAGAAGACATAAAGGAGCGTGAATCTTTGTGACACTTGCAAGGAGCTGCAATCTGCATAAGGGATTAATTATTTTATGTGAATGTCCATCAAAACTGCTGACGAGATGTTTTGGCAACAGTCTTGAGATATTCGTCTCCATTGATAATATTTGCTGTTTTGTAAATTTTGTACACAAATATGCTTGCATCCACTATCCTTTTCTGAGTTTTTAAACTTTTAATTTTTGATGTTATTTGCTTTATGGTTGTGCTCTCAATGTATCCTCCGGTACACTTTCTAGGTTCTAGCTCTAACTCCATTTTATTTGCTGTGTAGACAATGCTCACTGACATTAGTTTTGTTGTAGGTGCAGTTTTTATCCTAAATACCTAGGTGTTATATTTCATCATCTACAGGCAATGGTAGCCTTTTTTGCTGGGGACACATTCCATGTAGTTCATGCTTTCATTCCTTTAAGAAAATTGAGGGTTTACCACAGTACTCTCGGTGAGTCATATTTATAAAGCAAGCTGTTACATCTCCCATCAACACAAATGTTCTTATTTTCTCCCATATAGATCCTTGCGCTTATGTGTGAGTTTTATTTAGAGGTTTACTGGTGACTAGCTTCCTTACACTGTTAGGCGCTCCATCCTCCAACACACGTGGCTGCCCTAGTGGTGCTTGTGTCGTAGAAATGAAACATGGCTACTTTGAGATGAGTTTTCAGAATTTCATACTTTTCTACTTGTTTGCATGTACACAGTTCCCCGCAGGGAAATTTCTGCTTGAGGTACAATCTGCCGGCTTACTTCATTTGCGGCACCTATGCTTTGTCAGCTATTAAAGTCAGTAATCGACTGGCCGAGAGAGGGTGAATTATTTATCATATGTCAGTGACCGAGACCAGGATCTGAGCTAATATTTATTTAAGCGACGCCATAAAGCCTGAGAAAAAGCTTCCGTCTAACAAAGAATGGAACTTCAAGCCAACCAGGTCAGTAATTCCCACTTAAGGCATTTACACGTAGCCAGGAAACCTGTAAGGCATTTACACGTAGCCAAGGAAACCACTGTCTACATACAATAATGGTACAGTCAACACTCTTTCTATTTATAAAAACATCAGTCACACTCTAAAGATGTTACAAATGAATGAGGATGTAAATTATGCAAGGAAGGATGAGATATAACTGCAAAGATTGATGGGACACAAAAAAGCCAGCAATTTGCCTCCCAAAGCAGCCCTAGTGTTTATGACATTATAGTGCATTGGAATTGGCAGATGCAAGGGATTCCTTGTTCAGAAGGTAAATAATGTTCTTTTAAAACCGTACAATTTCTTTTAGAAATCTTGACTTCAAACATTGATCTGTAAGCCCAACTCAGAGTCCACTACAGACAAAACCAGCCTCGTTGAATATTTTGATAATTGGTCAGCAGCCATAATGACTATCATAGCCACCAGGAGGCAGTCTTTAATGTATCCGACCACACTAAACTAAACCTAACCTTCTCTACCTCTTTATCAGTTATGGAGAGGCTTGGTTTGTTCCTTCCCCTCCCGCAACCTCAACGATTTACGGCACACGGATTGGGTGTACCCATAACTTTATGTTTAATGTAGCTGCCACACCACAATGTGTAAGTCAAAGCGGATGGGCATTTAGCATCCAATGGCTGTCATGTGATGTTCAATGTGATGAAGTGGTAAGGGTAAGAAGTACACCGGAGTGCTCATAATTTTAGGTGGTGTATGTATGTGGGATGCAATTATCCCTGCTGCTCTCGCGCCTGGCGCGAGAGCAGCAGGGATAATATTTGTTGGAACAATGCTTGCTGCACCTTCAAACATAGGTCACCTCACCAGCAACAACTCAGGTGCATTAGGAGCAATTGTGGCCTCTTTAACATCGATTATACTTGATGGTTCCCAAAGATGCATGTATGTTTGGTTGCACCACAAATGAAGGGTTGGAACTAACACTGGCACTTTGGCTGTATAAAATGAGTGCAACAACACAGGATTGTAAAGAAGATGGGACGGGAGAAAAAGCTATTTTTGTATCTGGCACAAGGCTCGAGGCCACCTAGTGTGTGGTCGAAGATAAAACTCGAACGCTTCTTGAGCAAGAACTTTTACTCCACTGACCTTCTTTTCACATTAGTATAGGGATTGAATGGAGACAGAAGATGCCATTCATTTATTTTACACACAGAGTTGTCGAGCCCTGGCTTTTAACTGGCTAGCGCTACCCTGTCTGAATAATTTAAATGTGCCCAATTTAAGGATGCGTCACTAGCTGAAATAATGTGTACCTCTGGACATCACATGACATGTTTGTTTGTTTTTGAGGAAAGGTTTTCTCTCCGCCTTACTAGTATTAATAACTCTTGCCACTTGCAAAAATGGATTACTTGGATATGAATGAGAGTTTTCAGAATCTATTTCAATGCTTACAACACAAAAAATATATATATTTTTTAAAATACAAGCAGCGTATTTTATTTAGTTTGTGACAGTGCGTGGAAGGCAACTAATGAGAAAGCGCATGCCTCTCAATGGAAGCATTCAACCTGCATATCACTGATACATAGAATTTTAAAAACAGACACACTCTCAATAAAGCAATCAACTATGAAGAAATGTTTTTCTTAATTTAAAAAAAAAAAGGATTTTGCTGCCCCTTAATCCTTGCCACTCTAGCTAAATATCTGGGAGTACTACCTTATAGGACTGGTCCTGGCAATCATCTAGGGTGGCTGTACAACTGATCGCTCAGGAGCAGCTCTAGTGAGTACCAGGGAGTATAACTAGTAGTCTTTACTACCACTTACCATCTTTTCATAACTTTCACAATTCTTTCTATTATTTCATTTAGGCCAGAATACACATTTTGACAAAGCTGCCCCAAATTGTCTCCAGAAATGAGAGCTCTTTTTGAAAATATATCCATTAGAAGGTAATACCTGCTATCTCACTTTTTCTCAAAATATGTAAAAGCTGTAAGATCATCAGCATTTTACTTACATTCAAGCTGGATCAACCATACACCTCACAACTAAAATATCGATTAATGTACCCGTTTTTGCCTTTTGCCCAAACCAATAACACCTAACATCCTCATGAAAAAGATAGGTATTAGTTGTTTTTTCAGCATCATAAAGCCTTAACTATTAGCACAAACCTAATCTAATTCTCAGTAAAATGCAGGTGTTTAAATCCCCACCGTTCCTTATCGAGCATAAGGCAAATCGACCTAATTAAGAATAACCCAAACTCCCTGTAGATTGGCACTGTGTTGTCCCACTCCAATATACTAATCACATTAAGTGGCACTGTATAATTTATGCATCTAATTAGCTAATATAAAAGTGCAGGTGCACGCGGCTCTGTGTCATATATATCAAAACAAAGGGAAAGGATACCCTTTAAGTGAAATAAATTAGACTAAATTATCCCGTCAGTGTTTCTCCAACCCTGACTGTACGCCTCACAGTGCTATTAACATCCACAGAAATGCAAATCAATGACTGAAGTAATGAAACCAGACCGTAGAAGAAAGACTCCAAGCAAAGCACTACAAGCAATTGGCTGAACTAATGAAACCCAACCCCCAGTAGCAGAAGTCCCATCAGCTCAACAAGGAAACCTAAATCAATGCTGCACAGAAGAGGAAGAACACGGAGCATTGGGGACAAAGCAATTTCACTTAATTGTGACCCATCAGTGAAACAAAATCAGAGACTGAGCAAAACTAGGTTTTTTTTTAAGGTCCAATTTACCTCCCAGCATCCTCATTATGGCAACATTATGATGCAGTGATACTGCGCGGGGACTGTTGATAACAGTTTTGTTTTCTCGGGTGTTGTATTACACATTACGAATTCAGAAGGTCGTACTCCGGATAACGTGATACCGTGTTTTGTCTCCTTCCGGCTGCAAACCTTCGAATACTTCGTTTTTCTCTTCAAAACTTTCGCCAGCTTTTACCCAGTGAAATGTTTATGGGGGAAACTGCACGTCCCGTAGTTTGTAGTGCATAACTTGTAATCCCTATTTGGGAGCAAACGTCTGTCTTGTCCTGGATCGGAATCACTGGGGCCGCAAAAATGCGGACCTTTGCGTTTCCAGGAATGTTGCGAAATTTGTTAGAACCGGATAATTGCACATTTGTTTTGCATAAGGTGATTTAGACGCATGCAGAACTCCTGTAGTTATTCACTTGGAACAACTATCAACAACTGGAATGGGGGTAACCACCTAAAGCAGTTGGATTTAAGACAAAAACATCATCCCAATCCAGATCGTAGCTACCTATATATACCTTTATAAAAACCATATGGGAACACTGCAAATTTAAAACAGTTCAAGTGTGTGGGGTCTCTTTGTAAGGAAAGTTAGACATTTTCATCAACTTCTTACCATGTTTTATCCTTTAAGCCAATATATTTCATAGGGTTTACTTCCCCTCTGTTTTGGGTTGAACTAAAAAAGAACGGATCCCCTCACTCACACCGGGTGACATGCTTCCTCATCGGATCCTCCTTCACCTGCACCTGAGTGATGCAAGGTGGGCTCATTCTGTGCTCTTTTGGAGATGGTTGGTAATGTATGATGGTGCACATAGAGTGTCGTGCATTGTAGAATTAAATGTATGAGCAGGAAACCCTGACTTTATTTTATCACACCTGCATTATACAAGGTTAAAATATAAGAAGGGAGTGGAATCAAGTAACTACTAGAGTCCCTCCCTCACTACCTATTATTGGCCTGTATGTTTCAGCCCTACCTATGTATTTAATGTATCCCTGGATTTGTGAAGGCAACCGAGCTATGTGTCATAAAACAGAACACCTGCACTCTCTGTATGTTTGGCTTAAAGCAGAAAGGTATACAGAGTGTTGATTAACTCATTGGAGCATCTTTACAATAAAATCCCTAGCTTGGACCCAAGAGTCCATCTATGTTTCCATTACATGGGTTTTAATTGGAAAATGGACATTGAAATCAAGTGATGTTGCTCCAACATAGTCTGTGGTATATATGAAAAGGTGAACTATTCTTATTCTTAATTCACAGGTTTTGGAATCAGAGTTCTGGTGGCAACCCAATCACAGCAAAGTCCACGTTCTGGCAGGGTAATTCACTCAAAAGCATATTTATCATTGGGCAGTTTTAATTGTTCTTTTCAAAGGTACTGTAGTCATACAAATATTTAGAGCCAGGCACCGTATTTGCTCCTCGTGCTGAGAAGTGGCCGGTGGTTGGCCAAAGGCTCAGACTTCTAACTGGGTTCATGTACGCACTTAGAATCCGGCAGCCATGATCATTACTAGCCAGGGCACTACACTGACTCTTTGTAGATCAAGTGGCATTGATCTTCTATAATGCCAATTTTTAATTGGGATTCCCGTGGATTGTGGGAAAAAATATAAATAGAGTGGGCAGATGCATAAGTCCGCTATAACTGAGGAAGCATGATGTCGGTAGCTAACATAAAAGTTGCATCAAAAATCACATAATTATTAGCACACCGGGGATAAATAGATTACATTTTTCAATGTATGTAGAAGAGGGAGATCTAATAGAAAAGTTCAAATGTTATTCAGTGTCTTTTTTTAATCATTGCATCAAAAGCACCATTGGATACTGACAGAAAGGTATACATTTAATCATCACTACCAAATTTGTACACAAAAAGGCAACTTAGAAACAGCTATATGCTAGTCACCAGCAGACAAGAATAAGTACTAGTATAGAACAAGCTCCCATCTGATCCATACAAAATAATATGCAACATACAGTCAGGCAATCAGTTATCACAGCATATGTTCTGGTTAAGAGTTAATGATAAACAGCCAGCAGAGGACCATTTATTATTTGTGCGGAAAGGGCATACACACAAATTGTAAGGGACTTTGATTGTGCATCGGTATTAACAAGAGAACATTTGTTAAAATACAGAGGAACCAGAACAGAAGAACATAATTTAAGTTGATAGTTACATATAATCCAGTCATGGCAAAACTGAATGAGATTGTGGTATACCTAAAGCCAAAGATTAGGAGAAATGAGGAACTGAACTATATGCTCATGGAATCTCCATTAATTGCCTGGCAACAACGTGAAAACCAAACTCAGAATGTCACCTGCAGAGGAAATTTACATCAGAAAAAAAACTACAAATTAGAAATTAAACATGATCCTGCACTGTTAGAAGACACAAACCCTGTGAACACTTCTACACTATATCCTTAATAACAACTACACAAAACTGGAAAATACATATCTAAGGAGTACTGTAGGAAATGACCATATTTCTTGTTATGTTTACACAATATCAGCCCTACCTGTTTTGCTGGACTTACAACTCTGTGCACTTAACCCCTGCTAAACAGGAGTAACGTGCCTTTGCTCTCCTTTAAATATGGTTGAATTGGCGCTCCCATAACTGGCATATTTAACTTCCCTGTAAGGAGAATACACTAATGGCCTGGTACTGTCACTTGTGGACTGCAGCACTTATTGTGCCATTCACTAAAGTATAGTTAAAACATGGTTCCAGGCCTACCGTGTGTAGCCGGAGTGCAGCCACCTAAACCCTCCTGTACAAACCTGACAAAAGAACCCTTTTTGACAGGCAGGAACCCCCCCTTTTAAATATTAACAACTCATCCCCAAGATCACCTTGTTGCCCTTGAGGTAGGGTATTTAAAAGTGGAACATGTACAAAATTAAAATTGGCATGTTCATCTAGTGACTAGACCCCAAAAGCTAAATTTAATGGCATGGCTGTAGCAAAAATCTAGAAAATGTCAAAGTACTGATTGTAAACTTTAACCTATAAGTTTTGACAGGAAACGGCAACAAAAATCATTCAAAGACTATTTTTATATTTATTTAAAAGGCCAATATAAATATAAAAATTTAATAAAAGTAACTTTTAGAAAGTTACCTTTTACCTGCCTCAACTTGCAGTGGGCTAATTGGCATTATAAACTGACATCTTGTCTGTTCTTAATGCTGTGTCAAAACAGCTCCTTGAGGAAGGCCAGTTAGGGTGGACCCAAAAACCTCACTAAATTGAAAGAGCCTACCCTTTCACAAGTAAATGTGAAGGTGAGACCTGGCTAAGGCAAATCTTTGTTCCCCCAGCTAAGCTGGCTCCAAATTCAGAGGGAGGGAAGCTATCCCTATAACCAGTTTTGGTTGACCACAAAGGAGGGGGCTACTGATTTCCCTGAGCACACCCTGGCGCAGGCACACAGGCTCTGCACAAGGAAGAAAGCATTTTCTCAACTTGGATTTGAAGAAAAAGTTACACTGTGGGCTAGTTTGCAGAAGGGTAAAAAGGTATTGCTGAAAAGGTGAGTAGGTTTACCACTGGGAACTTTTACACCATTGGTTAGGGAGTAGCCAGGAGACACCCCCACCCACTAACTAGTGCCAACCATAAATGTAGCACTGCAAGGCACCTTCCTCAAAATACTAACTGGACCTGTAGAAGATAAAAACAGGTTTGAACCCTGCTTGCTGTGATCTGGGATGAGCACTGAAAGACTGAACCTGCTTTCTCTTGTACCCACAATAAAGAAGTGGACTCCAAGGCTTAGTGGGCGGACCTCCTGTGTGGCTACAGGGATGCAACAACCTGAAGAACTCCTATTTCCTGGTGTTATGTTTCGTATAGAGGCCCTAATATAGACGCATTCATATATGCCGTATATGGTCATATTCGTATATGCCCTATTATGGTCATAATCGTATATGCCCTATTTTAGTCATAATCGTCTATGCCTATTATAGTCATGATCTCCTATGCCCTAATGTAGGCATGATCTTTCACCTACATTAGTTCCCTACAGTACACAACGAACTCTGAGGGATGAACGTTATCTAGTCTGTGGTTAGAACACTGCAAGGTCTTTCTCGAACACAGGCCTACAATGTACTCATAAATTATGCATGAGCATTCACCAGCTACATCTCCCGCATAATATGTATGTACAAAGTTCACCCCTAACGTCTTCCTCATGTCTAACAAAGACCAATACAAACCATACTGAGGGACGAGACACTTTAGGGTATAAATACACCACATCTTGCCATGGTAAGCTAGAGGGAACAGAGACTTCCATGCTGACACACTGACCAGAGACGCTGAGGCTCCTGCATGCAGTCGCTCCAGCTGACAGCGGTCTAACACAGCCCTTGCGGGGTGTCCAACTCGAGACCAGGACGGGGTCCCACACTCTCTCTATTCAGGTAGTGGGGTTCAACTAAATCCTGGAGAGATTCTTGGCTCTTAGGCTTTTAGACCTACACACATATGCTAGGTACACTCAGGTACATCTAGTTAGGCATCGTAGGAGTACGAGCACTTTCATAATGCTTTTAATATTCATGTATGTATTCATGATTATTGCAATATGGTAGAACTGTTCTATCCCTTCACTTTTATCGTACTGCTGATAATATATCTCTGCTATTGTCTGCTGATTGCTGCAACACATATATTTTACACTAGAATAACAACTGTTCAATAAATACTTATTGAAACGCCCAGACTGTTTATTCTGTGTAACTCTCTGAGAAAAACCGAATAAGTAAGCACGAGTGACTGAGCGAAAAGTAGTACATTGTTTCCACGATTCTGAGGAATCAGGGTTGTCATGATCTAAGGTTACCAGAAACTAATCTCTCCCCGATAAGAGGAGATTCTAGTGGCACTGTGAGCTAGCTAATGCAAATCCGGCTAACATATGCGGTGGGGGTGCACAGAGTCAGTCTAACACCAAGCCCACAGTATATGTTATCCAAACGTGCAGGTCCTGCAGGGGGACTATAGGAACTACACGACATGGCGCCGCCTACGTTGGTTGGGTACTTATTTAACAGTAGAATCTGAGTGGTTCAGTCGTGCTATTCTCAGAGAACCTACTCACAAAACCCCAGAGACATCTGGAGTGGGTGGGCACAAACTCCGCCACAGCTGAGTAGGCGAGATATCCTATTTATCGGCTGTTAGTTAATCAAGCTTGAAGGACATTTAGTTCCTAAATTGTGCATAAAACCTTTAACTAAGTTCTCTTGGAAAAGCTTTTCTTTTCAAAATGACTGAGAGCGATGAAGAAAGAGTAAATCTGCAGGTCTCAGCCGGAGAACCACCCGAAAATGCAATTGAAATTGCACCTAAATTCAGACATACACTCACCATGAAACTATTAAAAAATGGTTTACCACCAAGGGGTGGCGTAGTAGCTCTCGTGATTGAGGCACACGAATCAAATAAAACAGAGGTATTCTATTCATGGGTTACATTCCCAGCAGCAGATGCTCTAACAAAGACATTTCACTACTACGTAGAAGGAGATGCACCAGAGGAATACTGTCCATTCGATGACATAGCGATTCCACTCACGTACCAGGAACACTTATACTGGTTTAAAGGCGCCCTACCCCACTTAAGAGCAAGAGTAAGACTAGGCCCGCTCGGAGGAGACGGGGCCACATGGCCAATACTAGCGGCTTACACACCGCATCCTGACATTGGCCCCATGACACAGCCAGAATTATTCATACAACACAGAGATTTAATTAAAATCTACAGAAACTTGACACAATTCGTCATGAGGACTCTCACAGTTCAACCAACAACAGTTGCAACAAACGGGACTCAATTCCAGGGTACAGCAACTAAAATCACTCCTCAAACATTACACGTGGTAATGGGCAAACTGCCCGCAAAACGCGAACAAATACCATTCTGGATAGCTCAGAAAATAACTCAGCTTGAGGCAGTATTCCCGAATACTACCACCTATGATAAACACAGAATTCTAACAATCTGCTTGCCCATGGGGATCACACCACAAGTAGAGGACTGCACCTCTTGGGGTTCAGTCTTTGCTGCCATATATACCAGAACACATGGTATCCCATCATTAGCAGTAGTACCGGACATATTGAGACAGATACAAAATGAGTACGGAGCAGAGCCTGCCCTAAACTTAGGGATGAAGTTATTAAACAACTTTGATTAGGTATTAGCCATAATACTAGCTAACATTAAGGGGGAAGCAGCTTCAGTGGTGATCCGCCAACGCCTAAGGGAGTTCAGTCCAATAGGTCAACAACACGAACTACCCAAAATAATTGAAACTGCATATGCAGAACTAGGCAGAGACAGTCTAGGTGGGAAAGCACTAAAACCACAACTGGTGGGCAGTCCTGAAAAGGACACTACAAAGCAGACACCTACTTCTTCTAAAAAGAAGTGGGAAAATAAAAAACAACAAAAGTCTAAAGACAACAGATCTCAATCCCGAGGCAGGTCTCCTTAACAGGGGCCCTCTGAAAGGAGGTATAACCTCAGGAATAGGGATAATATTAAAAAACCTGACAGGTATCAGGATACTGATACACGTTCCTCTTGTTCCTTTCAGGGTTCATCAAGAAACTCTGAGAGGGAAGGACGGTCAGAACACAGACAAGAGGAGCATACAAAGTCCACAGACACGCAACGCGCTGCGGACTACGCACCTAAAAAAGTGGTTAAACAAAAACAAAAACCTCAGTTCAAAAAGAAGAAGGTAGCAGGTCTCAAGATCAGACGTGCCCAGAATTCTGAGGACACATCTTCTGAACGGGGAATGGGCTCTGACGATGCTAGACAGCGCGGCAGAAGTAACAATAGTTCGCCAGAACCTGAAGGCATTTCTTGTGACAGCGGAGTTGAGTGAGAATATCACGGTGGAAACACCTGATACTCGGGTAAGTGTCCCACATAAGTTGCATGAGATAACTCTCCGGATGGAGGGGGACAAGCCCAGGAAAGTTAAAGGTCTATTTTGGGAAAATGTGTCATCTGGATATAACATCCTATTAGCAGAGCAAGACTGTCCACCAGCATTCGTCATGGAGTGCCCAAAGGGAGACAAGGTAATTTTTCCAGCATTTTCCGACATCGTTCCCATACATTTAAAACATGCATATGCGCAGGAATGGGCGGTTGCTCCAGCATTGTACAAAAATCATGCTGGTTGGGATGAGGATTCAACCCACCACGTGATCCCGTTAAAAGTTTCCCCTAATGCTCAAAGGCAATACCCTATAAAGCAGGAAGCTAAAAAACAAGTCAGGGAGATCCTAGATCAACTTGAATACCAGGGGGTGATAGAAAATTGCACTTCACCTATGAACAATCCTTTGTTTCCCGTATCAAAACCCGACAACACATATCATCTAGTTTTAGATTACAGACATTTAAACACCTGCACAAAGACATTTGCAGTTCAAAATGCACACAGTGCCGCATTAATGAATAACATTGTGCGACAAAAATACAAAACAACACTTGATATCTAAAATGGATTTTGCTGCCAAAATATAGCGCCTGAAAGCAGGTATCTGACCGCATTCTCAGCGCTAGGGTCTAAACGGCAATTTTGTCGACTCCCCCAAGGGTATAAGAATAGCCCGGGGTTGTTTTCAGCAAGGGAAACAGAGTTACTCCAAAATTTGGATGAAGAAGCATTGTCCTATGTGGATGATATTTATCTAACGGACAATGACTTACCGAGGCACTTGACCAGGGTGAGCACCATTATTATGGGATTCGCCTCTGAGGGCTATAAATGTAATTTTTAAAAAAACAAAAATTGCCCATCTCAATGTCCTATTTTTAGGGTATGAGCTGTCAAGTGAAGGAAAGAGACTAGCAGCTAACTTTTTAGAGAAGTGTGCGCTGCTTCAACCTCCAAAATCATTAAAGAATTTACAATCAATTCTGGGATTCCTAAATTTTGGTCGAACATACATTTTGGAATACGCAGAAAGAATAAAACCTTTCTACGACTTAATAAAACCTGATTTTTCAGTCAGACAATGGACCCAGGAACATACAAACATCCTAAATTCACTACAGGAGGACATGATAGCTTCAAAACACTTACAGACACGCGTAAACGCCCACAATTTGGTGATCCGAATAATAGCGGGCCAATGCGGGTACACTTATTTAACCTTCAATGAAGGAGAAACAGTACCAATCGCATACAAATCACACCTGTACACGAACGCAGAGATGCGCTTCACTTCAACGGAAAAAATTCTGACAGCAGTTCAGACCGCGGCAGCAAGAGAAAGAGCTCTGGCTCAGGGAAAGCGCATAATAGTCGTGACCCCAGTACCAGCCTTAGAGGCCATTACAAAGGCTAGCATTCCAAATGCGAAAGCCTTACATCCCAGATGGATACAATGGGCTAATTCTCTTACTGCAACGGATGTTGAATACAGATTTGATCCAAGTTTAAAAACACAAGCATTTCTGCAATACAAACAAGAATATCCTCTACCAAATGAGATTTTGCCTGTAGATCAGTATGAATACATTATTTACACTGACGGATCTGCTCAACCAGCCATAGGGAGTAAGCAAGCTTACAGCGCGGCATGTGCAATCGTTAAAGGTCGCATGCATGATGGAAAGTTCCATCCCAGTAGCACTAAAACGCAATCTCTAGGAGACTGCATGGCTCAGTTAGCAGAATTAAAAGCACTGATACTGGCACTGGTAAATACGGAACACGAATTCCCCACACTAATTGTGTGTGATTCCTTTTACTGTGTACAGTCGTACAATGAATATTTACATCATTGGGAACAAAACAGGTTTAAAGACACAAAAGGTGGCACAATTAAGCATAAAATGCTATGGGAACAGGTAGTGGAGTTGAGAAACGAACTACCAAGGGCTCACGTGATACATACACTGAGTCATCAGCGTGATGGCATTCACGTTGAAGGGAATTCATTGGCTGATGAAGCCGCAAAGGGGGCTGTACACACAGCGTCCGTGGCTGCAATCACTCGTTCAAAAACGAGAATAGACGGCGAGATTTTGGTAGCTGTCAATGCTTCACGCAAAGGCAGCACAGCAGTACCTAAAGAATTTCCACTCAAGTACTCCTACAAGTTAGATGCACAAAACTTTCCATATGCTCAGATTCCTGGAGTGGGGGATAGAGTAATACCAAATATGGATCGTAGGCAAGGCTTAATTCTAGCAGCACACGAAGGTTTGGGTTCTGCGCATACAAGCATTACAGCGACTATTTCTTTATTGAAACATCGCTACTGGTGGCCAGGGTTAACAAAGCAGACCAAAGACTATGTCTTAAAGTGCAACATCTGCCAGCAGATGAAAGGTTCCACCGTAACACGCCCAGCGCAGACACCATTGTTAAAATCAGACAAACCTCTCGCATGTGTGTATTTGGACCACTGCGGACCCCTACAATCTGATGGGGCCAAGAAATATATCATGGTTGCAGTGGATTCCTGCTCTAGATTCCTATGGGTTTGGCCTCAGCGCTGTGCTGACGCTCGAATTGTTATAAAAGATTTGCAAGTCTTTATCTGTACATACGCAGTTGGCACGTTACACTCTGACCGTGGCCCGGCATTTAGCTCTCGGGCTTACAAAGAGGCCATGGAAGGAATGGGTGTAGCATTGCGGTACTCCTCTCCGTACCATCCTGAGGGAAATTCTGTTGTGGAGAGGAAAAACCATGACTTAAAGCAATCTTTAACTGCTAGGGTATTAGGCAAGGGCGGTAGATGGGTCGATCACCTTTATGGGGTCCAACGAGCAATAAACAATCAGCCAAGAAGCTCTCTAGCGGGTGTCACTCCTTACAAGGTCCTATTTGGGACAAGAATGTGGGTACCTGATCTTGATTGTGAAGGCATAGTGGCGGATGAAAAACCATTTGATATCCATGATCGTTTGGCTGTTTTACAGGATCTAAATAAATCCAGGACACAACAAAGCAATGTCCACTTAAAACAGACCACCACTGAGGAAGTCAAGGCAGTAACAGCAAGACCTGTCTGGATCCCAAAAGTTGGGGATCTGGTCAGAGAGAAGATTGCAGACAAGAAAGAATTCAGACCATCCTACAGAACAGCTGTACCAGTCCTAGCAATCCAAGGCACGAGAACTGTACTTCTGCCGCGTCTTGCCGGGAAAAAGGAGAAAAGATTTGTCTCAATCGACTTAATCAAACCACGCTATGTGGCCGATGCTAAACAGTAGGCCACGTGGACTCCACAGTAGCAGACACCCTCCTCTCGCTACAATCCAAGAAGTCCAAACAGAAAGACTCATCACATTTGAAGAGCCACCTGTACGGAATGAAGGACTAAGCAACAATGCTATGGAACTCGTTCCACTTCAACAAGAAGAAAATCAACTTAACAACCAAGTTGCAATCAGACCGACTACAGACGTCTACGTCAACAGCAAAATCCAATTTAAACAAATCCCGATGCAATTCCAACAATTGATCAAACTGCTTCTGGCTATTTCATGAACTTTGATACGTTTTCACTGGATCCAAGTGAGCCGGAAACGACGCCAGCCAAAAAATCACTCAAACAGAAACTCACTGACTTTTTGAACTTTTTTAGAAAGACTTACCTGGTGTCCCCTTAATTGAACTATGGTATATCACTGGCATTTTATTTTTTATTTTCTGGCTAGGTTTAATAATAACTTTTAGTATGCTTATTAATGGACGATACCTCCAGCAGAGCTCTACAGCCCAAAGAGTCAATTTGATTTTAAAACCACACGAGTCTTCACATCGTGAACCAAGAAACTTGTCTTCAGTGAACATCACAGCAGTTCCTATACTGGACGGTATAGTATGGGACAAGATTGATTATGATATATTCGGTCCGACTGAACTTTTAAAGCTTAAACATGTATTTAAAATTTCTTTAAGTGATATCATTACCTCCAGTACATTTTCTGATGATTGGGACACTGAAACTGTAAACAATATAATGTCTGATTTAGAAAAACTGCAGCATTTCCGAACAATGAAATGTTAGAAGGTACTTCAGACTATGATACATTGTACTGTTACCAACATTATGGTCATCATTTCTTGCACAAATCTATAACAGCTAGAAATGTATTTGAATACCACCAGTGGGAACACTGCCCAACTCCTCCAAAAGGTAGTTCACAAACCTTTGCACAGAAATTCACATACTTTTCAGGGTTCAACACATCTGACCCGAAGTCATTTTATTACAAAGTGACAACAACATCAGCACAGAAAATTATGTTGACTAACACCAAACAGATTTACTCTGCTTCCTTTATGGCCCAGTTGTCTACACAGGGTTTCGACCTATGGAAGGACACTATAGATTTAAAATCGATCTGGGGTTCTAGGGACTGGCAAGTCCAGGGAACAGAAGCGCTTTTTAGAGCATGCCTCATTCCACAGCAGATAATATTTCTAAATGACACTGTGCAACAGACATCCTGTCTTGGACTAGCCAAGAACAAGGAAATGAACTCACCCGGATTTCCAGCACCATCACAGATGGGTGGGGGGCAGAATTCAACTACACATGGGGTAAAATTAGATGACATTCTGCAGTACAACAGGTCAGATCCCAATTGGACAGAATGGCTGATTTGGCCCATTGACACAAACACATGTCAACAGAGATTCCTAGGTATAACGGAGGGGTTTAGTATCAGTAGGCCAGATACACGCTATGTACAGAGACAACACCCAGGGGTAGTGACATCCTATAGTGTTGGGAAGTTGTGCCTTGATTGGCTAGAGATCTCAACACTCACAGAAGTAAAGCATCACTTGACCTTACTCACACCTGATGTAGACCTTAGGGATTTCCTACTAGGCCCAAGGAAAACACGTCAGAAACGTTTCATATATGCTGGCATTTATGCCTACTATAATGAAAACTGGAAAATATCCCAACAGGAGGCCGCAGAAAGAATACGAGAAATAGACCGTATTAACTTAGAGAAGGCATTAGCTGTGGTGGATAATGGGTTAACAACTTTGACCTCCAGGATTTGCTCCTTAGGCAACATTGTGTCTTCGGCAATCGACATATTAGAACAAGATCTGGCCGTGTTACAACACGGGCAATCCCAATTACGTTCTATTATGATGTTAAGCTGGACGCTGCAATCTCTGCATGCAGGCTATGTGCCCTGGCGTTTTATAAACACAACGTCTCTGTTTTCAGAATACAATCTAACTGATAAACAGACAGAAATGGCACAAAGGGGAGCCAAATATACAATGCTGCGTATTGAGAAACTGGAAAGGTTACCATTCACTGTAGCCAAATTACCATCAACTGAATGGCTAATTCATGGCCAAATAACTCTGCCGGTCAATGCGTTTCAGTTTCAATATTGCCTTGAGCAGAGGCAGGCAGGCAAATATGAAAAAGTGGGTAAGGGGTACATTAAGGAAACTTGGGAGTTACCATATAGATATCGATGCCGGAATGGGGATCGAGAAGTGTATCTGAGTGGTACAAACTGCAAGAACGCTTTAAGCGATTCTCACATGTGTCAGGATATTTCTCTACACGGAGCATGTAGTTGTTCGGTAGCGAATCTATCATGTCACATGTCAGGGACCCCAGCGGCCATGATCACGCCGGTTTTCCAGCTGCTCTCGAATGGGAGTTACTTGATGCTAAGCGATCAAGGTTGCTGTGGGATGCTTCCGGGCGTCGCCTATCTGGTCACTGTTAACTCCAGGGTTACTTGCTGTATGCAAGTATTGTTTCCGCCACTGAACACAGTCAGGGAGGCGCCGTTATGGCCTTCGTTGAATGTCTCCTTCGTACAATTTGATACTTTGAGCAGACTGAAAGCCATGCTTTTACAGCAACCCGTGCCCTTAACCTCCGCTCGAGAAATCTTTGAACTTCAAGTTGCAAGGACCTCGACTGAGATACAAGCGCTTATAAGTACAAACAGCCCTTTTCATTTTGCAGAAAGGGTGGGTCGTATCTTTAACATGTCTGATACGAGCGGTATTGTACACCTATTTAAGACCATAGGGTCAGGACTATTAAGCACCTTTCAGACAGTCCTCGGAGTAATCCCAAATTTTATACACTCCGTATTGGGGAGCGTCTTTGGAGGTCTCCCGCTTATCCTGTTCCTAATTGCAGGAGTCCTGATTGTAATCTTACTGCTACGCAATGGATGGCCCAATTTCCGAGGAAATGGTGAACGTACTCATGGAGTGGAAGTACCGTGAGTGCATGGTACAGCTTCTGGGATTACCTTGCCTAAGAGAACTGAACGCCTCTTGGTTTCTATCGTTTAGACCAGTCTGGGTGGACTGCATCTTACCTGTTCTTCGATGCCTGTTTGGCGGAGAAGAATGCACGTTGGATCTCTGTCTAACGTTTCCGTCAGATACGCCTCCGGACATGGATGCTGTGCTGGACCCCTTAAAGGCCCATGCTTTGTGTTGTCCCCATCGTCTTCCAATTCTGATGAATGCATTCCTTGAGAATCCACAGGTGCTGTTTGCTCCTGCTGGGTTAGGTGGCTCCTCCACAGGCACTCAGGTAACAACTGCCGCACAAGCTGCCGCAGCACCGACTGTTGGCAGTGCTGAATTCCATCTATGTGCGATTGACGTTCTCTGTGAGGCGTTGGATTTGTCGTCTGCAGTAGCTAACACGATAATGCTTTATCTCCCAGCCAGGACACTTAACCTGGAATTGGCTCATCGCGTCCTGGAAAAGAATTCGGCTTCTCCACTTCATTTTATAAATAAACAAACTAAATTTGGAACATTTCCTAAATTGACACTTTCACTTGAGAAAGTATGGCTTTATTCTGCTTGTGGTAATGCAACTTTTATGAGTAAGACAGAATTGACTTTTCAAGTGGCAACTAAAGAATAGCAGATTTTTAACATTTTTCGAGATTTTATTTTCCTTTTAAAACCATGTTTTTAGCTGTTTTAAGAAAATTTTTAAATTGTCCAGATTTTACGTATGGTCATTGTCATCGAATTCGAAAGTGGAGTGGGTGTTATGTTTCGTATAGAGGCCCTAATATAGACGCATTCATATATGCCGTATATGGTCATATTCGTATATGCCCTATTATGGTCATAATCGTATATGCCCTATTTTGGTCATAATCGTCTATGCCCTATTATAGTCATGATCTCCTGTGCCCTAATATAGGCATGATCTTTCACCTACATTAGTTCCCTACAGTACACAACGAACTCTGAGGGATGAACGTTATCTAGTCTGTGGTTAGAACGCTGCAAGGTCTTTCTCGAACACAGGCCTACAATGTACTCATAAATTATGCATGAGCATTCACCAGCTACATCTCCCGCATAATATGTATGTACAAAGTTCACCCCTGACGTCTTCCTCATGTTTAACAAAGACCAATACAAACCATACTGAGGGACGAGACACTTTAGGGTATAAATACGCCACATCTTGCCATGGTAAGATAGAGGGAACCGAGACTTCCATGCTGACACACTGACCAGAGACGCTGAGGCTCCTGCATGCAGTCGCTCCAGCTGACAGCGGTCTAACACAGCCCTTGCGGGGTGCCCAACTCGAGACCAGGACGGGGTCCCACACTCTCTCTGTTCAGGTAATGGGGTTCGACTAAATCCTAGAGGGATTCTTGGCTCTTAGGCTTTTAGACCTACACACATATGCTAGGTACACTCAGGTACATCTAGTTAGGCATCGTAGGAGTACGAGCACTTTCATAATGCTTTTTATATTCATGTATGTATTCATGATTATTGCAATATGGTAGAACTGTTCTACCCCTTCACTTTTATCATACTGCTGATAATATATCTCTGCTATTGTCTGCTGATTGCTGCAACACATATATTTTACACTAGAATAACAACTGTTCAATAAATACTTATTGAAACGCCCAGACTGTTTATTCTGTGTAACTCTCTGAAACAAACCGAATAAGTAAGCACGAGTGACTGAGCGAAAAGTAGTACATTGTTTCCACGATTCTGAGGAATCAGGGTTGTCATGATCTAAGGTTGCCAGAAACTAATCTCTCCCCGATAAGAGGAGATTCTAGTGGCACTGGGAGCTAGCTAATGCAAATCCGGCTTACATATGCGGTGGGGGTGCACAGAGTCAGTCTAACACCAAGCCCACAGTATATGTTATCCAAACGCGCAGGTCCTGCAGGGGTACTATAGGAACTACACGACACTGGATGGCCAGTTGTCCAGTCACAACTGGACCAGCAATGGACTCTGCAAAAGGCCTTTGTTGACCCAAACCCTAAAGTCCAAAGAGCCACCCTGAAACCTAACAGCCTTAATTGACAAGCTGAAGAAAAAGGGGCTTACAACTGCAAAATTTAGAGGCTTAGAATAATTCCCCCGGATGAATGGAACCAACCACCAGAGCTGATCCATCAAAAGAATGACTTTGCTGAGCTGAAGAAACATACTTGTTCCCCACACAAATCTTCTACACAGCAGCAAATCCATTTCAGCAATAATGTATCGACCTCTGTGGAGCACTCTTCGGGTGCAGCCTGCTGCCTTGACCTGTTACAGAAATCCGAGACTATGACCCAAGACAAAATTCTTGACTGGGCAAAGGGACATAAGTGTCTGACCGACGTGACAACAGCCCTCGGTGCAAAATGTAGCTTTTCAAGTCAAAATCAATGGTTTCAGCAAGACCTCATTCAACATCTTTTCGATATCAGTGATACTTTCCTAGACACAGTCTGCTGCTTTGCTCCGCTCAGAGATTCTGACTTCCATTTTGCAGACTAATCCGAACGTAAAATCCTTGACCGGGCCTCCTACTTGGGGCCGATTCCGATTCGTGTCGGTAATTTCTCCGACCGAGCCGTCCTCGGAGAGATTTCCGACCGAATCGGACCCGTGCAGTCCGACCGAACGAGTCCGATGCATTCGTATGCCACCGGACACGAGTCGGTCGGACTCCCATTGTACTCAATGGGAGCCGGTCGTACAACGCGTACGCGGGCTCCCATTGCCTCAATGGGTGCGAGGCGGACAAGGGCGCCCCTACAGCGAGTACGCCGCGGTGCGCTCGCGGCGTACACGCACAGGTAGGGGGGACCCTTGGGTCCCCCTGTGTGTGCCTCGCACGGGTACGCGCACAGGGGTCCGACACGGACCCCCAAAGTACGGCTCCGACAGCGAGTTCGAGTCGGACGGCGCGAGTCGGTCGGAGCGGTCGAGGTGCGCATCGTACTTACCCGGCCGGAAAACGTCTCCATTGCGCGGTGCGAATCGGGTCCGAGCGAGTCGGTCGGAGCGGTACGATCCGGGTACGAGTCGGTCGGAGCGGTCGGGTCGCCCGGACGAGTCGGTCGGCGAATACGCATCGTACTCGCTCGCCCGGACGCGCGTACGACTCGGTCGGAAAATAGGGCTCCGGATCGGATCCGGTAAAACCGAATCCGATTCGGAGCACTACCGGCCGAGATCGGAATCGGCCCCTTGGTGTAATCAACCTCACGACCCATTGCGGTAGGCCTCAAAGTGCACCTAGGGCCGGTCTACCGTGACGATAGACTATCATTGGCGCTAAGTGCTTTTTGGTGCTATTTTCAATTAAAAACTTTAAAAACTCATATCTCCAGTTCCCCTTTTTGATTTTTGACTTCTTGGTGTCATTTGTTAACTAGAAGTTATGCTATTTTTCTAATTCAGATTTTTATTGCTTGGTTTTTTGACTTTATTACTGTTTTGGTACTGCATAAATATTTTACACATTGCTCTATGTTAAATCTGTCTGCTGTGTGCCATTGCTAGAAGGCTGTTGCACTCAGGCTAATTTAATGTTTTTGGGGTTCACCATGAAAAGATAGTCGTATTATTCCTTGAGGTGCGTGCCCGCCCACCCCAAGTAATAATCAACTTTTTTACAGGTAATGTTAGAAACTGGCTTACTGGAATGGGCTATAACGAAAAGTCCAGTTAACAGGGAGAAATGGGTTTCCCTAACGGTTCTTGCTACCTTTTAGTAGCCGAGCCAGATCAAGACAATCCATTGAAAAAATGTGTGGTGTTATTAGTAGCAACATAATCACACAAAAACACAGCTAGGATTTAACAAATATGAATAACCATACCAAGTTAAATAAAAGCTAAAAATATATGATAGCAAAAAAAAATTAAGGCAAACAAAAATCTACAGGAAAAACGTTTAAACTAAATGGGAAATACAAAAATGTTGAGAAAGAGTTTACCCCATTTTCTTACACAAAAATTTTAGTGATGGCTCTGCATCTATTGAATTGATGAGGAAAAGAAATAACATTTGCGGTTGAAAAGGATTAGATGGCAGGGAAGCTATTCAGGTAGACCTGAGTTTCCTGAGTTTGTTAAGAAATGCCAAAAAAGATACAGAAGAACAATATGTGTTTTGCTGAAAGAAAGGACGTAAAATAAGGAAAATTATAAACAGGACTGGGCAAGTGTTACTTTGCCCAGGTTGTCCGGCTCGGGAAATTCTCTTTGGAGAACCAAACCAAAAGATCATGCTAAAATATATGGAATGGTGCCACAATGTACAGGAACATTCAACAAAAAGCCTTTTCTTAAAGTATAGGTGTCAAGATTAGAGTTGCAAAGTCGACATTTTTACTTTTTTGTTCTTGCAAATGTTTGTGTTGATTTGTGTCTCATGTTGTTTGGGGAATGTACTTGAGTGTGGGGGGCATTAACATTTATGATGTCTTCACCTCCTTGACAGGTGGCTTGGTATGGGTAGACTTTATTGGCTACTTAGAGAGTATTTCTTTAGCATGCGAGTTGGTCTTCTGTGAGACACTGCTTAAAATAAACAGTTTTACCATCACTCCTCTTAATGTCCTGATATCACTTTTGTATTCTTCCTGCTGTGCCCACTATAAAAGACTTAATTGTGTCTGCATAATATAGCACTAAAACAGGAATAAGCTGTTAATTGGCTTCACCTGACTCTGTTGACTACGGTCATGAGTCGCTTTGTAGTTCTAACTAATTCTTGTTCATTGCCACATGATTGAAATTGAATGTTTTTGCACCAAGAACATGTTCCTATATAAGTTACCCTTCCATTATATACATATCTAAAAAAAATCACTGGCTGTTGCGCAACAACATATGGATACATGTGTGTTAGTTGTAGGGCTCCAACCAGGTCCAAATCTAAAACCCTTGTATGTATATAGGTATGTGCTATTTGTGTAGCACAAACCCAGGCAAAAGGCAGGGGAGTGCTGTAAAGTGAAAAAGATATAGTGAACAAGAGATTTGAGAGATAGCTAGGTTATGGGAGCACAAGAGGTCTGTTACCTTATCGTGATGTTGTTTTCTTTAAAGAGGTGCATCTACAGCTCTATCCTAAATTGGAACAGATTTTGGACGGTGCTAATTAATACAGGGATGTTGTTACAGAAACTTGGTCAATATATGGGAAAGGACTGCTAATTTCTTTTTTTCTTCTTGACCGAAGTCTGATAGCGTTCTGGCTGCAGGCATGTCGAGCGCCACCGGAAACAGTGAGTGTAGCAATGTGGAGGAAATCCACCTTTTCTGCATGGTCAGCCCTGATATTTTGTCTTTTCCTTTACCCTATTTTTTGTCTATTAACACTCTGTGAACTATGACACTGCTATTCAGTGTTACAATGTGTGTCTCTTGCCCTAAAATGGTATTGGTAGAATTGGTTTCACTTAATTGGTATATTTAACATTCTGATAAGGCCATGCTAAAAGCGCAGAAAAATGCACCAATGGCATAGAGGCTAAATGTCAGATGCGGGTTGCAGTGTTTACACCAGCAAGAGCACCTCTGTTCTCTGGTTTGGCTGCAGTTTAAAAGCAATGTAGTGCCACATGGAAAGGAAATGAGAATTGGCCATATAACAAAGCTTATTTTTTAATATTAGTAAGCTCTCCTATAGAGTGCCTTATAAGCCCACAGAGCAGGGTGCCTAATGTCAAGATAGCTAACCTGTTTATCGAGCCCCAGTTGTGGAAATGACGTGGATCCGTCCACCATCTCAGTGCAGTGCGCACCATCTCTGACCAGATCTCAGTGAGAACAAGGATGGGACGCACGTCGTCGGGGGTATACGGGTTGGGGTTGGAGGTGATTGCAGGTTTTGGACCTTGCTGCTCAGACGGATGACTAACTCTGCTTCAAGTTTCTTTCAGCTGAGTAAACATCCTCCTTCATCCTTCACCAAATGCTTCGTTGGGTCTAAGTAAGGTAATTTCTAAAGGATTAGGATATGCATTATTAGCACTGATTCTGACTGCGGTTACAAATATACAAATATAACAACATTGGTTTTCCCCTTTAACATGCACTTACTTGGTTTATACTTAGAGGATGTAGTACATAGAAACACCTTGGTATGCTCGTAACTGATGTCAATATGATCCGCTATTCCAAAGTTCAATAGGGTAATGGGGATTACTGTTCCCGTTCGATTTTGGCAGATTATAGATGTTAGAAATTGAGGTTTCTGGTTGGCAGAGTATACACCCTGTCCAAGCAGGAGCCACAGTCCTAATCATGGTAAGTCAGATACACAACCTAAATGTAGCCGTGCTCACCCTCTGATAGCTTGGCACAGAACAGTCAGGTTTAAGATAAGAGGCAATGTGTAAAGTATTTGTGCACACTCAAAATACAATAACACAGTAGAAACACCACAAAAAGACTCCACACTGATGTAGAAAAATAGTACTCTTTATTTAATACAATAAGACCAAAAACGGCAAAAATCCAATCAGTATTTCTCCAGTTATGTCTTATCAAAGATTGCAAGTAAAACAGTGTTTGAAACGTTTCTTGTATTTCAATGATTATAGGCAGTCATGCTAGACCGATGCGAAGCGACAAAATCTGATCTGGGATCCTCCAGAGAGGTTACCGCCCAGTATCTTGCTTAAATAATTCCCCCACTATTATTTGATGTGTATTGAAATTGGAAAAAAAACTATCAATAAACATATTTCTAAAAAAAAACAAATTCCCCCACTATGAAGTAAGCAGGGGATCTGGGGGCCACTGAGTGTCAGGAATCACAACAATGTGTGCTTACTTGGAGGCCCACACTGCTTGGTTCGAAAGGACATTATGGACAACTTCCTTGTACCCTACCTAACTACCTGTGAAGTGGGATGTAGCACGAGGGAGATTTGGTAGGGCCCAGGGAAGCAGCCTGATGATTGGAATTCGTCAGTGCCTTCACACAATTGTTGACCTGTGAGTCAAAGGGAAGGTAGCATAAGTTCTTTGAGTTCTCTCTACATTCGGCCCCCACCCATAGTATAGTCCGATGGTCAAAACTCCCTTGTACTCCTACCTGTGATCAACTGTCTTAATGCCAGATGTCCGTGGTTGGTCCTGGTGTTATGCAGTGTAGTCGCCTGTAATTCTCACTATGGACGCAGGAGACATGGTCAGCTGTGATCAAGAACTATTCTGCATGGTAAGTACAATCACATTACACCTTCTTCTACTGGGTAGTGACCCCTTCCTACCTGCACATTAAACAGATACTTACAACATAAAATACACCCTCTCAGACAGCCAAAATAGTTAGTGGAGGCTGTCAATACAGGTAAGTAACACCAGGTTGTTTGTTGTAAAGTAGCCCCCGATTAGGGTAAGTGTTAGTTTGTAGACTCTTGAAAGCATTCTCACCCTGTTTGCTTCACAAGGTTTAACACACAAGACTTTGCAATCGTTATTGTTCCAAAAATTGTTCAGGAATCGCTCAGTCCACTTTCACGAATCACTTTAGAAAACAAATGTCTAAATAAATCTTACTTGCGCTGGGCACCTGTGGCCAGATGCTCGCTGTACTCACTGTACTATGTTTTTCTTGTTTTGCACGAATCAGAGCACCAGGGGACCGTAGGAACCAAGACTCCAGGGATCAGAGGCTCTCCAGTATGCAGGCAAGACCACCCAGAGGAAGCGCACAAGGATACTGCCAAGCACAAGGAATCCTGAAGGCAAAACACCTTCTAGAAGTCAGGCATGGTCTTAAATACCAAGGCCACGCCCAACATGACCACCGGACGTTGTCGAGATCCTGCGAGATCTCAGCTGCCTTTACATGTGGCAGACGATAATGAATGTGCAGAAAGGCCACAACATGGGTGGCTGGCAGAGTGGAATACCAGTGTTCATTTGCACTATTTGCTGAGCCCAAACCTAGCAGACAAATCCTGGAATAAACATTTGTTGATGTGGTAACAAGGCCTGCATGTCTAAATACATGTAAAAAACATATTTCAACACTTTGGCATGTCACATAACATATAGCAGTGTAGTAATGACTAACACGTGTAACTAAGCATATTCACAACGCTATACCTACCACCCGACAAATGGTTGTGCTGGTTATAGGAATAGGGGTGGGTTTTACATGGGAAAATCTAGGAGCACTGAGTCCTTTTCTGAGTGCGTTCTGGAGGGGTTCATGGTTGTGTTCGAGTCCGGGGAATCATGGCACTCAGCCCGAAATAACAAAAATGGCTAGAGCTGCCCGCAAGGAAGCGCAGACCCAGCTACACATCTCTCCAGGGACTGCCGAGTCACAGTACCTTACAGAGAAGATTCTCTGTGGTCTGAAAACCCTGGTCTGTGTCACTGCAAGAGTCAGGCTGTGGGGGTGTCGGCAGGCCACATGAGTGAGACCCGCATGCTTGTGACTTCCTGGATGGGGAGCTGACAGCGTCGCACACTCTGCGTTGATCCTCTGTACGGGCTCACTAGCCTCATGGCTCTCGGCACACTCCTGGTCATCCGGGCAATGCAACGCTGAAAGGTGCTGCTGCAGCATCGGGAAAGGGGGGAGAGCGGCACCCGCCATCTTGGAAGGTTGCAGCATGAGTTGAAGATGAAGCACTGATCCTGAGCACAACAAAGCCTTTGATTTCTCTCAGGAAGCTGCAACACGTGTTTGAAGATGAAGCACTGATCCTGAGCACAACAAGCGCTCGATCTGTAGCAAAATAAAGCGCTTGCAGTTTTCACAAAACGAGCTGGCAATCAGGCATGCTCTGATACTTGTCAACGTTCAGCTGCCAAACTCACAGGTTGCAGAGTCCCATGGCAGTGGTAGGAAGAGGAAGTCTTTGATGGTCATGAGACTTCATGGGGGCAAGCCAGCAAACTCTTGGAGTTACTTAGGAGTCAAAAGGTTGTAGAGATAAGGTTTAGTCCTTCTTACTGCCCAGGCAAGAGGCAGCAGGCCAACACAGCAAAGCAAATAGCAAAGTGGCACTGACTCCTACAGCACAGCAATCAGCAGGTAGCAGGCCAACACAGCATCGCAGTTAGCAGAGTGGCAGACCCTCCTGCAGCACAGCTCTTCTTCCTGACAGAGTCTCCTCCGGTCCCAAAAGTGAACTGAGTACATGGTGTCAGAGGCCCACTACTTATACCCATTTTAGTCTTTGAAGTAGGCAAACTTCAAAGAGACTTTTGAACCTCACAAGGCCCCTGCCGTTCCTTCCCTGACTCCAGACGCACTGCAGGGGAGTAAGCAGCTCTTTGTATGGGGACAGGCACAGCCCTTTTCAGGTGCAAATGTCTGCTCCTCCCTCTCACTCTAGCTCGGGGAGACCCATCAGCTTGGTAAAGGGCCATCAGGATATGCGTGGCACACCTCAGCTCCATTTGTGTGTGACTGTCTAGAGGGAATGAACAAAGCCCAGCTGTCACCCAACCCAAATGTGTATTCAGGGACAGCCTGAGGCACAGAATGGTGAAGTAAGAAAATGCCAACTTTCTAAAAGTGGCATTTTCAGACTTACAATTTAAAATCAGACATCACCATAAGTTGTGATTTTAAATTGTGAGTCCAGAAACACCAAACTCCAAATCTCCATCTTTCCCCAACTGGAAATTACACTTAAAAGGTGAGTTAGGTCGATTTGCGACCCACTAGGAATCGCAAGCATGAAACAAATAGTTGCATACATATGGAGAAGCAGTGTCCAAATAGCAATTTGAATAAAATAGCTATTTGGAAATCGCTATTCCTACTCTTTGTATATCTGGCCTATTATCACACCACCGCCAAAACACAATCTCTAGGCTGCCTACTAATAAATAGGGGTGGCCAGAACTTGTGGAGACTCTGCCGAAGTTCTGCGGAGGTATCTAAAAACTCCATGAAATTCCGCAGAGTTCCGCATGCTGCAGAATGCCACGCGGTCCTATTTAAGAGCCCTTAATGTTGTTCGCAAGGCCCATGACCTGTTAGGAGAGCGCTGATTTGCCAGGCTCGCTGCAGGGGCCTCGGACATTATTAACCGGTTAACTGCTTAGAACGTTCCGCGCCAGTGCGGAACGTTCTATTAAGCGGGCGGGGCCGCGTCAGCCAACGGACGTGCGCAGCACTACCGAGGTAGTGCTCGCGACGGCCGTTGGCCGACAGAAGCACTTAACGGGTTAAGTGTGCTGGTAATTGTCATCCATCTGAAAGGCTGCAGTGTTTCACTGATACTCTGTCAGGGCTCCTTGTGAGGATCTGAGCTAATCAAAGATAATCAATTTGCTGCATTTGAGAAATCTGTAAATTATTACATGTGCATCGGATTGTCACGTGAAGTGCAAGGGAAGTGCAATGCTGTTAATCCTTTTGCATGCGGGTATCGCCGCCGCACAATTTGTGGCTGTAATTAATTCTGCCACCTTGCAGTGAATTTTGAGTACTTCGCCTTGGACTATATGATGCAAATGATACTTCACTGCAAAGTATTTGCAAAGCAAACTCACCAGTGAACCATATGCCTGAAAGCAGATATAGGAGAGGCTTTGGGACTGTTGTTTACTGTGGGGGCTGCGCTGAGTCTCTGCGTCTTGAAATCCTACTGATTTCATCAATTTGCAAGCATAAAAGGCTCGGCAGACATGCTAAAATTAGAAAGAACTTGTCCTCTGGAAATTCTTCACATGCTGCATTAAAAATCTCAGACATTTACTGCACAGATTTTTCTCCCAAGCAAAATACCTAACAATAGTAACGTGCTAGCCGAAACTGACAAACTGAATCTGAGCATGATAACTGCGAGTCTCGCCTTTCCATAATTAATTTAAGCTAAATCATACAAGGGGGTGCAAATTACTTTATAAACCAATCCCTAGCAGTGAGCATAGAGTATCATAACTTCAATGTAAGTTTCTAATAAGACTTAATAGGAGTAAGACAACAGTGCTATGGAGCATGTAAAGCCCTGCTGGACTTACAGTTCTCAGCAGAGAAGCACAGGCGGGTAAACCGGAAGCTGGGGGAGGCAGGAAAAGGTGAAGACAAGGGGGCGCTGGGGAAAACAGATACAAAAAGGAAACAAAACAGGTAGGGGATAGAAGGGGATGGACACGGGGACTCCCAACAGACGAGGGAAGTGACGGAGCAAGGCTGGAAAGAAGAAATATGACGGGCAACAGAATCGTCCAATGAGAGCGCAAGGGAGGAAAGAAGTTAAACAGCTGGAGACCAAGAATAGGGATAGGCTGAGGGGAGGAGCGACGGTAGAGGAGGGACGTAAAGAAGAAAAGAGTAGGGGTATGTGAGAGCACCGGTGAACTCTGCTCCGCCGTCGGTTGGTGGATTTTTTTTGCCCAACTCCATGCTCCAATCGGTGCACGGAGTGGCAAAACTCTGCGAACTCCACCTGTGGAGAGGAGTTCACCACCCACCCCTACTAATGAATGGTTGATCACTCTCTAAAAACAAGCACCACATCTACAACCTACTCACGGATACACCACCTGATTTACTCTTCATAACTGAATCATGGTTGGGAGATGGCATGGCTTCAGTGTTGCATGAAGCCGTTCCTCCAGGCTGTCAAAGTGTCACGCAAAAGCGCATAGGTAAAAGAGGAGGTTGACTCACTCTTATATTTAGTGGAAAAATGAATCCCACCAAAGCAGGTGACAATTTCATACAAGGTTAAGAGGCCCTCATCCCCACATGCAACCCTACACCAGCATCCTCCTTGTTTATGGACCACCACCTAACAATGCAACATTACCAGACATGTTTTTTTTTACTAAGTTTCAAACCATATGACACTACACTCCAACCTATGCACCCTTGGTGACCTAAACATATGGTTTGACAAACCCAATATGCCACGTCCAAAAACTATAATCACCAGCCTAGACACAGTGAACCTACATCAGATTATCTACAAACCCACACCCATCGCTGGACACATCCTAGATGTCATTTTTGCTAATCCAGAACTAGCTACCTTTCAAAGGATTACTCCAGTCACATGATCAGACCACCATCTGGTAGCTTTCCAACACCAAATACCACAAATCAACATACCTAAGACTACCATACATGCATCCACTTATTGACCATGGAACAAACTCAATATTTAATTCTTAGAAACACAACTAACTTCCAACACAGATTTAGACACAATCTATTCTGTTCAAAAACGTTATGAGTTACTACAGTAACATTCTTCCAACTACCTCTACTTCCACACCAGTAAGAAAAATCATCGAAAATTAACTACAGGCATCTTTCCAGAAGACTTAAAAGAAAGCGTACATACCCCCATGACCCAGACAACTACAGACCGATTACAAATGGAACTTTCCTGGGCAAGATGATAGAAAGGGGAGCATTCACCCAAATGTCACAATTTATTCCTTCCATATATTACTTCCAAATATGATTCCATCTAGGAAGAGACACAGATTCTGCCCTCATTGCCATCTGGGATGACCTTAAAACCACAGTAGGCCAAAACGGGGTCACTGCATTACTTCTTTTGGACCTTTCAGCTGCCTTCGACACAGTGGACCATGACACTTCAATTCAAAGACTCTACGAAGCTGGCATAGAGAGGACTGCTCTTAACTGTATCACATCCTACCGTCAAAACAGGACAAATGCCATCCATACGCCCCCATTTTCATCCAAGTCGTACTTCTCAAAAGCAGGGGTCCCTCAAGGCTCTATCATCTCACCCATGCTTTTCAACATTGTTCGAAATGGGGTTCTCTAGTTGTCAGGTTGTTACCCTTTCCAAGTAGGGACCCTTCTTCCTAGTCAGGATAAGGGGAGTACACTTTTAAAATAACCCCTGCTCACCCCCTTAGTAACTTGGCACGAGCAGTCAGGCTTATCTCAGGGGCAGTGTGTAAATCATTTGCACATAACATACAGTAATCCAGTGAAAATACTTCAAAAGGACACCACACCAGTTTTAGAAAAGTAACCAATACTTTATCAGTGCACAACAAGACCAAAAATGAAAAAAATCCATCATACAGTTCTTAGAAATATCAATAAGCAAAAATAGACTTAAAATGCAGTTCCTTGAAGTCGATAGCTCCATCCGGGCAATCACGACACCGTGAACAACAAATCCAAACATTTCTGGCTGACTGTGGCATCGCAGGCCAGCTACGGTGTCCGGAAGACCTGCAAACACGATACAAGCAGCGGAGTCGATGTTGGCATGGAGTGGATACCAGGGCGGCGGTGTGAAGCCAGGTGGTGCGAAGTGCGGCGCCCACAGGTCATGGTGCAAGCAGCGGCTTGGTGGCGGCGTCAGATGTCACCCTCTGTGAGACCAGGGCTGCGATGCAAAGTGCAGCAGTGCCCTCTGCAGTGCCTTCAGGACACGGAGCCAGCAGCAGCGTCGGAGACGGCATCAGGTTGCTTTTTCTTCTGTTGCAGCACAAAACACACAGTTCCCAGTGCAGGTAGCAGATGGACTTGAAATCTTTGCTGGTTCTGAGACTTCTTGAACAGGCGGAAAGCTCTACCTCAAGCCTTGGAGAAACTCAAACAAAGAAGCTACAGAAAGTTCAGTCAAGTCCTTTCTCTGCCGAAGACAGAAGCAACCACTGCAGGCCAACAGAGCAAAGGACACAGCAAAGTGGTAGTTCCTCCTCGCAGCTTCTCCAGCGCTTCTTCTTGGCAGGTTCCTTGATCCAAAAGAGTTCTAAAGTCCTGGGGAAAGGGCCCCAATATTTATACCACATTTTCTATGTGTTTTCTTTGTGGCAAGGGTCTCTGAGCCCAGTCCAAACCAGTTCTACCCTCTCTGGCCCAGCTTCACTACAGGAGGTGGAGACAGCATTGTGCAGAGGAGACACTGCCTATTCAGGTGCTAGTGAAAACTCCTCCCACCACTCTAAATGCAGAACAGGCCTATTCGCCCTGGTAGGAGTCACCAAGGAAAGGCAGGACACACCTCAACCCCCCCTTTGACTGTCTACAGTGAATGCCCATCCCCAGCCCCTGTCACTCCTAAACCAGACAGTCAATACACAAACCAGAAGTGGCACACAGAATGGTTAAACAAGAAAATACCTACTTTCTAAAAGTGGCATTTTCAAACACATAATTTAAAAACCATCTCCCTAAAAAGATGTGTTATTAAATTCTGAGTTCAGAGAGCCTAAACTCCATTTCCCTATCTTGTCCAAATGGAATGTTACAAAGCAACTCCCATATTAGCCTATGGGACAGATAGCCTTGAAATAGTGAAAAACGAAATTGGCAGTATTTCACTATCAAGGCATGTCACACACACCAGGACATGCCCTACCTTTCACATACACTGCACTTCTGCCAGTACCTTGGGCCTTCCTGAGGGGTGCCTTACATGTAAGACATGGGAAAGTTAGGGCCTGGCAAGTAGGGGTATTTGCCAGGTCGACATGGCAGTAAGAACTGTGCGCAGACACTGCAGTGGCGATTCTGAGACTCCTTTGAAAGGCTGCTTGTGTGGGAGGCACAATTAGCGCTGCAGGCCCACTAGCAGCATTTGATTTCCAGGCCCTGGGCACACACAGTGCACTATACTAGGGACTTAGTAGTAAATCAAATAAGCCAAACATGGAAACACCAATCCATAAACACAATTTACAATAGGAGCACTTTCACTTTAACACCGAACAGCAGTGAGAAGGTGTGCGAAGGCACTAAACCAGCAAAACAAAGTCTAACGTACCATTAAAAACATGAGGCCAGAATGCAAAAAGACAGGGGAAACACGCCAAAAGATGCCAGGTCTAATAAACATCTACATGAAGTCATTACCGGCAATGATCAATGAATTTCAGCTCACATGGTATAACTATGTAGATGACACACAAATATGTCTTAAACTGGAAAGCTCCAAAAACATTGGAAACTCAAAAATCTTAAGTTGCCTCAGAGCAGTTGTTCAGTGGATGACATGAAGCTGCCTCAAATTAAACGCTTCAAAAACAGAAATACTCACATGTGGTGATTGGAAAAATTATGACCCACTCTTCGCCTGTCCTGACGATCCGAGACCATCTCCCAAAGTATTAAAGGAAGTAGGAAACCTTGGAATTACCATGGACTCCAAATTATCAATGAATGCCCAAGTGGACAAGTTAGCAAGATCAAACTTCATAACCATAAAACCTCTGCGACACATCTTCCCACACCGAGGACTTCCACAGAAGGTCCAGGCCACTATCTCGCTTGCACGTGCTAAACATGATTACACCAATGGCCTCTAACATGGATCATCTTTATCAACTACAAAAAAACGACAACCAATTCAGAACTCTGCTGCCAGACTACTCCTACATGTAAAGCCACAAGTCCACATCTTACCTGCATTGAGGGCTCTACATTGGTTACCAGTTGCCAGAAGATCCACCTTCAAGCAGCTATGTATCACCTACAAAGCAATCAATACATGGATCAGGACCACTTTTTCTCAGGGATAAAATCACCAAATACATACAACAAAGGAACCTTCGCTCAAGATTAGCACCTTGCCTCAAAACCCCAGCATACAAGAAAAAACATGGGTGGTACATCTTTCTCTGTTCAAGCAGCCAAACTATGAAATTCATTACCCCTCCCCCCCCAAACATAAGAGCTATGGATAACTATCTTATCTTCAGAAGACTACTCAAGACAGAGCAGGCTCTTTCCTACATGACCACCACACTCAAACACAAATATACAGCTTGTGTCTGTACATGAAAAAAATATGTATAAATAAATTTTAAGTATGTATTTAGATATGTGCACTTCTTTGTACAAAATATATAATACTTATGGTTTTTAAATATGTAGATTTTATTTAGGTATGTTTAACAAATATATGTATTACTTATGGTTATATATATATATATGGCCGCTGCTAGACAGTCCATTATTACATGGGGAATCGTCATCATTCTATCGGCGATTCACGGCCCTGACTGTATTTGAAATTGGGGCTTGGACGTAGGGGACCCGGGGAAGCCAATGGACACATGAATTACGGGGTTTCCCAAAGCATCAACCCCCCTCTTTTGCTTGGCACATCAGCGTTCATGAGAACTGCAATCCGTCCCGCTGGTGGTACTTACCACAGAGTTGCATGCTGGTCATTGAAGTCTACAGCTCAGGACTACATAGCTAAAAACCAGGTGGGACGAGTCTTATTTCCACCAATTGGAGAGCCACTGAATATTCATAAGAGGGAGGTGGGCCAACCTTGTGCTGTCGGCATCTGAGGAAGGCGAATCATGCCGAAATGCATCATGCCTATCAGCTGTGAATAAATTGGTCTCTCCGCAACTCCCCGCTGTGTCCTCATGATTGCTTTCCAGTGAAGCGGTCCGGTGTGTGATGTATTGCGCGTATTGCCGGCAAACGCGCTAATGAGGACCCGTCCAGCAAAGTGGCCTGTGGTGTTGTTGGCATCGTGGCAAGAAAGGTCCAACGGATTGGAAATCACAGGCCCACCTCAAAATCGGGACAGGCAAGTGGCCGCTGCTAGACAGTCCATTATTACATGGGGAATCGTCATCATTGTATCGGCGATTCACGGCCCTGACTGTATTTGAAATTGGGGCTTGGACGTAGGGGACCCGGGGAAGCCAAAGGACACATGAATTACGGGGTTTCCCAAAGCATCAACCCCCCTCTTTTGCTTGGCACATCAGCGTTCATGAGAACTGCAATCCGTCCCGCTGGTGGTACTTATCACAGAGTTGCATGCTGGTCATTGAAGTCTACAGCTCAGGACTACATAGCTAACAACCAGGTGGGACGAGTCTTATTTCCACCAATTGGAGAGCCACTGAATATTCATAAGAGGGAGGTGGGCCAACCTTGTGCTGTCGGCATCTGAGGAAGGCGAATCATGCCGAAATGCATCATGCCTATCAGCTGTGAATAAATTGGTCTCTCCGCAACTCCCCGCTGTGTCCTCATGATTGCTTTCCAGTGAAGCGGTCCGGTGTGTGATGTATTGCGCGTATTGCCGGCAAACGCGCTAATGAGGACCCGTCCAGCAAAGTGCCCTGTGGTGTTGTTGGCATCGTGGCAAGAAAGGTCCAACGGATTGGAAATCACAGGCCCACCTCAAAATCGGGACAGGCAAGTGGCCGCTGCTAGACAGTCCATTATTACATGGGGAATCATCATCATTGTATCGGCGATTCACGGCCCTGACTGTATTTGAAATTGGGGCTTGGACGTAGGGGACCCGGGGAAGCCAATGGACACATGAATTACGGGGTTTCCCAAAGCATCAACCCCCCTCTTTTGCTTGGCACATCAGCGTTCATGAGAACTGCAATCCGTCCCGCTGGTGGTACTTACCACAGAGTTGCATGCTGGTCATTGAAGTCTACAGCTCAGGACTACATAGCTAACAACCAGGTGGGACGAGTCTTATTTCCACCAATTGGAGAGCCACTGAATATTCATAAGAGGGAGGTGGGCCAACCTTGTGCTGTCGGCATCTGAGGAAGGCGAATCATGCCGAAATGCATCATGCCTATCAGCTGTGAATAAATTGGTCTCTCCGCAACTCCCAGCTGTGTCCTCATGATTGCTTTCCAGTGAAGCGGTCCGCTGTGTGATGTATTGCGCATATTGCCGGCAAACGCGCTAATGAGGACCCATCCAGCAAAGTGGCCTGTGGTGTTGTTGGCATTGTGGCAAGAAAGGTCCAAGGGATTGGAAAACACAGGCCCGCCTCAAAATCGGGACAGGCAAGTGGCCGCTGCTAGACAGTCCATTATTACATGGGGAATCGTCATCATTGTATCGGCGATTCACGGCCCTGACTGTATTTGAAATTGGGGCTTGGACGTAGGGGACCCGGGGAAGCCAATGGACACATGAATTACGGGGTTTCCCAAAGCATCAACCCCCCTCTTTTGCTTGGCACATCAGCGTTCATCAGAACTGCAATCTGTCCCGCTGGTGGTACTTACCACAGAGTTGCATGCTGGTCATTGAAGTCTACAGCTCAGGACTACATAGCTAACAACCAGGTGGGACGAGTCTTATTTCCACCAATTGGAGAGCCACTGAATATTCATAAGAGGGAGGTGGGCCAACCTTGTGCTGTCGGCATCTGAGGAAGGCGAATCATGCCGAAATGCATCATGCCTATCAGCTGTGAATAAATTGGTCTCTCCGCAACTCCCCGCTGTGTCCTCATGATTGCTTTCCAGTGAAGCGGTCCAGTGTGTGATATATATATATATATATATATATATATATATATATATATATATATATTTATGACAACAGACCTCTCTTCAACGAAAGGAGTGAGCCGCACACATTAGGTGAGGTGAGAAGGATTTTAATTAATTTGGAAGCGCTGGCGCTGGCATTCTTAGTCCTGATGCATTTCGGTCTACCTAGACCTTTTTCAAAGGAAGCCAGAAGCATCTGTGAAGGCAAAAAGCAAACTATTACAATAGCTCGTTTTTAAATGTTTGCCCCCTGGTGGGCGTCACGATGGACTTGAAATAAGGCATGTTGGTCTTAGTAGTTTGCTTTCAGTCTCCCAATTCATTCCCTTCAGTGGGTGATGCTTGTAAAATTCAAACCATTAGCACAGACACCTAATCCCCGTGCATACTGTCTTTGAAGTTGCTGGGGGCCATTCCAAGGTCCAATCCCTGGCGGCTGCCACTGCCCTAATTGCTTTCACAAAACTTCAAACAGGGTCCATTTGCGGGCAGTTTGGCGCTCATTTAGTCTGGTGGTGCGTAGCTCGCGGCGGGACCAAGCCGTAAAACATGACAACAGACCTCTCTTCAACGAAAGGAGTGAGCCGCACACATTAGGTGAGGTGAGAAAGATTTTAATTAATTTGGAAGCGCAAGCGCTGGCATTCTTAGTCCTGATGCATTTCGGTCTACCTAGACCTTTTTCAAAGGAAGCCAGAAGCATCTGTGAAGGCAAAAAGCAAACTATTACAATAGCTCGTTTTTAAATGTTTGTATATATATATATATATACACATATTTATTTATGATTAACATGTATACAGATCACTGCATAGTTTTTATACGAGTTATTTGATTAGATGCTTATGGATCTCTGTTTATCTACCACAATATGTAAATATGGTCTTAACAATTTGTATCTATAAGTTATAAGTGTTTCACTTTTGAGAGATTGAGAGAAATAAAATAAATACATTAATTGTATATATATATATATTATCTACTGGCGGTCGCCAGTAGATAGTTATAGTTAGGACCTATTTTCCATAGGAAATCCGCGACATTCTATTTGAAATAACTCTTTGCCGGTTGACGAATCTTTGCGAAATTTTCAAACTTTATGGCCCGCTACGGTTTGCTCCTACCCTGAAAGTCTCGGGGTGATTCGTCAAGCGGGGGCCAAGAAAAAAGGGGGTCCCAAAACGTGTTTTCCCCATTCATTTTCCCATAGGAGACTTTAGACACGGCTACAGCCCGAACTGCTGAACGGAATTACACCAAATTTGGCAAAGAGGTAGTTCTTGGTTCAGAAAGAACCCTTTTTGTTAAATGGTGTAAATCCGTTCAGTAGTTGCGGAGAAATTAAAAAAATAAGAGTCAAAAAATCAATTTCCCATAGGAAACTTTAGACACGGCTACAGCCCGAACTGCTGAACGGAATTACACCAAATTTGGCAAAGAGGTAGTTCTTGGTTCAGAAAGAACCCTTTTGTTAAATGGTGTAAATCCGTTCAGTAGTTGCTGAGAAAATCAAAAGTAAAAGTACATATATCTATGGGCGCGGAGGATCCGCGCACCCTCCCGATCACGAGCTGCATGCTAATTGGCTGTCAACACTCCAAATCAGGAAGTGTTGGCAGCCATTTTGTCCCTCGGTAGAACCGAGGGACAGAAACAAGTGCGCAAAGCGCACAAAAGGGGGAAGGGTAGCAACACCCTGACCCCCTAGGTCTGCTCAGGGGGTCCCACAAGGACCCCCTGGGCAAAAAAAAAATTTTTTTTTTTTAAAAATCGGCAGGATGCGCTCAGGGTGCGCGGATCCTGCCGAAAAAAAAAAAAATCGAAGCGCGGTCTCCCGCGCTTCGATTGTATTTTGCCCCCGGGTGGCCCAAGTCCCGGGGGCATGGTGGGGGGGTTAAATTTATGTATGGGGGCCTCAAAGGGCCCCCAAGCCCGGGGACCGCCACCCCCGGGGCTTTCATTTTAAAATGGTGCGGGAGGGCACTCGGCCCTCCCGCAGCCCCGGGACCACCACCTCCCCGGGGCTTCTTTTTTTTTTTTACATTTCCTGTGTGGGGGCTCGAGCCCCCACACGCCCGGGACCGCCACCTCCCGGGGCACTAACACATTTAAAATGGGGGTCCGTTTTGGACCCCGAAGCCCCGGGGACCACCACCTCCCGGGGCTGTGCTGATGTGGGGAGAGGGGCCGCGCGGCCCCCTCCTGGAACCTGTGGTGGCCCTGGGGACCGCCACCCCCAGGGCCGGCTCCTGCAGTGTCCCGGGGTGCCTACCCCGGGACACTGCTGTTTGCAATGACAGGACGGGAGCCTCGCGGCTCCCGTCCTGTCATTGCAAACTGCTTTGGATATTGGAAGAGAGAGCAGGGAAACCTGCTCTCGCTTCCAATATCCAAAGACAATTGCTTTCCACATGGGGAGCAGCATGTTAGCTGCTCCCCATGTGGAAAGCAATGCCGGCTCCCTTAGGACACGGGGAGCCGGCGGGACTGTGGGGGGTTTGGGGACCCCCCCACAGTCCCCAACAAGAGGCCAGGCCCCGGGGGATGGGGTCCCCGGGGCCATAAGTGGCCCGGGAGGGGGGCCACGCGGCCCCCCTCCCCAGAAATAATAATAAAAAAAAAAAAAGGCCTGCCCCGGGGGATGGGGTCCCCGGGGCAAAAGGAGGCCTGAGGAGGGGGGCCACGCAGCCCCCCTCCTTAAAAATTAATTTAAAAGTGTGGCCATGCCCCGGGGATGGGGTCCCCGGGGCAGGATTCGGCCACGGGAGGGGGCTACGCGGCCCCCTTCCCGTTTAATTAAAAAAAAAAAAAAAGGGGGTAAGGCCCTGGGGGATGGGGTCCCCAGGGCCCAAAAATAGGAAAAAGGAAGGGGGGCCACACAGCCCCCTTCAGGGAAAAAACGATCGGGCCCGCAGGCCCCGCCCCTTCCTTCACCACTCTGCAAACGTGCCCCCTGGCGCGTTTGCAGATGGGGAAGTAATTCCCCTTCAATACTGGGGTCCCTGAGGGCCAACTAGCCCACCAGGAACCTCCAGTATGCGCCAGGGGCTGCCTTGCAGAGAGGTGTACAGAGGCCACGCCCCTTTTACACCTCTCTGCAACGCAGCTCTGTGGCGCTTAATGGAGGTAGCTGGTGGGCTAGTTGCACCCCAGGGACCCTCAGGATTCAAGGGAGTTAATCCCCCGACTTAAAACGCGCCAAGGGGCGCGTTTGTACAGTGGTGAAGGGAGGGGCGGGGCTTCAGGTGACGTGTGCAAACAGGCCCCGTGGCGCGTTTTAAGATGGGGAATTAAATCCCCTTCAATCCTGAGGGTCCCTGGGGGCCAACTAGCCCAACAGGTACATCCAGAAAGCGCCACAGAGCTGCATTGCAGAGAGGTGTAAAAGGGTGTGGCCTCTCTACACGTCTCTGCAACGCAGCCCCTGGCGCATACTGGAGGTTCCTGGTGGGCTAGTTGGCCCCTAGGGACCCTCATGATTCAAGGGGACTTAATCCCCCAACTTAAAACGCGCCACGGGGCGCGTTTGTACAGATGTCACCTCAGGCCCCGCCCCCTCTCTTCACCATTGTGCAAATATTCCTCTAAAATCAGCCGAAATACGAATTCCGATTTACTCACCTGTTATCAGGAGAGACCTCAGTGCTGTATCTTTCAGCCCAGTACTGGTCCTGAAAAGTAATTTTAACCGTACTTACCAGTAACTTGAATTTCCTTCCATAGGATAACATTGACTGGTTTCACTTGGAAATTCTTCTAAGTGTGGAGTTTTGGAACTTTAAAATATTCCTCTAAAATCAGCCGAAATACGAATTCCGATTTACTCACCTGTTATCAGGAGAGACCTCAGTGCTGCATCTTTCAGCCCAGTACTGATCCTCAAAAGTAATTTTAACCGTACTTACCAGTAACTTGAATTTCCTTCCATAGGATATCATTGCCTGCTTTTTGCTGAAAAAGTTTCTAAGTGTTGATTTTTGAAACATACAAATATTCCTCTAAAATCAGCCGAAATACGAATTCCGATTTACTCACCTGTTATCAGGAGAGACCTCAGTGCTGCATCTTTCAGCCCAGTACTAATCCTCAAAAGTAATTTTAACCGTACTTACCAGTAACTTGAATTTCCTTCCATAGGATAACATTGACTGGTTTCACTTGGAAATTCTTCTAAGTGTGGAGTTTTGGAACTTTATAATATTCCTCTAAAATCAACCAAAGTACGAATTCCAATTTACTCACCTGTTATCAGGAGAGAACCCAGTGCTGCATCTTTTAGCCCAGCACTGACCCTGAAAAGTAATTCTAACCGTACTTACCAGTAACTTACATTTCCTTCCACAGGAATCCATTGTCTGGTTTTCAGCAGAAAAGTTTCAAAGTGTCGATTTTCACAAATTACAAATATTCCTTAAAAATCGCCTGTATGACTTAAACGCATTCTTTCAACTGTTTACAGGAGATGCACCAGTGCTGGATCCAGGATCCAACACTGAGTAAGAAAAAGTAACGATAACATTACTTACCTGCTAAGTGAATTTCCTCCCATAGGATAACATTGGTGATTCTATGTGAAAAAGTTTCTAAGTGTCAACTTTTAAAATACAAGAATATTCCTTAAAAATCACTACTGTAACCAAAACGCTGTTACTCAACTGTTGACAGGAGATATCCCAGGACTGAATCTAGGATCCAGTCCTGTGGTTAGAAAAGTAATCCATAAAGTAACTAATTGCACTTAACTAGAAATTCACATTCAGCTCAATGTTGCATTGTGTTTGAAATTGTGTTGCCCATTGCAACAACTGTAACTACTGTACTTAAAACTCTATTGCCTATTTGCAAACTATTTAAACTAAAGTAATTCATTCTGAGAAGGTATATTTTGTAATGTAATGTATAATGTAATTACAATGTAATTTAATAAATAAAATATATAAAAATAAATAGTTTTAAAAAATGTAGTAAATCAGTATCAAAAAAATAAATATAACAATTAATACATTTAAAAATTGTCATTTACAAAACCTTTGAAATTCACTGAAAAAACCATAGGTTTTAGGGGCGTTATAGTTAGAAATTAGCATTTAAAAAACCTTTGAAATTCACTGAAAAAACCATAGGTTTCAGACACGTTATAGTTAGAAATTAGCATTTAAAAAACCTTAGAAATTCACTGAAAAAACCATAGGTTTTATGGACAGTTATAGTTAGTTGGACATTTCACTCGTACAAAACCCGTGAAATTCCCCTGTTATAGTTAGTTCAGCTAACTATAACTCGCGCCCCGCAATGCACTGCTGATGACGTCACATATTACATCACTCATGACATGGTCAGTGACATCACTGATGACATCACTGATGACATCTCAAATGACATCACTGATGACATCATCCACGTGATAATCTGATGCACCTCCTCACACCCTAATATAACCTTTGATATACCCAATCTAAATTACAGACTGCCATTCGCAAAACCATAGACACTCCAACACCAATAACTACATACCCACTCACTGATTCTTAGGTCTACACACACACATCCACTCACTCACCCGTACAGTCACTCATACTTATGGTCACTCAGTACAGGACTATCATATGCACTCTTACTCCTATATAGACACTCAAACACCGCCACTCATCCATAGAGGTACTCACACACCTAGTCAGTCATGCAAATAATTAAACACACTGCCATTTACTCACCTATACAGTTATACACACACCAGCTCACTTAATCATACAAATACTACCACATTGTTACGCTCTTATACAATCACTGATACAAGCACACACTCATCCATACAGCCACTATCACAATCACTCACTCTCGCTTATAGCTATTTATATACTCCAACACACATATATACTGCCTTTCACATATGTAGTTACTCACACATGTACCACTGGGACATATATTCACTCACTAACACACTCTTACACACACTTACCCACCCATACAGTCTATCACAGATGCACTCTTGAAACCATCCACCCAGTGAATCACCCACTCACACATCTATGCACAGAGTCGCACACACCCCTCCCACACAAACACTGAGGCACCCATACAGATACTCAGAGAACCATTCAATAACTCATATAGACACTCATGTAGCTATTCACAAACACATGCAGCCACTTACACAGCAACAGACAGACGGATACAGACATTCACCCAGTTTAGTCACTAACCCATGCATTCAGTAAGATACGTTAAATCACTCACTTATAGAGTCAGTCACGCACCTACTAAATCATCCATACAGACACTTAGACACCCACTCATTCTTCAATACGTCTTTTCCTATATATATTAAAAATATTTAAACTTTACAGAAACACACAGTCACTGGATGATGTCATCAGTGATGTCATTTGAGATGTCATCAGTGATGTCATCAGTGATGTCACTGACCATGTCATGAGTGATGTAATATGTGACGTCATCAGCAGTGCATTGCGGGGGCGCGAGTTATAGTTAGCTGAACTAACTATAACAGGGGAATTTCACGGGTTTTGTACGAGTGAAATGTCCAACTAACTATAACTGTCCCTAAAACCTATGGTTTTTTCAGTGAATATATATATATATATATATATATCACAAACAAATAGGTTTTACGGACATATCCATACTTGCACATATGGAACTTTATGCAATACAATTTTATATCTCTTTATTATTTATACATGTATAACCTGACTTTGTAATTATGTTTCTATATATATTATTGCTTTACTCCTGCTGTGGAAAGAAAAAAGGAAAGAAAAACTCAACTATCTACAATACACTATTCTATGTCTAATCATATACTTCTCTCAATATATCCTCTACCTCCATGCTCTGACTTATCCCAAATCTCATTCTACTACCATGATCTCCCGAAGATCCTTTCTTGACTCTTACCTCCTCTATTCCTCCTTGATTCACCCCAAACATCAGTCTACTACTATGATCTTCCATATAACCCTTTCTAAACTCGTCCTCCTTGACCCAACCCAAACCTCATTTTAATACTATCATCTTCAAAATAACACATCGTAGACTCTTACCTTCTGTATCCCTCCTTTGACTCATCCCAAGCCTCAGTTTACTACTATGATCTCCCTAAAAAACCCTTTCTAGACTCTCCCCCTCTATCCCTCCTTTGACTCATCCCAAACCCCATCTAACTAATATAATCAAATAACACTATCTATACTCTTCCCTCCTCGATCCCTCCTTTATACTATTCAATTAAACTAAAACACTCACATGTCCATCGCTCAAATTAACAACTTACATTTCCCTATTCTAATCTATCAGTAATCCTTTGGGCTACGGAGTAGCGCCGAAAAGCACTTCAACGCCTCGTCAGGGGTAGTAAGCGATATATAAATACAATTACAATTATGTGTATTTTTGTTTTAATGCTGGGATGAAAAGCAAAACAGCATCCATCTTTGGAGCAAATCTGCCAATGATTTCCACAAAGTGTACATATCATTATAAGTATTTCTCTCTTGCATCACTTGTCCTTTCTTCCTACTCGTTTGGGAAGTGACCCCATTTCATGATGCACACTATTCCAAAACAAAACCGTGCTGGCCAGGGAGGGTTGCTATTTAAGAAAGGATTAATACAGCTATTAAACAGTTAATTTATATTTTCTATGACTGGAATGCTAGCTTAATGACCTATGAACTTTGCACGGAGAACTGTGTACAGCCACCAGGTCTCAGGTTCGAATCCCTGCAGGGTGACTCAGCCTTTCATGATTCTACGGTTTGTAAAATGAATTCCAATTAGTTGAATTTTAGTAGTGCTTCTTATTTACAGCCGGGAATTTAAAAAACAATATATAATATTTAATTCAAGATATCTGAGAGAAATTAAAAAAATATGATGATTAAAGCAGGCATATTGCTATTTAACTAAATGCAAAGAAACTGTTAATTGATATAATTTCTGCTCAAAGTTTAACAGATGATTGATTTGTAAGCAAAAATCACCCCATCCCAAAGAAGACATTTCCTGAAGACCAGGAACTCAAACGTCCTTAATAATTTCTAAACGTAAAAAAAATCTCCTTTTTTCCTGTCCTGCTGGATCCCATGCGCTATATAGTAAGAAATCTGATTTAAAGTTAACATTCCTCCACTTGCATGTAGGAGCCTGAATGCAGCCTAGTCTTTTGTTGAACATAAACTGCGAGGTGAAGCAAAAGTGCTAAGTTTCAGAACACGAGCTGCAGTATTTATCCTATTAGTGGGTGCAGTGTCTCTGATCCCTGGGGCAGGCTGCTCTCTGCCACCCGACCAGCCTCTTGGCCAGACTCTGCAACTCCAGGAAGCTAGTTAGGTTTTCCTCCACAAAAGCAATTTGAGGCGGGATTGCAGCACAGTTCAATAAAGAGGGGTTGATTGGGTGACATTTTTCATTTTACCAGAATGCTTTTGCAGCATGCAAAGATATAACATTCTAGTATCTTAGATTAGACGTCTTTTCTCGAGCTAGCCTTTGGCACTTCACAAGTCTGAAGTCTCAAATACCATTTAACCCTTAAAGAGCTGTACCCGGAGGGGGGGGACTGGAGAGATAGCATTCGACAATGATCGACAATAACTCTGAGGACAGAATATCTCACTATTTGATATTCTGTGCTGCTAAAGGTAAATATCTAGAAACATTTGTTTGCCTTTTAGGAACCATTTTCCTCTGGTCTGAATGCCTAACTACGCATTTCCCACAGATGTCACCAGGAACAAATGATGCCAGGTTTTCAAGTTTGACAAGAAAAATAAGAAATACAACGTGAATTTGTAATTAAAAAATGTCATGGTATGTGCAATGATCATAAGAGACATTGGTTTGTCTGAGTATCAACATAATTTAACAGGATAAGCTATGCTATTAGCTATGCATTCAAATGGCCTGCTACTTGAGGGCCATAAATACACGCATGATTGTCAGGCTATTCACAACTGATAAAGTACATGCAATTAATGCAAATATGGATATATGCATCATCTTGCAGAGTGAGTGGCTGTCCTAAAGCATGGTGGGGATCTGGCTCTTTTGGACAAACACTGAACAACCCTGTGCTACGTAGCTGGTGCAATGAAGCACTTTCCTATGAAAGATGCACCCCTCTAGCTTTATTCATCAAATAGCCGAGTGGAGTTCAGGAGGAGTAGAGTGAAATACTGAAATAATTCCCCCAAGGTTCCTAAACCAGCCACAGGAAGTCCAGTGTTTTTACTGTCTGACTGACATTATTAGTGCTAATTGTAAAATGACCTACGTGCCTATGACATAGCCTGGCCTCGAAACCATTTTCTTGAGCACCTTACCCGAAACAAGACAACTGTCACGACAAGCCGACGAGTGAGGTCCTATGTTTAAAAAAATACAAGAGAGTTCCTTTAATCACTGAGAAATGGAAGAGGATGGTTTACCGTTCGAACAAAAAAAATTCATAATAGTAATGACTGCAAAACTTTGGTTCGAGGAAAATGCTGAAGAGTTTATTGAGCAAAAAAATAAACACATAAAAATTCACAAAGGCAATTATTTAACTGACTAGTAATACACACTCAGCACTGCAGGTGTTTTCTAATGTGCATGCCTCTCTCCAGGAATGTTATTTTCATTTCAGTCGTTTTTCCACAGTCAGGATGAAAATAGGAATCCATGTACTGTTTGCTGTTTTATATTGTTGGACATGGCCTATTTGAACATGTCTCAGGCACGTGTTCATTTAAAGACGTGGATTTTTAAGTTTAATAAGCTTTATTGAAACATAAAAAATCAGTAACATACATTAAAGGCCTAAAAAATAACAATGCATATGATATCTTGTAAGCAAAATAGAGTAGGCAACAAATCATAGTAGAAAGCTATTTACATTTTGGGAAATAAGGGAAAGGAAAGAGGGGGAAAGGGAAAAGACGGGGTATAAAATATATTTATAATCATAATCACGAAATAAATGTCAATATTATGCTTCTAAAAATCGTAAAATATAAAGAACAAATAACTGTTGAGTTAAAAACTTCGCCAAATAGTAGAAGAAGAGGAAAGATAAAACAAAGAGGAAGGAATTCAAGGAGGTTGGAAATTTTCAGAACGATAATGAGAAACATTATTAATTGAAACCATATTAAAATAAGTAGTTAATGGCAACCAAAATACATCTCTATTTACATGTATATTGCATTGGGAGGCATAAGCAACATCTAACCTATGGTATTGACATACAGTATTCCACCATGACTTAATTGAAAGTTTGGTCAAACATTTCCAGTTCATCGTAATTTGTTGAAACGCTAAAGCCAACACAAGATCAAACAACCCTTTTTCATAGGAAGGCAAAGGAATGGATTCTGATAGACTTCCCATAAAGAGAAGAATATTGGACATAGGTGTGTGGGTTCGAAAAATTTTAGATAAACGAGCCCAGATTTGTGTCCAAAAAGAAATAACAGGGGGACATGAAAAAGGAGATGTGAGAGATCTGCTGATGGAAAATCACAGGACCAACATTTCTTATTGTCTATGTGTGTGAAGTTAGCTGTAGAAATGGGAGTGAAATATAATCTGTGATATAGAAAAAACATAGATTGAGTGGTGGAAGTGGATCTTGAGATCCTCAGCGACCGAGCCCAAATCTTATTCCATATATCAGTGCTCCACTGAAAACCTAAGTCTGATTCCCAAGCAAGTTCCACCTTATTTTTGTCTCGTTCTGGATTCGTGGTGTAAAAGAATTTATAAATTAAGGAGGCTTTTGGAGTCGATGCTAAGATTTTAAGAAGTGAGTCCTGAGTGATTAAAGCTTCATCAGAAGGAAGGGAATAGAAAATGCTTAGAAGTAATTCCATAAGTATGGAAAATTTATGTAAAAGAGATCGAGGGCATTTAAATGTAGCTTGAAAATCAGGAAAAGAACAAGGAGAAGTGCCATCAAAAAAATCGTTAACCCAGGCAATCCCCTTTACTCTCCATGAGGCCCAGTATAGAGGTCTGTTATTAATGGTTATAAGACGATTATGCCACAAAGGAGAATGTAGAAAGGCATTTCTGGATATTAATTTTGGCTGAAAATGGGGTCTTAACAGGGAGCAAGTGTGTTTAAATAGTGGAAGGGATGTGAGGGCATTTTTGGCAGTAAAAGAAAGAACTTCATTGGTCGAGAAAGGAGTAAACAAACACCATTCAATAGGGACCCATAGAGGAGTAAAAGGAGAGGATTCCGTAAGAAGCCAATGAGAAGCTTGTTTTAAGCTGAAAGCTTTATGATATAATCGAAAATCTGGAACATTTACCCCACCCACAAGTCTCGGTTTTCTGAGGTGAAGTAAAGAAATTCTGGATTTTTTGTTCTTCCAAAAAAAATTGGAAAGAAGAGAGTCTATGTTTTAAAAAAAGGTGACGGGGATACGTATAGGAATCATTGAAAAGTAATAGAATAGAATAGGAGTAATCATCATCTTAATGGAGTCAAGACGACCCCACCAGGAGAGAAAAAGAGGATTCCAGGATGAGAAGAGTTTGGAGATACGATCTAGAGCTACATTCATGTTCAATTTACCCGTGTCAGTAATAGAATTGGAAAACCAAATACCAAGATATTTGATTTTAGAATTGTTCCAATGAAAGCCAGTAGCTTCAAATTGTTGTTTGAGGCAAAATTTTGTAATTGGTAAAACTTCTGTTTTATCAGAGTTGATCTCATAGCCTGATACCGCTGAGAAATCGGAGATTTCTTGTAATAACGAAGGGATAGAAGAATCTGGATTAGAAATGAAAAGCAAAATATCATCAGCATAAGCAGATAATTTCAGATGATGATCTCCATATGGAAATCCGAAAATAGAGGGATTTTGACGAATACGGGAAAGAAAAGGTTCAAGAGAAAGAACAAACAAACGGGGGGGATAGTGGACATCCCTGCCTAACTCCTCGATGGAGTGAAAAATGCTGCGATACTTGACCATTCACGATGGTAGAAGCAGAGGGGGTAGAGTAAAGAAGAGAGATAAGAGAAATGAATTTGGTACCAAAACCATGCCATCGAAGAGATTTAAACAAAAAGGACCAATCCACCCTGTCAAAGGCTTTTTCCGCATCGATGGAGATCGCAGCAAGAGGAAAAGATAAAGAAGGAGCTTTATTGAGAACATTGAAAAATAGACGAGAGTTATCAGAGGTTAGTCTGCCTTTAACAAATCCACATTGTTCGGGGCCTATTAAATGAGGGAGGAAGGATTCAAGGCGCAATGCTAAAAGTTTAGCAAAGAACTTATAATCAACATTTATCAGGGAGATGGGGCGATAGTTTTTGCAAAATTTGGGATCCTTGTCTTCCTTATGAATAAGGCAAATAGAAGCTTCTAGAAAAGTGCCACTTGCTGCACCTGTGGAACAAAAATGTTGGAAAAGGTTAAAAAGTTTTGGTAATAGCAGATTGGAAAAATGAAGATAGAATTCTACAGAAAAACCGTCAGGACCAGGGGATTTATTCTTCTTTAAAGAAGTCAAGGAGGAGGAGATTTCCTGTAGTGAAAGATCCGTGTCTATAGAGGTGAAATCTAGATCAGAAGAGGAAGGAGGAGGAATAGTACTAAGATATTCATTAATGAGTGAATCAGTTGGTGGCGACTCAGAAGTGTATAGAGCACTATAACATTTTGTAAATTTGGCTAATATATCTTTATCTTTGAAAAGGTGTTTACCATCGGTAGATTGAATGGACTCAATTAATGTTTTCTCTTTTCTAGATTTTAAATAATTAGCAAGAAGTGAGCCAACTTTATTACGACCACCATAGTATCTGGCACTGCTACGAAGCATAGTGAAGGAAGCCTTGTCAGTAGAAATTTTATTAAATTCCATCTTAGCACAAATAAGTTGCTGCAGAGTAGAGTCTGATGAAGAAGTATAAAACTGATGTTCTAAGTGTTTAATGGAAGATAATAAAGCTTTATGTTTATTGGAGGACTGTTTCTTTTTCTTAGAAACAAAATCTATAATAAAACCTCGAGCAGTGGCTTTAAAAATATCCCACACTGAAACAGGAGACACAGAGGTATCTTCATTAATAGAGAAAAATTCTTCAGCAAAGGAGGTGAAAGAAGAGGAAAAAACTGGATCCTGTAAAAGATCATTATTAAATCTCCACCTAGACGTTTTAGAGTGAGGAGGAAGTAAATCGAAGTCAGCGACCACTGGAGCATGATCTGAAATCAAAATGGGCTCAATCGAGGAGGAAACAAGGTTTTGGGCCAAGGATTTGGAAAGAAATATATAATCAATCTGGGATAGCGATCCATGTGGAGGGGAAAAAAAAGGAAAATTCTGATTGGTCTGGGTTGCATAACCTCCAGGCGTCGACCAGTTGAGTCTGTGTGATAGTGTTAAGAAATTGTTTGTGAGTTTTGTGGGGAATAAAACGTACCTGGGATTTACGATCAATAAAAGGGTCTATAACTTGATTACAATCCCCTCCAAGTATAAAAAATTCATCTTTATTTTGAAAAAACTTGTCTGTAACAGTAGGCCAAAAAGAGGAATCGGGTTTAGTTGGACCATAGAGGTTAAACACAGTGAGAGGGATATTATTAATTAATAGTTTAACTAGGATCCACCTACCATCGGAGTCAATATCTTGTGTGACAACAGTGCATTTCAATTTTTTATGACATAGAATAACAACCCCATTCTTTTTTGTGTTAGTGGGAGAGACCAATACTGAGCCAACCCAATTACGCTTAAGTTTGAGAGCTTCAGCCTCAGATAAATGAGTTTCTTGTAACAGAACTAAATCAGGTTTATATGAGGCTAGATGTGAAAGAATTCTCTGCCTCTTTATAGGATTATTAAAACCTTTTACATTCCATGTAATAACTCTGAATGAGAAAGATTAACATCGTATAAACAACAGTGTGATATTAAGAAAAATGTAAATGAGCATAAAATGAAAAATGAGCAATTGAAAAATGGGTAAAAATAGGTGACAGGAATAAGGTGATATGATAAAAAAAAAAAAGAAGTGAAATGAGAAAGGTAGAAAATAAAGGAGAGTTAAGAAAATAGCAAAATCTTCCAACATCTGTAGAAGAAGAAACAAAAAGTAGTAAGAAAGAAGAAGACAGGATATAGAGATGGGAGGATCAGGCAAAGAAGAAAAGGGAAGAGTATAGGGAAAAGGGGAAAGGAAAAAGAAGAGAGAACCACAAGAAGAAGAGACAATACATATCCAAAATAAAGGAGGGAAGATCAGGCAGAAAAAGAAAAGAGAAGAATATACCCATTCGAAAAAAGGAAGAAAGCAGGAAAAGAGGGAAAAAGGAACGAGAAAGTAAAAGCAAGAAGAGACAGTACATATCCAAAAAGGATGACTGAAAAAACATACCTGAGGGGGACATAAAGAGATACATTGGGGCAAGAACGACACACGAAAAGATGGAACGTCCGAACCTGGGGAGTCTGGACCGCATCGGGATAAGGGAGAAGAAGGGAACGAACCGTACGAATTGAAAATACACAAACGAGCCTGTAGGGATACAAAAGAGACAATTAACATTAAATAATTACAGAAAAAATTATATGACTGGCGAACATATGACAAGAAAAATGACAAACATGAACAACATATGAAACTTAATGAACCTATAGAAAGATCAACAAAAATCATGGCATAACCGGGAAATTGCTAGACTGTTACATTAAGCAATCAGGAGAATCAACCATTAGAAGGGCCAGCAGTGTCCATGACACTAGTAGTATGAGAGTGAATACATTTCCTAAGTTCCGCAGGGTCTTGAAAGGACCGATCTGGTTCTGAAAAGTCACTTTAAAAATGTAGGGATGAAAAAGACCGTATCTAGCACCAAGAGAGCGTAAGGGTGTTCGAAGATTAAGGAACTCCTTTCTTCTAGCTGCTGTAGCATTAGACACATCTTGAGAGATATACACCCTTTGACCAAGCCAAGAAATTTGCCGTTTAGCTCTAGCTGCAGAGAGGATTGAGAGCAAGTCAGTAAATTTCAAAAATAGAATGATGACTCCCCTTGGTTTGACCGGAGACGTAGAACTTGAAGGACGTGGACCCAGTCTGTGGGCTCTCTGAATACTAAGGGATGTAGAAGAAGGCATATCTAAGAGCTTCGGCAAGAAGGAGGAAAAGAAGGAGACAGGGTCATCACCTTCAAGAGCTTCAGGTAATCCGTAAATACGAAGATTGTTCCTCCTATTCCTGTTTTCCAAATCCTCAGTATGTTGTTGAAGATTACGAACCTCCTTTTCTAAAGAAGAAAGCCTTTGAGAGTCACCTTGAACCGTTGAAAGTTGCTGTTCCATTGAAGATACTCTACTTTCCATTGTAGACCATTTTTCCTCCAGGAATTGCATTTTGCTGTTGGTTTCCTCTACAAAGGGGCGCAAGGCACGAATTTCCTCCAATAGCAGCTCCAAGGAGATAGGAGATGACGGCTTGTCAGGAGAGGGAGGATCATGCTTTAAACATTTAGAAGATGAAGAGGGCGGAGAAGATTTAGTAGTGGTAGACTGCGATGAGGAGTGGCGATTGGAAGCAACACCTGCCATCGTTCCTTCTGTTTGAGATGAAGTTAGTGCTGAAGAAGGAGTTTGTTCTAACGAAGAGGAGTTCTTTTTAGGTACAAAAACAAATTGTGGTTTACGCAGTCTTCCCATATATAGAAATCGCTCAGGTAGTGCAGAGAGTGTTGCGCCCCCTAGACATCAGCTGCAGCTTGCAAATTTCACAAGAGGAATAGTGTAGAGCTGCCACCTGAGGTAATTAAAAATTCCATGAAAAGAGAAGCTAATCATAAACAGACACAGCTGAGGGATTAATAAAAGTAACTTGCTTAAAGGTATGTCAAGGAGAAATATATGTAGCAATAGCCATAGAAGACGGTCATGGGAGCTCCAAATACGCCGTCAAAACGTGAGGTGTGCTGTGAAAGGCGCAACACTGCATGTGGGAGATTGAGACAGCTTGAGAAAATGATGAAAAACAAAATGGTGGGCGCTCTGAAGCGAGGAAAATATCATGTGAGATGTCCACAACTTCACATTGCAGAAGGTAAAGAAAACCACACTGTAGACAGGCTTACTGCAAGTGTTAAAGTAGTTATTCAGCCATGAAACTTAAAATATGAAAGAAGAATGGTAGTTCATGCTCGTTATTTTGAGAGAGCCGGTATTCACCTAAAATGGCGGACGCGCTGAAGAAAAACTATCCGCAACAGAAAGAAACGTGAGCGCTACACGCTGTGTCCTTAAATACGTCTCACTAGGGTCGCGGCATGTTCCGATTTGGATGCAGGCGATTTTCCGGCAGAAAAGTGTGCGGGAAGCGCACCTTCGGGCCACGAAAGAATCCAGATGCGGCGGAGCTTCCCCGTCAGGCGGCCATCTTGACCGGCGCCGTAACCACCACCCCCTAAATACGTGGATTTGATCTTGCTGCATGGTTTTCAAGCTCTCCTGCTCTGGTTCTAGTTCATGTATAAATTGTATGAGGCATCAAGGCGCTGGAGCGCTAATTCCTCAATCAAGCCCGGTTAGTGGTGGATCTGACATTACTTCTTGTGTGGGCCATTGTGATGACGCTCTGCTGTTTGTACACTCTTAATGAGAATAAAAAACTATGAAAATCCAAAATACTATACCGTACACAGGAATTGTTCAGCATTTCAGGCTCGTCTAAACTTTTTGAATAGGGACAGATGGATGGACACATTCAGCCATGAAGGTGCATCATGAGTGGTTAAGAACGTTTTTAAGATTTTCGATTTTCATAGTATAATGCAAATATTAAAGAAAACCTTTCAGGTATAGCAGCAAAATCATTGACTTTATCCCCCAAGAAAACAAGATTCTATTTTTCTCATTCTCTTTATATGGACATTGAGATGGTTTGGGTATGGTTACCACCATAAGGGATGAGGCTCCTCATTCATCAAATGTAGATTGATCCGACATCCACTGATTACCTGTTCTAGAGACTCACTCCGATGGTTCTTTTTCCCAGCATGAAAGTGTAAAGGGAAGAAAAGTCGGTAAGAAACAATCAATTAACCAATAATTCTCTTTGATACATAATTACTCAAGGACAACTATTTAAGGTTAGTTAGAATTATTACAGTGCCAAAAAAAACTGGACGTAAAGACACCTCAACACAAGGGTATACAAATACAAATGAATTAGCATGAAGCCAGATCTGAGCATCCAATTTAGTTGGTGCAGCATAAACAGCACAGTTGGTTCAAGTAGTAAGATAAGAAAATCAGGAAGGATGAGTCCAAATTTCCCTGCATCGAGGGTCGGTGTGTAAAAAGCATTAACTCAATCCCTACTCTAGCACTATAGTGACATCCATAATTAAGCATTTTCAGAAAGGATGAAAAGTGTCAGCACGTGGAGTCTTCCTAAGAAGTCTCTCCACGATCAATGGGTCAAGTAGCATAAAGCTACCAAGATAGAGCTTGTTCCAAGTTGCTCTCTCTCAGAAGGCAAGAAAAAAGTGGCGCTATCCCTAATTCCAACATCCAGTTATTGTCAGGTAGCACTCCCATGGTCCATTTCGAATCACGGCATCTGCTCTGAGTACAGTCCTGAAGGTATTTTTCCACGATGTCGACGGTGTACCTTCCTCGCTACAATTTGTCCTTGGTTCTCAGGCCTTCTCCTGTGTGTAATGCAAGGACCTTCCTTTATCGACTCAAGCCACACGATTGTAATGTCTTCGCTCCTTGCCTAGCTAGTAAAACAAAGTCATTATTCTATCTAACAAGAGCGCTTTTTCACCTGCAACACAATACGTGAAAAAGAACAGATTCCACAGCACACATGAAATTCAAACTGTTAATACTAAAACGCGAGTTTTCAGGGACTTGCACTTCAGGCCTACCAATTTCAGCTAACATAAGAATGCACTATGAAGACTTTACGAATACACATAACAATCAATGCAATTTTAACTGATACATTTACCTACAAATGAAATAGCATGATTAGTAAACCCATTTAATACTTAGATATTTGTCAGTTGCAAAACACGAGTTCTGCACGTTAACGTTTTCTGCTAGTTACATTCATTTTCTACGTTGCTTCTCCATGCTACTTGCCAATAGCCTAAAATACATCACCTATTCATGTTAATACAATTTACAATTCTAACACTTCACGTTAATACAATAAATGATTATATGCGGGTATGCTCTACATGTGATTATGATGTACCCCTACAAATGAAATAAGATTTCCACTCCATCCAACCTATCTTAAAGAATGCTGCTCTCTTAGGTATGAGTCTGTGAGTTAAAAAAGATTAAACAAAACAGAATCAGAGGACACTGTGTGGTCTCCTAAACATAGTAGATAGACGTAGACAATTCAAAAATATTTCCAGTGTCTGCAAAAGTTTCTATCCTTACTCAAGCCAAATTTCAAATTGTGTCATTATTTTTTCATTGTCACTGTCATGATAAACTATTACACTGTGAGCCCAAAAGAGCAAGACTAGTCTGGAACATGGACACCAACACATTGCTCCTAAAGTTGGTTGTCTCCTTGCTGCCTGGCAGGTCCAGATATGTGATCAAGGAAAGGCAATTGTGTATTGTTGAATAATGAGGCCTAAGGCATCCGCTGCAGCAACAGTGGAGTTCGCTCCTTCTCCTACCTCGCCGCAAAGTCCTGGAACGACCTCCCACTTCACCTCCGGACCTCACCCTCTTTGCTGGAATTCAGGAAGGAACTTAAGACCTGGCTGTTCAACTGAACCTTCCCCTGCAGCAGTGCTCTCAGTGCCTGAATACACACATGGGTGATTAGCTGTGCTCTACAAATCCTGATTGATTGATTGATGTGATGAATGTTACACCACTGGTGTGACTTCGCAACAAAAAAAAAAAATAGGGACAGTGGAAGTGACTTCTCAAGCCCCTATACCTCGCTGATCACATCACATGAAGTGACATCATATGAGGTTTAATTTGATAGAATAATGATAGGCTACATACCATTTTCATAAATCCATCTTTCAAAATGTGAAGCAATAGTATGTTATGCATCCTCATCGTCACTGGAGGACCTGGCTTGGTAGTTCGGGCTGGACTGTTCCCCCTGGAACAGGGTCAAAACTCATTTTCATATAGCTGGGTCCAAACAGAGGTGACATGGTATGCAAAATAATGATGGACTGGAATGCGTCCCGAGTAATTACCCGTGGCTGAGATTAATTCAAGCATTCCCTTCATCACTTTTTTGTATATTTTGATTTGTCGCCTTAAGTGGGATGGGTAAGCCCAGACATAGGTCCCGTGCACACTGTCACTGGAAAAAAACTTTACAAGGCTGATGAGCTCATAGCTAGGGCAAAACCAGTCCTGGCTTGCTTGTGTTCTGGTTCAGGGAGGACCTGGCTTGGCAGTTCGGGCTAGACTGTCCCCATTGGAGAAGGGTCAAGACTGATTTAATTTGCATATAGCTGGGTCCAAACTGAGGTGACATGGTGTGCAAAATGACAATGGACTGGAATGCAGGCCTGAGTAATTACCAGTGGCCGAGATTAATTCAAGCATCCCACCCATCACTTTTTTGCAAACTTTGATGTGTCACTGTAAGTGGGACGGGTATACCCATATGTGGGCCCTCTGCACACTGTCACTGGAACCAAGCTGTACCCGGCTGATGAGCCCATAACTAGGGTGAAACTAGTCCTGGGTTGCTTGTGTTCTGGTTTAGGGAGGGCCTGGCTTGGCAGTTCGGGCTGGACTGTCCCCATTGGAGCAGGGTTAAGACTGATTTTCATGTAGCTGGTTACAAATTGAGGTGACATGGTGTGCAAAATAATAATGGACTGGAATGTGGCCCGAGTAATTACCAGTGGCTGAGATTAATTCCAGGATTCAATCCATCACTTTTCTGCATACTTTGATGCATCAGAGTGAGGCAGAGGAAAGAGGTGCCTCTTTTTGTATTTACCACTTTCTCCCCACACTCCAACCTGTGCTGCACTCCCATTTTGTGTTGGGTAAAGAATAATGCACAGACACTAAAGATCATTACTACCATCACTTTGATTGCTACCATGCTCTAGAGTATTGGTACTGTGGAGGCAGCACAGCTTTAGCCTTATTTGATTGGCTTGCCACATGTATTCTCCACTATGGCGGATCTGTTTAAAAGTGCTCAAATCTTGAGACACATGTTCATGATGTGTGCATAGAGGAATGTCACTTACAAGGTGCTGACAATTATGATCTGGACAGGAGAAGAGGGGCAAATGAGAAGGCAGTAGTGAGATACCTCAGCATGGATGGGCATGTGTGAGAAATTGGGTTGTTGGTTGAGGGGGGTTGTTGTTGTTATGTTGTTATACTTTTTATAAAGCGCACAGCTGCCCCGGCAAAGGGGCGTCCCAGCACTGATATCAGAAATTAGGAGGCTACTAGCGAAAAGCAGGGCCTATAGCGGAGGGAAGAGGTGCGTTTTAATTGCCTTACAAAATGCCAGGTAATTCTTAATGCCGCGGATATGTATTGGAAGAGAGTTCCAGAGTTTGGCTGCCAGTGTGCGAAAGGAGCGCCCACCAGCACGCACCCTCCTCACCGAGGAACGACAGCCAGATGTTGACCCATAGAGCGGTGCTGGCGAGTGGGAGTATAAGGTAAAAGCAGGTTGGCCAGGATGCCAGGAGAGGAGAAATTCAAAATTTTAAAAGCAATGCAGAGGGATTTAAACTCTACGCGTCTGGCCACTGGCAGCCAGTGTAGTCGGCGAATGGCACTAGTAGTAGAGCAGGATCTAGGGAGGCCAAGGAGAGTTCTAGCAGCCGCGTTTTGAACCCTCTGCAGTCTCAGGATTTCTGTCTTGTTAGTCCCCAGGTAGAGCGAACTAGCATAATCCAGTCTAGACAAAATGGAGGCCTGAATGATAACCTGCCTGATGGATGGATCGAAAAAATTCAGCAGCGGTTTGAGCCCCCGCAATATGCCAAAACAGGTCCCTGCCACTTTCTTAGTTTGGACCTGGAAGCTAAGGGCCGAGTCAACCCAGACACCTACATTTTTTACCACCTGTTTAGGGGCGGGTGCACAACCCAGGGTAGCGGGCCACCAGCATTCACTCCACAGCTCTGAGTCTCTCCCTACCAGCAAGATCTCAGACTTGCTGGCGTTAAGCTGGAGGCAGTTGGCAGTCATCCACTCAGCGATAGCTGCGAGATCGCTCCGAAATTTGCGAGCGTCCTGCACGGAATCGTCAGAGAGTGCTACTACCAACTGTGTATCATCTGCATATGATACAGCTGTAAGGGTGAAACCCTTCTCAAGCCTAGAAGCACAAGGTGCCACTCGGGGGTATCAGGTCATGTGAGACCGCGATTGAGTGCGGGCCAGTTACAGGGATCAGGTTACTCCACCAGAAAAAGTTACCTCATAAAGTCCAGTGTGAAGAGTTCTGTTCACAGAGGAGGAGGCCGAGAGGAGCAAGAAGAGCAATGCAAATGGTCATCGCTGTAGTAGCGCCAAAAGCAGGCTGGGCATTGTGGACAGCTGTTGCTGTAGCTCGAAGATCCTGTTGAGTGTTTCGGATGATCGTTGCTGAAGTTTCGAATTGGCGGCCACCACGGACTGTTGCTGCTGTAGTGCGAAGTGAAGATCCGCTGCCAGTCATGGCTGGTGGTCACTGTAGCGCAAAGAGTCGGGGTCACCGGCACTTTCCCTTGGCGATTAGTGCAGGCACCAAGATTTTGGCTCAAACAGACCCGTTCATGGTCGCGAAGACCCCAAAACTTCAGGATTTCTCTTTTTCTTCAAGGAGGCGCTCAATTGATGCCACACCAAGGGTTGAGGTCCAGAGAGACGCTTCTTGGGGATCAGGAACTCACTCCAGCAGAAGCCAGCAGGTCCCAGGCAGGTCCAGTTGTATGTCCATGCAGGTCCAGTTGTAGCAGGTCAGGTGGGCAGCTGCAGAGAGCCCGCCAGAGCCTGTTGTGTCCATGTAGCTCAAAACAGGAGGTCAGACAATTGACCCTTGGAGTCACTTCAGCCTGGGATGAATGGTGCAGACCCAATCTTCCTTAACAGCAAGCAGGGCAGGCCTCCAGCAGCATGACGCCTGTCTTCTGTAGTATATATCGGTCCAGAAATGTACTGAAGAGTGGGTTTGAGGGTTCTATTTTTGCACCTGGTGCCCCCTTTGAAGTGGGAGAAGCTTCTAGAGCTTCCCCCTCGCAGAGGTGTCTGGGATTTCCTGCCTCCCTGCCCTGGTCCCAGCAGTGGTCAATTTGTAAACAAATAAGTGCTGGGGCTCTCGTCAGGAGGCAGCTTACACAAAACCCATTTCTCTTGTTAGCGCCACCTAAAACAGAACCAACTACTAACCATGGAAGTGGGGAGAGGATGTGGCGAAAGGGCTAGAGCTGTCGACTTTGGAGTTGGGGAACCAGGTTTGAGTCTCAGGTCGGCTCAACATCCTGTGATTCTGTGCAAATCACTTAATCACCTTGTAAATGAATGTGTCCTTACCTGGTGCTCATGAAAAGCACCAGTGTTGATGATTAAGTGCCGGTGCTGAGCACTGGAAACCACCGGCTCAAATTAAGCACTGGGTCTCAGTCTGTGTAGAGCACAATAGGTTAGTGTGAAGTCCTTTGTGTATGAGCTGGGCCAGTGCCTTTGAAGTGCAAATGTGATAGGTGACAGCTCTGCCCCCAATCAAAGCAGAATGGCCCATCCTACTATCATCCAGGCCTTCCACTAGGATACTGTCTGGGAGGAATAAAGGCCAACTGCCAACTACACCTAGTCATGTAGCCCAGGAACAGGATGCAGGCACCAAATGGTTAGAACAAGAAATGCCAACTTTCTAAAAGTAAACAAATAAAACATTATACCTTGTCTGAAACAATTTAACAAGCAAAACAAGTTATTTTATTGCATGATCAAGAAATTTAATTAGCATAACCACATTATTTTTTCATAATCTATTTGATAACATTTTGCATATCATATATACCTGAAAAGCATATCCATAAATTAATATATGATATACTTATTCACCCGACATCACATTTCAGTGTTATACTGAAATCTTCAATAATAAATGTTCAAAAGCAGACATTTTGAAACAAAAAATCAATATTTGTGATATATTAAAATTCACCAGTTCTCATCATTTGAACACAAGGAGTAACATATTTAGCTCACTTGTCCATACTCCTAAGACAAAGCATTCACAGGGGTTGAGACAAATTTGTAATTGAACCACTGAGAAGCTCCCAATCTTTAAGAGTTGCCCCCACAAAAAAAAGAAATACCCACAACTCCCTAATGCGTAATGTTGAAGTGTTTCTAGCCCCGTAATTTTGGCATTTCCTCAGGACCAAGAACTTCTTTTACTATCTAGTCCATTTGTGCCAGTTTTTTACAGGGTTCGAAACTATCAACATTACGCATTAGGTAGTAGTAAGAATCTCTTATTGGGGAAGCAACCCTTAAAGAATGGCTGCCTCTCCAACCTTGCTGAAAAGATAGACCCAGCCCCTTGGTATAACTTTCTAAAAGTTGCATTTTCAGCATTGTGACTTAAAATTAGACTAACAGTAAAGAGGGCTTTGAATTACAATTCCGCAGACTCCAAACATGACATTCCCACTTGCTCCTAAACAAAAGTTATCACTTATTAAATGTAATAAGGTAACCAATGTTATCCTATGAGAGAAGTAGGCCTCACAGTAGTGAAAAATGAGATGTTTTTCACTACCAGGATGCGCAAAACTTAAAATCACATGACCAACTTTTTAAATACACAATACCTTGTCCTCTGGGCTATTTAGAGCCTACTCGAGGGGTAACTTATATGCAATAAAAAAGAAGGTTTAGGCCTGGCAAAAGGTTTCTTTTGCCAGGTCAAAATGACAGTTTAAAACTGCACACACAGGCTGCAATGGCAGGCCTGGGATATGTTTTAAAAGGCTACTTAAGTGGGTTGCACAATCAGTGCTGCAGGCCCACTTGTAGTGTTTAATTTACAGGCCCAGGGTAGCTATAGCACTACTTTATTAGGGACTTACAAGTAAATTAAATGTGCCACTAGGGTGTAAGCTATTTTTACCATGTTTAAAGGAGAGAGCACAAGCATTTTAGCACTGGTTAAAAGTAGTAAAGTGTGCAGAATGCCAAGGCCCAAAAAATGAATTCAGCTAAACAGGAGGAGCTAAGGCAAAACATTTGGGGAAAGGCCAGCCTAAAGCTGACATGTCTAACACGTGTCTCCACCAACTGGAAATGGGGAGAACTACCCAGCCTCCTAGGAGTCTCATCCCTAGGGCAGAAGAAACTGGATAGACCATCAGCATGCTGGGACCTAGGGTGGTGTTCCAACATAAAATCCATTTCTTGTAGGGAGGTGGACCATCTCAACAATCTGGGATTCTCATCCCTCAACAGCATCTGAAAGGCCTGCGTTCTGTCTGAATCCAGAAGTGAGCCCCAAGCAGATGTAATCTCAGCGTCTTCAGTACCCAGACAACAGCAAAGGCTTCTTTTTCAATAGCACTCCACTTCTGTTCCCTGTGAAGGAACCTCCTGATAATGATGGCTACTGGTTGATCTAGGCCTTTCTCAGCCCTATGCCATGCTCTGAATTGTCTGTCTGCACAATAAATTCCTGGGAGAAGTCAGGGGCCTTGAGCACAGGTGCTGTGCACATGGCCTCCTTGAGGGTGTCAAAGACTTTCTAGCAGGCCTCCATCCAAATCACCTTTTTGAGCTGCTTCTTAAAAGTGAGCTCAGTTAAGGGGGTAACAATGGCGCCAAAATCCTTAACACATATCCTATAGTCAGTCAGTCAAATATCTTTATTTCAGCAATTTTGCCATAAAGGGCAAAAAAACATCACAGTGGGAATTAACATAAATACATTTGGGCGTAAAAGGCGATTGTAGACATTAAAATATTGAAAAGCCTGATTTTAAAATAATGTTAAAAAGCAGAAACAATAATAAAATTTAAGCATTCAATAAGAGGTTTACAGACTCAAAAACATTTCTAATCTGATTTGCTTTTCGAATAAAATTTTAAACTGAAAAACATATGTCTGTCATGATTAACCTTTGTAAAAATTCCATTACTACCTGGAAATGGTTAATCCCTGCCTTACGCAGCAAAGAGACCAAAAAGGAGCTTCTCAGCCCTGAATGCAAAGGGCAGAATAAATAAAGTGGCTCGTGCTCTGTTTTGTGACATTATTACAATTACATGGTGGTAAGTCCAGCTGCCAAACTCATTGTGTAGGAAAGGCTACTTTAAAATGGATTAGGTTTAATCTAAAATATGTTAAAAGAAGACGCTATTGTGCATTTTCAATCCAACCCAAATATGGTTCCGTAAATTTAACAGTTGAAATTTGCAGGTAATGCTTGACTGTTTTCATGTTTGAGGCATCCCTTTGCCCCTCCTCCAAACAATAATCTGCAAGGCGAGATTTAACAATAGACTTAGCATTAGACGGCATATTATTTGGGGACACAAACATCTCCTTTAGGCCCAATTTATAAAAGGCAGATTTTACGTACATGAGCCAAGGTATCTTGTTTGTATTATCCAGAGATAAGCACTCTAATATGCATACTCTCACCACACTTGCTTCGGGGTTTTGCTAACACTTAATCCATAACAGGAGTGGTGCAATTGTTATCTGGTCCTCTATGTAATATATATGCCCAACTCCTTGTAGCATATAAGATTTGCAGAGTTTTTCGGAACTGCGAGCATCCTGCATTTGAAACCATTTTCTAAGTATTGGAGCATATCTGCTTTTTCGTAACCCTATACCCCTGCCCCATATAGAGTGGTGGAGATGCATTTAGATTTATATAAAGCTATCATCTCTGCAAGGGGTTTATGTTTTAGATTCCTTTCAAAACGGAAAATGGCCTCCATGTTCCTTCCCATTTACTGTGATTTTGAGGTTAGATGGGTTTTCCATTTTAATTAATTGCTAGCATCACCTCACTCACTTCCATGTATACTTCCATGGGGGCATTTCGGGGTGCTGGGGCTTGGTCTACCCAGGGGAAGCAACTTAGGTCATTGATTGGTGATGACTGTCTGTCAATGGGTTGGAAAAAACCTCTAAAATGTGTTACCCACTGATCTTCCATAATTATGACCTCCACCTTGCGGGTATCGAAGTCAGAGAAAAAGGGATGATTTATAGCCTGTCAGAATCTAGTGCTATCTCTTAAAGAGGCGGCCATGGCTAGTTCTTCCCAGGCCTCTTCACTTATTTCCCTCTTCCTATCCTCGATGGCACTCTGGTAATCTAGTCTGGCCCTTTTTACATTCATGGGATTGCATTGAACCATCCATGTGGAACAACCTCTAGGGTAGGTCTAAGCATGACCAGGCTACCTGAAATTGATTCACATAGCCTTTTGAATTCTGTTAAAAACAGGGTGTGGCTTGGATTATCTTCCATGCACGTCATGATGAACCCCATGTTATCATTAACAATTTTCTGTGTAAATCTAGACGGATCCACTTTTGCCCATTTAATTTGTAGGCCTTTGTTTTTGTAAAACACATGTTATGCTCTTTTTTTTTTAGGTCCAGTGATATGATATGCAGACAGGGTTGTAGTCGCTGAGGCAATTGACCAGAGTCCCAAGGTTTGCCACTAGTGGGATGGCATCCACAGATATTAATATGAAATCTATAATACTCCCTGTAGTTCCTCCTGTGAATGTTGGAGTCGGCTTAATGGTGTTTAGCTGGGACACACACAAAATCAATAAATCATATTTCAAAACCAGCATATTCAGTGTGTCCCCCAATCTGGAATGTTTAAAGTGTACCCTGTCTATACATTCATTCCCCGTAAAGCTACATACATGATTATCATCTGTAGAGCATAGTGTGATATTAAAATCCCCTAACCATAAGATAAAAACGTTCTTGGTCAAGTGAAGGAAAAGGTCATCTAAAAATTCATCCAGGTTGTTAATTCCTTTACATGCTTCTTGATAAAAGATGTTGTTATAATAATTTATCAGCAAGTTATCACGATCCCCTGTTAATAAAATCAAGGACACCAAGATTAAGGATGAGGACCATTTGACCACAACTTTAACCTTTTGAATTTAGAAGGAAACAAAAGTTGCAAGGCCCCCTTGTGCCCTTCCTGCTGTGGATGCAAGTGAAGGTTGGAAAAATATGGAGAAGCCATGTATATAGAATGGTTTGGTCATCCAGGTTTCTTGGGCGCAGAAAAAAATCAAAGGACTAAACCAATTTTAGCCAGTCTGGATTTGTTACTTTTTGGCGGGCACCTGCAATGTTCCATGTGGCCACGATAAACCCTTTCCGATGAGAATTTGGCTTTCCTGCTACTTCATAAACTGGATTAAGTTCCCCATATCTTGTTCGGGCAATGTTCAGGCCTCCATGGCTTTTGCATTTGATATACGAGTAGATTCAGGCAGATCCCGAGGGAAAGGGGAGGGCCCTCCCAACGTTGCATTGGTGGATGACAGTTCGATGACTCAGAGAAATCGGGAGTGTCCACAATGGAATTGAGGCTGTTGTAGGCACCTCCTTTAGTAATGGGTGAGGCCCAGGAAGCTCCTCACCTCAAAATCAGTTTTAGGAGGTTCAGGATGGTCTCAATCTTGGCCCTGAGGGCTGCACTTTGCCCCCAACCACCAGGTATCCTAGATACACCCCCTAACACTGCCTGATCTGGCACTTGCTGGCCTTGATTGTCAGACCTGCCTATTCCAGAGCCTGAAGCACCTCCTGGAGGTGGAACAGGTGTTCCTCCCAGCTGGACTATAGACAGCTATGCCGTCCAGGTAGGCCACACTGAATGTCTTTTTCCCCGCCAGAACCCTGTTAACCAACATCTGGAAGGTGGCAGGGGCATTATTCAATCCAAAGTGTATCACCCTAAATTGGAAGTGTCCCTCCGGGGCAGAAAATGCAGACCTCTCTTTGGTCTCCTCAGTCAGGGCAATCTGCTAATACCCTGAAGTCTAGGCAAAAGTACTCAGGAACTTGGCAGCTCCCAGTCTGTCGATGAGGTCAGCAGCTCAGGGCATGGCGTGAACATCAGTCTTGGTGATGGAATTGAGCCCCCAGTAATCCACGCACAACCTTAGTTCTGGGGTGGTGGCTGGTGCAGCAGTTTTTGATACTAGAACATGGCTGGGCCAGGGACTGCTGGAGTGCTCAATCACCCTCAATGCAAGCATTTTGGAGACTTTCTCCTTAATGCTGGTCCTCACTTTGTCTGTCAATCTGTACATTTTATTTTTCACAGACATACTGTCTTCAGTATCAAAGTCGTGGGTAGACAGGTGTGTAAGCCTATGGTTGAGGAAGAACAGAGAGGCAAACTGCCACAACAACTGATGACTTCCTTCTGCTTTTCTGGAGTCAGAGTAGTGGAGAGGTTGACACCCTCTACTGACCCATGGTCCTTGGTGGATGGATCAGGTAGAGGTTTACTCCCCTCTTCCACCCCACCATCTGTCGCTAGGAGCATGGTGAATTCAGGCCTCTCACAGTAGGGTTTAAGGCAGTCGACATGGAGAACCCATAGGGGTTTCTAGGGGTCACTAAGTGCGCCAGGTAGGTGACCTCCTGTTGTATTCCGCTTTAGGTGTCCGTATATAGGTTTTCCTGAAACATGTCCTTATATAGGCACAATTCGCATTGCCCTTATATAGGCATAGAATCCCAGTCCTTATTTAGGCATTAGCCGTGCACTCCAAATACAGGCATGGTCACCGACATCCGTCCACCCTAACGTCACAACGAGTTCTTAGAAACCAGACCCTTAAGCTCTTGGGAGTTCCCCTAGCACAGGATTATTGATTTCTCCAAGAACTCATCTATTATGCATGAACCGCTATACCTTAAGGGTTCATTCCTGACGTCTTCCTCTGTCCGACTTCACGTCAATGCTAACATTCCAAGGCATCTACCAGGTATAAATATACCTTCCCTTGCCCAAGCAAGTAAGAGGAGACCTCGACTTCAGAGGAGCCCGTATCCCGGCCTGACGCACTGAGAAGAGACGCTGTCATCCCTGCTCGCAGAGAATCCAGCATCCAGTGTTCTGACTCCCTTTGCGGGGTGTTAGAGTTCCAGATCCGGAAAGAGATTCCCACCTCTCTCATTCTCAAGGTATGGAGCTGACTAGGACCTAGAGGGACTCTTGGCATACTAGACTTAACATACTCTTAGTATACTATACTAGAGAATACTCCACCTACTTCTCATCTTTCCCTACACCTAGGTTAGGTTAGGTACACTGGGGTAGAACTAGCTTAGAGACGCATCGTATGAGTACTCGCATTTTTAGCTCATGTTATTTATGTACGTGAATATATGCTAAAAGATAATGCTAGCGCAGTATTATTTATTTCTACTGCTTACGCTGTACATTATATATCTTGCATACTGTCTTGTGATCATAACAGCGCATATCTCTTACACGAGAAACAAGACTGTTCAATAAAACCTTTTTATTGAAACGCCCATCTATTCTTTCTGTGTAACTCTGAGGAAACTAAGCATGCACGATTAGCTGAGTGAAACTGTTATCTATTGCTTCCACGATTCTGAGAAGTGTTACGATTCTAAAGGGAAACAAAGTTGTCATGTTTATGCGGTTGCCAGAAACTACTCCCTTCTTGTTTACAAGGAGTTTCTAGTGGCCTCTGAGCTAGCTGGCACAAAGTAATTAAGTTTAATATACTCGATAGGGACATACCGACCTCAGTCCTATGTCAAACCTATAGGGTATATTATTCCAATGCGCAGAGCCTATTAGGGAAATAGGAACTACACTACATGGCACCCATCCGTTTGGTAAGGCAGTAATTTAACGCTAGATACTGAGTAACTCAGTCGTGCTTTTCTCTCAGAGACCCCTACTCACATACTCCATAAGACGTCTGGAGTGGGTAGGGTTAAATATCCGCCAAAACTAAATAGGACAAAAAACCCTATATATTAGTTGCTTGGTTTGTTCAACGTTGAAGGATACAGTGTTCCAAAATATTGTGCACCTTATCTTTTGTTTCCTTGAAACTTGTACTACATTTTTCAAAAAACAAATGTCCACACGCGGGGACAATGAAACCGAGAACGGTGTAGCTGCAGCTGACCCAGTCGTAACAGCTTTTAACTTTACCGGTTTAAATGAAACCGAGGAGGGTGTTATAGGCATCGCTCCAAATTTAAGGAGAGCCATCACTCTAAAACTTATAAAACACGGCCTACCACCAAGAGGGGGTAGAGCAGTTTTTGTGATAGAGGCACACGAATCCTTTCAGACAGAGGTATTCTATTCATGGATAGTATTCCCAGAATCAAATCCAGTAACAAGAGTGTTTCACTTCTACAAAGAAGATGAACCACCAGAGGAATATATTCCTTTCGAGGATATTGAAATTCCACTAACATACCAGGAGCATCAGCTCTGATTTAAAGGCGCCCTAAAACATCACAAATACATTACAAGGCTTGGTCCACTAGGTAGACCAGGAGCAACATGGCCGATTCTAGCCGGCTACACACCTCATCCTGACATTGAAGAGATGTCAGACGAGGAATTACTTACTCAACTTACAGAGTTAATACAAATTTACAGACAATTAGTCCAATATGTCATGCGGACTTTCACAGTCCAACCACCATTGACCATTCCAAATCAAACCCCTCAACAGGGGAATACACTAAAAATTACACCACAGACTTTATACGCAGTCATGGGTAAAATGCCCACAAAACGTGAGCAAATTCCATTCTGGATAGCTCAAAAATTACTCAAATCAAAGCAGTATTTCCTAATACTAGCCCTTATGAGAAACACAGAATCCTAACAATCTGTTTACCAATGGGGATCACACCACAACTGGAAGATTGCACCACTTGGGGCGCAGTCTTTGCTGCCATCTATACTAAAACACATGGTGTTCCGGCAATTGCAGTAATACCAGATGTCCTGAAACAAATTCAAAATGAATACGGGGCAGAGCCTGCTCTGAATTTAGGTATGAAATTACTGAAAAATTTCGACCAGGTCTCAACAATAATATTATCTAATATTAAAGGGGAGGCAGCATCAGTGGCGATCCGCCAACGTTTAAGGGAATTTGATGTTACAGAACATCAAACAGAACTACCCAGAATAATAGAACAATCTTATGCAGAATTAGGCAGAGATAGTTTGGGTGGAAGACCAGTGAAGCCAAAACTATCTGAAAGTCCTGAGAAGGACTCTATTAAACAAACTCCTACATCTTCTAAAAAGAAGTGGGAAACTAATAAACAAAATTCAAACGAGAAACGTTCTCAATCCCGAGGTAGGTCTCCTCAAAAGGAGCCCTCTGAAAGGAGGTATAACCTCAGGAATAGAGATAATTTTAGAAAGATTGACAGGTATCAAGATACTGATACATGTTCCTCTCGTACCTTTCAGATATCGTCACAGACATCGGAAAGAAGAGGATGGTCAGAACATAGAGAAGAACGCGTGAAATCCAAAGACGACAAACACGTTCAGAAAAATAAATCAAAACCTCAATTCTCAAAAAAGAAGGTAGCAGGTCTGAAGATCAGACATGCCGAGAATACTGAGAACACAGCTCAAGAACAGAGAATGGGCTCAGACAATGCTGGACAGTGCAGCAGAAGTCACAATAGCTCGCCAGAACCTGAAGGAACTTCTGGAGATAGTGGACTTGAATGAGTACATCACAGTAGAGACTGTAGACACCAGGGTTAGTACTCCACAAACGTTATATGAAATAACACTCCGAATGGAGGGAGACATACCAAGAAAGGTGAAAACACTCTTTTGGGAGAAACTTTCAAGGGGTTATGATATATTTCTAGCAGAAAAAGACCGGCCACCACAATTTGTCAGGGAGTGCCCACATGGTGAGGACATTATTATGCCTGCCTTCTCCAAACATATTCCAATTCACCTAAAATATACTTATGCCAGGAAATGGGCAGTTGCCCAGGCCCCAGCATTATATAAAAATCATGTAGGATGGGATGAGGACTCACCTCACCATAAAATACAGTTAAAAAATGAACCTACTGCACAAAGGCAGTATCCAATAAAGCAAGAAGTTAAAAAACAGGTCAGGGAGATCTTAGATCAACTTGAATACCAAGGGGTGATTGAAACATGCACCTCCTCAATGAACAATCCTTTGTTTCCTGTATCCAAACCAGACAATACGTATCGTCTAGTTTTGGATTACAGACATGAACACTTGTTCTAAAACATTTGCAGTGCAAAATGCACATAGTACAGCATTAATGAATAACATTGTGCGTAAATAATACAAAACCACATTAGACATTTCAAATGGTTTCTTTTGTCAAAACATAGCACCTGAAAGCAGGTACTTAACAGCTTTCTCAATAATGGGGACTCAGCGTCAATTTTGTCGACTCCCACAAGGGTTCAAAAACAGCCCAGGGTTATTCTCAGCGAGGGTAACAGAGTTACTACAAATTTATGATAATGAGGCATTGTCATATGTCGGTGACATCTATCTGACAGACGATGACCTAGATAGGCACTTGAACAGGGTGAGTACCATTATATTGGGCTTCGCCTCTGAGGGCTATAAATTCAACTTTAAAAATCCAGAGTTGCCCATCTCAATGTCCTTTTCCTAGGATATGAGCTTTCAAGTGAAGGCAAGAGCCTGGCAGCTAGCTTTTTAGAAAAGTGTGCGCTGCTCCAACCTCCAAAAACGCTGAAAAACTTACAATCCATCTTGGGTTTCCTAAATTTTGGAAGAACATACATTCTAAATTATGCAGAAAGGGTTAAACCTCTCTACGAATTAATCAAACCTGATTTTTCAATCAAACATTGGACACAGGAACACACAGAAATCCTGCGTTCACTGCAAGCTAACATGTTAGCAACAAATCACATACAAACACGCGTAAATCAATGCAATTTAGGGATCCGAATAATTTCGGGTCAATGCGGATTCACCTACTTAACATTTAATGAGGGTGAAAAAGTACCAATAGCATACAAATCACATTTGTATACACAAGCAGAATTGCGCTTCACTTCAACAGAAAAAATACTGACAGCAGTTCAAACCGCTGTAGCAAAAGAAAGAGCTCTAGCCCAAGGGAAACGCATTATTGTCGTAACCCCAGTACTGGCCTTAGAGGCGGTTACTAAAGCGAGCATTCCAAATGCTAAAGCATTACATCCTAGATGGATACAATGGGTTAATTCTCTTGCTGCAACAGATGTTGAATATGTTTTTGATCCTGATTTAAAAACACAAGCGTTCCTGCAATATGAACATGAATGTCCTCTGCCCACTGAAATTCTGCCTCTCGATCAGAACGAATTCATAATTTACACTGACGGATCAGCACAACCCACTACAGGGAGTAAGCAAGCTTGCAGTGCAGCATGCGCAATCGTTAAAGGTCGCATGCAAGATGGTAACTTCAGACCAATGGTCACTAAAACTCAATCTCTAGGAGATTGTACAGCTCAGCGAGCTGAACTACAAGCATTCAAACTGGCACTTGAAAGTACAGATCGGGAATTCCCCACACTCATAGTGTGCAATTCTTTTTACTGTGTTCAGTCGTATAATGAATATATACAAAATTGGCTTATAAATGGGTTAAAAGATGCAAAAGGTGGCACAATAAAGCATAAAACGCTTTGGGAACAAGTAGTTCAGTTAAAAAACGAACTACCAAAGGCTCACGTGATACACACGCTGAGTCATCAACGTGATGGCGTTCACGTTGCAGGGAATTCATTGGCTGACGAAGCCGCAAAGGGGGCTGTTCAAGCGGCTTCCGTAGCTGCGATCACTCGTTCAAAAGCGAGAATAGACAGTGAGATATTGTTGGCTGTCAATGCTTCAAGCAAAGGCAGTGGTGCAGCGTTACCAAAAAGTTTCCACTCAAGTACTCTTATGTAATTGATGCGAACAATATTCCTTTTGCTCGAATCCCTGGAGTGGGGGATAGGGTAATTCCAAACATGGAACGTAGAGCAGCTTTGATTTATGAAGCACATCTGGGGGAGGGTCTGTCACATCAAGGGATCTCTAAAACAATATTAACATTAAAAGAGATGTACTGGTGGCCTGGAATGAATACACAGATTCACATCTTCATCAATGACTGCATAGACTGTAAGGTACAGCGTGATGCAGAACGCCACCAGACACCATGCTACGAAGTAGCCTGCCCAGTACAGACACCATTGTTAGATAGCATTAGACTATCTACGCGCAGGCGTCCTTTTGGACAAATGCAATCCCACAAATACTAAGTCAAGGTTCCTATGGATATGGCCTCAGCGCTCGGCTGACGCTCGAATTGTTATAAAAGATTTGTGAGTCTTTATCGGCACATACGCAATAGGCACACTACATTCTGACCAGGGCCCTGCGTTTAGCTCTCTGGCTTACAAAGAAGCCATGGCCAGTTTGGGCGTTGCATTGCGGTACTCCTCTCCGTTTCATCCTGAGGGAAATTCTGTTGTGGAAAGGAAAAACCGGGACATAAAGCAGTCTATAACAGCTAGGGTATTAGGTTCGGGTGATGGGTGGGTCAAACATCTTTATGGGGTCCAACGCTCATTAAATAATTTGCCAAGAAGTTCTCTAGGGGGTCACTCCATATGAGGTCCTATTTGGGACGAGAATGTGGGTTCCTGATCTCGAATGTAAAGGCACAGTGGTGGAAAATAAACCCTTTGATATCAAAGATCGTTTGGCTGTTTTACAGGATCTAAATGAACTAAGATCGAAACAAAGCAACGTGTTCCTGAAGCCAACCACCACTGGGGAAAAACCGGCAGTCCCAGCAAGGCCTGTCTGGATCCCAAAATTGGGGATCTAGTCAGAGAGAAGATTGCGGACAAGAAGGAATTTGGACCTTCTTACAGACAACCAGTACCTGTCCTAGCCGTTCACGGAACAAGAACAGTACTTCTGCCGCCCCTTGCTGGAAAAAAGGAGAAAAAGATTTGTGTCAATCGACCTCATCAAACCACAGTATGTGGCCAATACTAAATAGTAGGCCTCGTGGACTCCGACCTAGTAGCAGACGCACTCCTCTCGCTACTATCCAAGAGGTTCAGACTGAAAGACTGATAACCATCGAGAATTCAGCAGTAACAGATGAAGGACTAAGCAACAATGCTATGGAACTCATCCCTCTTGAAACTCAAGTAACAGTTCGTCCAAATACACCTGTCTACACCAACGTAACAAGTGATCAACTGGTTCCAGCGATTTCAACAAATCCTGATGCAATTCCAACAATTGACAGAACTGCTTCTGGCTAATTCATTAACTTTAATACTTTTTCTGAGGATCCAAGTGAACCTGAAACGACGCCAGCATCAAAAACTTTCAAACAGCAAGTACAAGACTTTTTCATTTTCTGAAAAAGACTTATCTGGTTTCACCATGGATTGAACTGTGGATTATTTCTGGAATATTTTTCTTTCTGCTTTGGCTAGCTTTGGTTATGACTATCAGCGTGCTTATAAATGGCAGATACATCCGTTTGGACATTGAAAGTAAAAATGTGAACTTACTTTTGAAACCACACAAATCATCCCATTGTGAAGCAAGAGACTTGTCAACAGTGAACATCACAGCCGTTCCTATACAGGATGGTGTAGTGTGGGACAAAACAGATTTCGATATCTTCGGCCCTACAGAACTTTTGAACATTCCACATTTATTTAAAATTTCACTAAGTGCCTTTATTTCGTCCAGTACCTATTCTGATGATTGGGACTTTGAGACTGTAAATGATATGATGTCTGACCTAGAGAGGTCTGCTGCATTCTCTAACAATGAATATTTAGAGGGTTCATCAGACTATGAACAGCTATATTGTTACAACCACTATGGTCATCATTTCTTGCATAAATCTGCAACACCTAGAAATGTGTTTATGTTTAACCAATGGGAGCATTGTCCTACACCACCAAAGGTAGTTCAAAAACGTTTGCTAAAAAGTTCCCCTATTTTTCAGGGTACAATACATCTGATCCAGAAACATTTTACTATAAAAATGTAAACAAAACAGGACAGAAAATTATGTTGACAAATACAAAACAGATTTACTCTGCAGCATTTATTACCCAATTGTCTAGACATGGATTTGAATTTTGGAAAGACACAATAAATCTGTCAGGTGTTCTAAAGATTGGCAAGTACAGGGGATAGAAGCTTTGTTTAGAGTGTGTATCATCCCTCAGCAAATAATGTTTTTGAATGACACTGTGCAACAAACGTCTTGCCTTGGTTTAGCCAAGATCAAAGACATGAAAACACCTTCTGTACCAACACCTGCAAGTAATAACACTACACAGGCAGCGGTTACAGTTGACACAATACTACAAACCAACAGAACAGATCCTGATTGGAAAAACTGGTTACTCTGGCCCACAGACACAAACATCTGTCAAGAAAGATTCCTGAATAGAAGACAGGGCTTTACTATCCATAGGCCAGACCCACGATACGTTCAAAGGACAACATCCGGGGGTAGTAACAACATACAGTGTAGGAAAATTGTGCCTCGAATGGCTACAAAAATCTACACTTGAGGATGTGAAACAACACTTATCTTTACTTCAAGAAGACGCAGACCTTAGGGAATTCTTGCTAGGACCAAGAAAACCGCGTCAAAAACGTTTCATATATGCTGGCATCTATGCTGCTTATAATGAAGTATGGAAGGTTTCACAGGCAGAGGCCGCAGAACGAATACGTGAACTTGATCGTATTAACTTAGAGAAATCTCTCACTGTGGTCGACAATGGGTTAACAACTTTGTAATCCAGAATTTATTCATTGGACAACATTGTATCCTCTGCTATTGACATACTGGAACAAGATTTAGCCATGTTACAACAAGGCCAATCTCAGTTACGTTCTATTAGGTTATTAAGCTGGACGCTGCAATCTTTGCGTGCGGGCTATGTGCCTTCGCGTTTTATCAACACGTCTTCTCTGTTTGCAGAATACAATCTGACTGATAAACAGAGTGAACTGGCACAAAGGGGAGCAAAGTATACAGTGCTGAGCATTGAAAAACTGGAAAAATTACCATTCACAGTGGCAGAAAAACCAGCTACAGAATGGCTTATTCATGGCAAAATCACTCTGCCTGTCACTACTTTTCAGTTTCAGTATTGCCTCAAACAAATGCAAGCAGGCAAATATGAAAGGTTGGGTAAAGAATACATTAAGACATCCTGGGATTTACCTTACGAATACAGATGTTGGAGGGGGGCTCGTGAAGTGTTTCTGAGCGGTACACACTGTGAAAATGCACTAAGCGGTTCACTCATATGTCAGGACATTTCTTTACACGGGGCTTGTAATGGTTCTGTGGCAAATTTGTCCTGCCACCAGCAGGGTACACCAGCTACTGTGATTAATCCAACGTTTGGCCAACTTTCTAACGGGAGTTACCTTATGTTGAATGATCAGAGTTGCTGTGGCATGTTGCCAGGCATCCCATATCTGGTAACGGTCGACTCCAGGGTCACTTGCTGTATGCAAGTATTGTTCCCCCAATAGACACAGTCAGGAGTCGCCTTTATGGCCTTCATTGAATGTTTCTTTTATACGATTTGATTCTTTAAGCAGAATGAAAGTCATGCTTTTGCAACAAACCGTGCCTTTGACCTCGGCCAAAGAAATCTATGATTTACAAATTGCAAGGACTTCGGCTGAGATACAGGCTTTAATTCATACAAACTGCCCTATACATTTCGCAGAAATGATGGGACGTATCTTTAACATGTCTGATACGAGCGGAATTGTACATGTATTTAAGACCATCTGCTCGGGACTGTTAGCACCTTTTGAAGCAGTCCTCGGAATCATCCCAAACTTCGCACATTCGGTGTTTGGTGGTGTGCCATTAATTCTAGCACTTGTTGCAGGAATCCTATTTCTATTCCTACTATTACGCTATGGCAAGCCTATCCGCTCGACATCACTCCGAGCGATGTGGAGAAAGCTCTCCTAGAACGGAAGTGCCGTGAGCTCATAGTGCAACTTTTGGGCATACCTCGTCTACGGGAACTTAATACAACATGGTTCCTGTCATTCAGACCAATCTGGCAGGATTGCATCTTACCTGTTCTACGCTGCCTGCTTTGCGGTGAAGAATGCGTGCTAGACACCTGTCTAAAACTCCCATCAGTCATGCCAACGGATATCGATACTCTGCTGGACCCGATAACGGCCCATGCTCTGTGTTGTCCCCAAAGGCTACCAATCCTGATGATGGCATTCACTGAGATCTCACAGATGCTTCCTGCTGCTGCTGAGGTACGAGATGGATCAACAGGCACACAGGTAACAACGGACGCGAACATTGCTGCGGCATCTTCTGCTGAAGGCGATGTTTCTCATCTCTGTGCGATTAACCTTCTGAACGAGGTGTTCCAAATGTCACCAACTTCGGTAGAGCGATATTTTGTCTACAGAAATAGATGATTTCATGTTTACACCAGACCCATACACTGACTTTGATTCGGCTCACAGTGTACCAGGGACGCAATGAATTTGGCCTTCATATTTTCAAAACTTGGAACTCTTCCTAAAATTGAACTTTTTCTTTTTTTCTTTTTGTTTTGAAAATACATGGCAATACAATCTGCTTACAGTAGAACTATTCTTATAAAACGGACTTCTTTGAATACTTCCAGGGACACATTGTCACCTTATCTGTCTAAAATTTCATTTAATACCATGATATGAAATGGCTTTGATTTTTGAAAACTCGTCAACCATTTCATCATATGTATATATTTCTGTTTATTCATTCATGTTGCATTTATTTCCAATATATGCTTAGAATGAAAAAATGCTTTAAAATGTACAGTACCTATTGCATTCAACAGTTTATTTTAAACTTCTTTTAATATGCTTTTAGAAATGTTTTTAGCAACATGTGGTACTCAGTTTAATGTTTAGCATTTAATGTTTAGCATTTAGTAGTATCGTTCATTCGAAAGTGGAATGGGTGTTGTATTCCGCTTTAGGTGTCCGTATATAGGTTTTCCTGAAACATGTCCTTATATAGGCACAATTCGCATTGCCCTTATATAGGCATAGAATCCCAGTCCTTATTTAGGCATTAGCCGTGCACTCCAAATACAGGTATGGTCACCGACATCCGTCCACCCTAACGTCACAACGAGTTCTTAGAAACCAGACCCTTAAGCTCTTGGGATTTCCCCTAGCACAGGATTATTGATTTCTCCAAGAACTCATCTATTATGCATGAACCACTATACCTTAAGGGTTCATTCCTGACGTCTTCCTCTGTCCGACTTCATATCAATGCTAACATTCCAAGGCATCTACCAGGTATAAATATACCTTCCCTTGCCCAAGCAAGTAAGAGGAGACCTCGACTTCAGAGGAGCCCGTATCCCGGCCTGACGCACTGAGAAGAGACGCTGTCATCCCTGCTTGCAGAGAATCCAGCTTCCAATGTTCAGACTCCCTTCGCGGGGTGTTAGAGTTCCAGATCCGGAAAGAGATTCCCACCTCTCTCATTCTCAAGGTATGGAGCTGACTAGAACCTAGAGGGACTCTTGGCATACTAGACTTAACATACTCTTAGTATACTATACTAGAGAATACTCCACCTACTTCTCATCTTTCCCTACACCTAGGTTAGGTTAGGTACACTGGGGTAGACCTAGCTTAGAGATGCATCGTATGAGTACTCGCATTTTTAGCTCATGTTATTTATGTACGTGAATATATGCTAAAAGATAATGCTAGCGCAGTATTATTTATTTCTACTGCTTACGCTGTACATTATATATCTTGCATACTGTCTTGTGATCATAACAGCGCATATCTCTTACCACGAGAAACAAGACTGTTCAATAAAACCTTTTATTGAAACGCCTGCATCTATTCTTTCTGTGTAACTCTGAGGAAACTAAGCATGCACGATTAGCTGAGTGAAACTGTTATCTATTGCTTCCACGATTCTGAGAAGTGTTACGATTCTAAAGGGAAACAAAGTTGTCATGTTTATGCGGTTGCCAGAAACTACTCCCTTCTTGTTTACAAGGAGTTTCTAGTGGCCTCTGAGCTAGCTGGCACAAAGTAATTAAGTTTAATATACTCGATAGGGACATACCGACCTCAGTCCTATGTCAAACCTATAGGGTATATTATTCCAATGCGCAGAGCCTATTAGGGAAATAGGAACTACACTACACTCCGCTGTAGGTTACTGAATTACTAATAACTTCAACCGCTCTACTGGCACAATTAACAAGCAGTTATATCCTTGTGTACTAGGCAGGGGCTGGGTAGGTGCCTGTGTATTGCAGCTTGCAGCCACCAAATGCTCTACTGTTTTCTTTCAGCACAGGTCACGTACACTCCTAGGTGCAAATCTCTTCTATATCTATTGCCCTCTATGGTGAGCACTGACATAAGGTGAAAGTCATGTGCCATATGCTCAGCAGCAATTCAGAACTGCAGCACCCTTTCTGCATCGCCCAACATGGCTGCTCTGGCTCGGCTCCTGTAGGCATTGCACAGCTGGGGTGCCTATAATACAATCTCTGCCACCTGGAGGCACGCAGACTCTCCCTATTCCTCCCCTCTCTGCAGACTGTTGCTGGACATCCGTGTGCACTAGCAACATCTTTGCTTGGCAAGCACGGCTCGGAAGCGAAAGGTGACAAAAACTGCACCCTGGAGGGGAAGGATCAAGGTAACCACATGCATCCCCACCTCACACTTTCAGAATGCACCCTAACTCACAGCCTGAGGTCACTTCACTCCTCTTTCAGAGCAAACCCCAGGCAGGGTTGTGTTGCCTCCATCTGGCCTTACGTCATAGGGAAAGGTCAGCTGAGGAAGTGTCACTGCCCCTCTTTTTGGGAGTTGTAGTCTTTTGACAAGGATAACGTGCCTCAGTAAAGAGATGTCAGCTGGCCTTCAAGTGCTTTCTAAAAGCGAGTGTAATAGTGGATACAAATAGGTTCAACTTGAAAACTTCAGGTCAACAGCGCGACCAGCCCTCTTTGTCACTGCTCTGTTATTGTGAGATTGTGCCTGTTTGTAAATATAGTGTTGGCTGTAAGTTTAGCATTAGTATGTCTGTGTTATTTCACCTCTGGGCATGTGTGGTTCGCTGTGTATGTGTCTGTGTCTGTGTCTGACTGTGTGTTTACTTTGTCATGCTGAGGGGATGGGACAAGTGTTTTTTCTACTGTGTTTTGACTGTGAGGATCTGCTTTTTGGAGTTACACAGGAAAATGGTTGCAGCCCACATGCAACCTCAATAGCAGCAGCACATAAAATAGCCTCCACGGTCCACTATAAAATGCTGAAACATCAGTAAACCTTGAACATAATGTCACTTTCACAGTATCTATGATGAATTGAAAGGAATTCCTCACACATTGAGCTTTGTACATGGCACAATCTATACAACATGGACTACATGGCCAGGCCTCGCCAATTGCATCACCATATTATTTTAACAGATTTTAATATTTAGTAGTGGAGATAGACTGTCTTTCTAAACTGTATGGTTAAGGGACACGAAGCCCAGGAGAATGGAGTCACTTGCGGCGCAAAAGCCTTCTGTGGATAACCAGTTCTATTGATATAATGATTTAGAGGACTCTATGATATGAGGATGACTTTCCGTCAGACTTTGCTTTAATGCCAACAGCATCAAGCATGCTGGTACTGGTAGTTTCACAATCCCATTTAGTAGTATGGACCTACAAACCCAACATGTCTCCAATGGGAGCCAGAATCCATGTTGTTCGTCCGACGGCTCGTCCTGGGTGGCAGACTGCTGTCTAATGCCGGCAACAGCCTCTGTTCTCTGGTCACGGTACCCTCATCTGCCACCCATGTGATCTGAAGCAGCCACTGAGTATTTGGTGTACAGCAGAGAACGGTCTTCTCTCAGGGTAGGTCTGGGGAAGGACAGGTGAAGGTCCGGATGTGTCACTGCTGGGACTGGGACCCTTTCTCTCAACTGCGCACCTGTGTTTAACTGCAGCCTTCTGTTTCTTGGATTAATGCCGGGAACACCCAGGAAGCACTGAAAGGCAGCAGGTACTGCACAGGTACAATGAGGTTCAGCACAAAGATGATGCACCTACCCCTGCCGGGCCCACATGTACAGCCGGGTCGTGCTCAGCACTGGGTTGGCAAACAGCTCTCTACCACCGCACTGGTCTGGGCAGGGGGGTCGTGTTCAGCGCCCATGGCAGGAGTGTGTCAGCTCTAGGCTTGTAAACAGCTCCTTATAGCTCAGCCTGGTACTTAAATGTACAGTGCTCTATAGCCTAGCCTGACCCATACAACGAGTAGTGTTTTCATCACTGAGACTCTAAACAACTCATTATGGCGTAACCTCGTTAGGGATGAGCGGAACTCCATGGAATCTCATGGGGTTTTTATGTAACTCTATGGAATTCCGCAGAGTAAAACTCTGCGAGTTCCTCCCACCCCTACTCCTAATAGGGTGGCTATAGAGGAGTTCAAATGGGCTAACACCAACTGCCTTCTGTGGTACCTGCCTGCAGGCAAAGAGAAGGCATGGTAAGGGGATATCCCACTTCTGCCTCATGGGCTCAGACAGGCCCATAATCATGTCCTTGAGGATCCTGAATCTCTGTACAAGACCACTGATTTGAGGGTGATAGGGTGCGGAGAATTAGTAAGTTACCCCACACTAATCTGACATGGACAATGCACTGTGACGTGAAGTTGGTGCCTGTCAGACAACACTTCTTTGGGGAACCCCACTCGGGTAAAAATCTCCATCAGAGCCCTAGCCACTGCAAGTGGAGTTAGACCTCAGGAAAATGGCCTCTCGGTATCCAGTGACATGCTTCACCAAAATTAGGATAAACTGTTGCCCAAGTCAGTTTTGGGGCCCAGGGGCCCAGCAATATCAATGCCCACTCTTTCAAAGGGAATAACAATGAAAGGAATGGGAAGGAGGGGAGCCTTTAGCTTTTTCCCTGCTTTCTCCCTGACCTGACAGGTGGGACATGACCTTCAGAATGTATCTGAGCCTATCTTCATCCGGGACCAATGACATTGGGTGACAAGCCCGGCAAAGGTCTTGTCCTGACCCAGATGTCCTGCCAGGGGTATATCATGAGCTAGAACCAGCACAATGGTTCTGTGGCACAGGGGGACCATACACACAGGGGTTGCCACCAGGCACAGGAGCCTTAGATCTTCAGAGGTGTCACCAGTTACCTTGGCCTCAGCTTGCCTCTTCAAGCCCTCTAGACTTGGGTACTTTTTATGCACTTTGCAGAAATCCTCCCTGTTGGGTCCACTCTCAACTTGCCATCCAGCATGCTCAAGCAGGTCTTACAGGGTGGCAATATCCGGCCTGGTAGGCTCCAGGATAGCCTCCTCAGGCACCCCTTCAACTCTGCGGGAGTTTCAGGGGCAAGTTCCCTGCACCCCTTACCCTTTCCCCTCTTGGCAGCGGCCTAGGACATTCTGCGAGGCTCCAGGCCTCCTTGACTCCTCTCCTGGGCAGCCATGGACCGTGTGGTCATGCAGAGCCACTGAGGCAACCCTAACTACCTCAGGTTTGACCTGACCTCCACTTCCTTTCAGGGAATGTGGTCTAGATTGTTGCCTAACAGACAATCTACAGGCATGGCAAGGCTCACAGCTACTTTTAAAGAACATGAGATCCCACCCCCACTCAAAGGGAACCACCACCACTGGGTAGTCACACTCACAGTTATCTGTGACTAAGACCTGGTGGAATGTATTAGGCATGACCTGCTCTGAAGACACCAGATGACACCTCACAATCGTCATACTGGCTCCTGTGTTTCTCAGAGTCTTCACCCTCTGTCCATTGATGGTGACCCACTACCTGTACTTGGAAGTATTTGAAGACACGTGGGCTTTAGGCATCATCTCTTTATTCCCCAGGGACACTAAGGTAATTTTGTATCTATCCCCAGTGCTAACTGGGATCAATTCCTTCCCAAGCGCAACGCTGGCCAACCCTGGTGTCTGCCCACCAGTGGGTGGCGGTTCCCTCGAGGCATTTGGCATTTCCCTTGGAGTGCCCATACCTGTAGTACTCAGTTCACTGGGCTCCGAACCTCCGTGTCTGCTTATCAACAAATCTTTTCTTTTTCGTATCAGGTTGGGACTGGTTACCGTTCCCTTGGGAATTATTTTAAGGGCCTTTAGAGAACTCCTTTTTAAAAGTTTTCTACCCCCTCTTTCTTCTAGTGGTGACCCTGACTACACTTTTGGGAATGTCCCCCAGATGCCTTTTTGGATACTCTGGTGCTGACCCAGAGGTCTGCCTCCTTAGCAAGCTCCCTGGGGTAAGTGAGCTTACTATTCACTAGGTGATGGTGCAGCAAGGTAAAACAAGTATTGAACATGAGCTCTCTCAGGATCAAATTGTACAGCCCAATAACGTCACTTTGCTGCCCCTCACACAACCACTTAGTGCCTTGCTGGAGTAATATAGGAAGCCTAACCAAGACTGGTTTGGCAGCTTGTTGCTGTCCCTCAATTTAAGACAGTACTTTTCAGGGGTAAGTACAAACATGGCAAGCAAAATAGTCTTCGTGGGAGCATATTGCATCTGTTCCCCCAACTCTAGTTTTCGAAAGGAGTCCCTCCCCACTGTAGGCATGTATTTCCACAAGCATGCTGCCCAGTCCACCTCGAGGAAACTGTGCATTCTGAGGGCTACCTCATAAGCTGAAATGCACTTATCTATGTCATCTCCCAACATGCAACTGGGTACCAGGTTGTCTTCTGGTATGTGGACCCTCACCTCTCCAGTGGACACAGAGGGTACGCTGCCACCATTTTTGATGGATTCTGCTTCTCTGGCTTTGAGTTCCAGCTGATTCATGCTCCCTTCATGAGCCAACAATAGCTTCTTTTCCGCCAAATCCCTCTCAGACTCTCTTCTGACTCCATTTTTAGCTTGGCCATTTTCAGCTGGTATTCCCTCTTAGCTCTTCTGTTTGCCAGCTCCTCGGGGGAGAGGCCTTGGGAGGAAACGGCGCTCTCTGTCCTGGCAGGGAGCTCCATTACTGTCGACAAGTTGTCCTCCTCTGGCTGCTGCAGCTCAGGAACTGTTCCCAGGTCCTCCCTCTGCTCCTTCATACCCTCCTCCTCATTCTATGCTGTTGCCCGCAACTAGTGAACCCCTTCCCAGGCCCTCACAGCCTTCTGGAGCTCCAGGGTTCTGGTGCGTCTCTTCGCTGGAAGCCCCCTTTCCTTGCATAACTCCTTGGGCTCAGCCACAGTGTAGCTCTCAAGATTGTTGAGCTCAAACTCCATCCTTGCAGGTACGGTCACAGACAGTCACGTAGGATAAAAGTGAATTTGGAAAAATAAAAAAAAGGCAATCAAGGAGACTTTTAAAAAAACAAACTCAAATTGGCATCAAATTATTTACCTGGGACTTTAGGACCTGATTTAGATTTCGGCAGACGGGTTACTCCCTCACAACGGTGGCAGATATCCCATCCGCCAAAATATAAATCCCATGATATCTTATAGGATTTACATTTTGGCAGACGAGCTATCCGTCACCTTTGTGACAGATTAACCCGTCTGCCGAAATCTAAATCAGGCCCTCAGTGTTACACAAAATCACTGTATGGCACTGCACAAACACAAGTATTGAATCCATTCACTGAGCACCAATGTAAGACATTGGGATGTTGGTGGAGGGGGGGGGGGTGAAACCACAAAAAGTCACTAAATAAAACCTGTGCTTAACCCTTTGGTAGCCTGGCACAAAAGCAGTCAGGTTTAACTAGAGGCACTGTTTAAAGTATTAATGCAGCACACAAAACCGTAATAAAGTGAAAACACAACACAAAAAAAATCTCACACCTATTTAGAAAAAAAAGAGCAAAATGTAATAAATTGGCACCAAAATGACAAAAATGCAATCAGTAGAACTGGAAATATGCAGTTTTAAAGATTTATGGTAAGTGAAGCTCCTACACGCACTAAGCGCCATTCGCGGTTATCTGGTCATGCGAGACCAGGTGAAAGTCACAAGTTCAGGCTGACCACGATGGAGTGTGGGTGGAATACAAGGACCAGATTAGTTTGATTGAAAAGGTTACCTTCTAAAGTCCAGTACAAAGAGTTCTGTTCGTGGTGGAGGAGGGTGCGAGGAGCAGGCGGACCGCCGTGGATGGTCTTCACAGTAGCACGAAGAACAGGCCAGGTATCTTGAACAGCCATCCCTATAGCGTGAAGATCCTGTCGGGCATCTCTGATTATCTTTGCTGGAGATTCCTATTGGCAGTCAACCTGGGCTGTCGCTACTGTAGTGAAAAATGCAGATCTCATGTTGCCGGTCATCACTTGTGGTCCCTGAAACACGAAGAGTCAGGGTTCACCGGAGCTTCGCCTTGGTGGTCAGCACAGGCAGCAAGTTCTTGGCATGAAAGGGCACTTTCGGGGTTCCAAAGAGCTAAAAGCATCAGGATTTCTCCTTTTCTTCAAGCAGGAGCTCAACTGATGGCACACCAAGGGTCCAGGACCTGGGAGGCACCTCAGGTATCAGGAATTCAATACAACAGAGGCCAGCAGAGCTCATACAGGTCCAGTTGCAGGTCCAATTGCAGTAGGTCAGCTGGACAGTTGCAGAGAGGCCTCTGAAGATTGTTGTGTCACTATAACTCAGACCAGCAGGTCAGTCAGCTGGCCCTTAGAGTCACTTCAGCCTGGGATGCAAGGTGCAGGGTGCAGGGCCAGTCTTCTTTCTCACCTGGTCTGAGTCTATCCTTTTCTTATTTCTTAAATTTGCACTAGTACTATATTTAATCCTTAGGATCTACCTTTGCTCTGCAATTACTGTCCTGATGATGACCTTTTCGACTGCTCACTGGGTCAAAACGCTGTTGCTACTTTGTGGCATAAAGACATCGCATTAAGGAGTTAGCCTACCAGGAACTAGCAAGAGAACTGAAGTACTTTTGTCTGTTTCAAAATTCAATTATTTGTTGTATTAGTCCTGTAACTAGAACACTGTAATGTCTACTGCTCCTTCATTGATCAACTTTTAAGTTTTCTTAAGTATTGCACCCACTTGCACGGTGTGATCGCTTTCACTGACTAACATTATTGTTTATTAATGATCCTTGTTGCACAGTGTATGAATTTGAATCCATTACCATCTTCTAAATATAAGGCGTATGCACTGGATTCAGGTCTTTAGTGACATTCATTTGTCTGTGATTATTGAAACTGACAATCTAAGAACTTTCCCATATTCATATTGTTTAATGAAACATAGAAGGAATTTGTTTCTTTAAGGTAACTTTCTAAAGTGTCAATTTCAGAATTCGGACTTAAAATCCAACCTAACCATTAAAGATGGTTTTAAATTACAATATGTTAACTCCAAACTTGATATTCCTACCTGTTCTCAAACAAAGGTTATCACTTATTAAATGTAATAAGGTAACCCAATGTACCCTATTGGAGAGGTATGCCTCACAGTAGTGAACAACAATTTTATGAGTTTTTCACTACCAGTAAAACTTAAAAGTACATGTTCAACTTGTTTAATACAATGCCCTGTCCTATGGGCTGTTTGGGGCCTACCCTAGTGGTGACATATGCATTAAAAAAAGGTTTATTTTGCCAGGTCAAAATTGTTGTTTGAATCTGTACACACAGACTGCAATGGCAGGTCTTGGGCAAGTTTTAAAACGCTACTTAAGTGGGTGGCACAATCAGTGCCGCAGGGCCACTAGTATCATTTACTTTACAGGTCCTGGGTACCTGTATGTTCACTTTACTACTGACTGACAACTAAATTGAATGTGCAAATTGAGTGTAAGCCAATGTTACAATTGCTTAAAGGAGAGAGCACAAGCACTTTAGCACTGGTTAGCAGTGGTAAAGTCCTAAGGCCAACAAATACAAATTCATCAAAACTGGAGGAGTGAAGGCAAAATATTTGGGGGAAGACCACCTTAAGGCTAACAGCATGTGTGTTTGTGGAACATATGTATTCATAGACTCAATAATGTATTTAAAAACTGGCCTGACTTATCCATCTTCAGAAGGAATGATTACTATTCAGCTAGCATATTAAGGTCACACTAGCACGTATTTCAACATCGTGACTGTCAATAAGGATACCAGATGCCTCTGTCTTCAGGGTTACTATACTTTGGCCCACATTTTCTTCTACACACTGTTTTTATTTAGACTATTATTAGAAGTCACGGAGGCGAGTATTATGCATTTCTTTTCTTACTTTATTCTAATAGCAGCCAAGATAAAACAAACTACTTTTCCCAGGAGGCAAGAGAAAAAGCTCTATATTATGATGTTTCAAAGGTACAGCTAATCAAGAGATACCCACAGTAATAATAGTTTTGACTGTGAGCACCAAGTCCTCTTTTACTGTTGCTTACAGTCAAGATAAGTAATTTTCATTACTCAATCCACTGCTTTATGGTGGCTGGTTTTGTTCTAACCTTTATTTGCTTAGCATTCATTTGCTGTTCTTAACTTTACAATGTGTTTACTGTGCGCTTTCGGCACTTTACTTACTTGATTTCAACTACCCCATCTGCTTGCACACTGTTTTCTTAAGGATCTTTAGGTGCACGCCTCTGGATCTTGACTCCTGAGGCAATGTGCTGTGTTATTTTTTTAACTCAGAGGCCATCACCTGCCTTTTCAGACCTCTGCTTGCATCTGGAGACTCCAAAACGTCTGCTACCGGCTTTCCTTTTTGGTGATGTTGATCTGTGTTGCAACTCAACTGTGATCCAATGCTCTCCATCCCCTTTCAGGTGGTCTTTTGATTTTCTGTTCTGTCCTGGGGAAGAGTTTCTGAGCTTCAAACCGCCAATATCCCAAAAATGCTTGGTGTTTGAGTCTCCTGTCAGGATAGTCATTCTAATTTGCCTAATTTTCTAGCTGCCTCATAAAATAGAAGTAACAATATAAATAATTATGCTTTTAAGTAATTTAGCTTTTCATAACTTTGTTTGGGCCGTTTTTGCTTGTGAACCTTCATATTTAATTATACAGTTTGATATTTTCTCCTGACTTACAATGTCAAGGGACAGCAGGTCATTAAATAGGGATAAGGAAGTGCACATTTTGAATTCTTGCCTTCATCTTTGGGGTGTTGTTTGGCTAATTTTCTACCTGCATGGCAAAACATTACTTCGACCCTTGGACTCTACAAACAGTTCAAAGTTATTGCATTGATCTCTATCAAAGTTCCTTCCAACAGCTTCCACTTCATGCACTCCTTTTCTCACAACAACAAACACATAAAATTTCTTTGGAAGGTCAAACACCCCTTCTCAAAGAGGCGATAGAGGTCACAGATTTTGACCCTTCTGGTCTATTAAGCAGGATTTTCTTGGGCCAAAAAACCCCAAGAAATTTTGCACTGTTATAAACCTAAAAGCCTTCGACAAGTTTGTAGTGTACAACCATTTCAAGATGGAAACAATCATGCACCACAGAGACTCCCTCTTAGAAGGTGATTGAATGGTTCGTCTGGACCTCCAGGATGCTTATCTCACTGTTCCAGGTCATACAAATTTCAGGAAGTATCTACAATTCCAATGGAAAACTCACTCTCCCAGTTCAAGACACTTCCTTTCGGTTTCTCTTCAGCACCATGGTGCTTCACAAGGATAATAAGATCAATGATACCCTATCTAATACCTCAAAGATTTCGGATGATTGTATACCTAGAGGATTCCATCAATATGGCCCAGAACAAAGATCAAGTACAGAATCATCTAAGCATTTGCCTGCAGTTATTTCAAAATCTGGGCTTTATGATAAAAATGGAGAAATGATTCTTTATTCTTTTGACTCAAGTGAAATTCTTGGGATTCCTAACACATACAGAGAAATCAATTCAGCAATCACCTCCTAAAAAAGTACTATTGAAACAGAAGGCGATACAACAAACTTCAAGTTTGTCAACCATTTCCCCAAGGTGTTTAGCATATCTGGTAGGCCTCCTAGAGTCATCAATTCAAGCCATTTTCCCAGGTCCCCTTCACTATCAGGCCCTACAAAGGTTGAAAATGTGCGACCTTCGCAAAGGTCTCTCCTCCTTGGGTATATCACAACTAGACCAGGAATCTAATGCCAAACTCCAATGGTGGTTAGACCATGTAGACACATGGAACAGCAGAGCAATTTCTTCTACGGCCCAGATCTTGTCTTAGAATCTGATGCAAATCAGAGAGGTATGGAAACAAGATGTTTGACAGATCAAGAGTCATCTCTGCATATCAACTATTTAAAGATGCTTGCAGGCTTCTTTGCAATCAAGATGTTCGCAAAAGCAGAATAAGTTGCTCAAAATGGTTACAAATGGACAACATTTCAGAAGTAAGATATGTCAATCACCTAGGATGCACAAAATCCAAACCTCTAGCAGAACTGCTAAAAGGTTTGGGAATTTTGTCTAAAATGGAAACTTTCCATTCAAGCGGAATATCTCCCAGGAAGCCTAAATGTAATTGTGGACTGGTGTTCTCGATACCCTCAAGATTCCAGCGATCAGCATCTACTGTCTTTCCATATTCCGAAAGATCTCTTCCATGTCCTGTCCAATGTCAATAGATTTATTTGCTTCCCATTAGAATACATAACTCTCTTCTTCTTTCAGCTAGAATCCAGATTCCCAAGCTTTAGCAACAAGTGCCTTCCTTCAGAATTAATCCCAGAATTTCAATCACGCATTTCCAATTTTTAACATGATTACTCACGTTTTAGTGCATGTACGTCAACAGCAAGCTCTGTTAGTTCTAATAACTCTTTTTTGGCATGTCAGCTGTGGTTCCCTCTGGTTGTAGAATTATCAGCCGATTACCCCATTCACCTCCGTTATTTCCCAATAGCCATTTGAACCCACTGCAACAACCTCACAGCATGATTCTAAAGCAATCTCTCCACCCAGTGGCCTGGAAGGTTTCAGGTCATCCTGGAGAACCCTAGGAATTTCAGCATGGACTGCTAATGTCATCACTGAATCGTGTGCTCCGGGAACTACCAAACTTTATAAATCCACTTATATAGCTTAGAATAGCTGGTGTGTGGACAGGAATTCCAATCCCTTTTAAGTAGATATAACCGGGATTGTCAATTTTGTAGCCTCTCTTGCTTTCCAAGGTTAGCAGTAATTACTTACAGGTCTGCTTTTTACCTGAACATGTTAAGGTGGAGGGAAGACCTGTTGGAGAACATCCTTTGATCTGCTGACTTTTAAAGGGAATACGATTTTCTAAACCTCCTTTGCCTAAGTATAGGCAGATGTGGGATGATAATTTGAGCCTGAATTTGTTAAATTCTTGACCTGATAACATAGATTTTCCTTTTAACTGTTTGTCACCAAAGTTAACCATACAGTTATGTTTGGTTCCCTTAAAATACCTTTCAGGTAAGGCAGGATAATGCCAACTTTCTAAAAGTAGCATTTTCAAACTTGTAATTTAAAATCTGATTTCGCCATAAGAGAGGATTTCTCATTATAGTTTCAAATCCAAAAACACCAAACATGAACTGGGTACTTGTTCCCATTTGGAAGTTACAGCTTATTAAATGTGATACGGTAACACCAGTGTTATCCTATGAGGTGGTAGGCCTTGCAGTAGTGAAAACGAATTTAGGGGTTTTTCACTACCAGGACATGTGAACCTTAAATGTACGTGTCCAACTTTTTAACCACACTGCACCATGCCCTCTGGGTGGTTCAGGGCCTACCCTAGGGGTGACTTATATGCATTAAAAGGGAAGGTTTGGGACTGGCAAAAGGTGTATTTTGCCAGGTCGAAATGGCAGTTTAAAACTGCACACAGGCTGCGATGGCAGGCCTGAGACAGGTGTAACGAGCTACTTAAATGGGTGACACAATAAGTGCTGCAGGTCCACTAGTAGCATTTTGGATTACAGGCCCTGGGTACATGGAGTACCCCTTTACTAGGGACAAACAAGTAAATTAATAAACCAATTGGGTGTAAGCCAATGTTACTATGTTTAAAAGATAGAGCACAGGCATGTTATCACTGGGTAGCAGTAGTAAAGAGTGCAGAGTCCTAAAGCTAGCAAAAATAAAGTCTGCAAAAACAGGAGGCTGGAAGGCAACATTTTGGAGAAAAACTACACCTAGGATGTCAGGTCCAACAGTGGCTTGTTTTCTTTTACTCTTGTCGCTTCTAAATGGTCGTCTTTAACATGGTCGCATTTTGAGGGGCTACCAGCTCCACAGCTCATCTTCTAGCATAATTGAATACACATAGGGGAATCAGTGCCAAACACATGCTCACATGCTCCCATGCTCCCAAATGTTATTCCTTAAAAACATATAATCAGGAGTAAACCACTCCTTCCTGGAGTTTCAGGTGTCAGCAGTATCAATAATTCCAGATGGAATTACCGGGCTAATTTCTGGCCCACCAAAAATGGAGCTCTAGTTGTCACTAGGGTACTGATGCTCGCAGTCAGATCTGGATATCCTGGCTCTGAGTGTAACGCAAGCCCCTGCAACACAAGGGGCCCCCAAGCCTTCAGGCGTGCTCCATGTTGCCCCAAGGCCAATAAATATCTGTGAGATCTCCATAGACTCTATGGCATCTCTTCACACTGTGCTGGACAGTATCATCATTTCACGTTACGCCACTGCCTCTGGCCTTGAGATAACAGGCGTTCACAGGCACTGAGATGCATTCTAGTTGTCCGATCTACTTTCGCAGATACTGGAGCTCAAAATCAAAATACAATCCACTCAGTCTCACATCAATGTCCGGTCTCAGTCGCAAGTTGCTTTTACTATCAAATTTGTGCCGAACTTTTATTCAGGAATTCGTAATACAAGCATTTCCAATGTCTTATTATATGGGTTTTTCATACATAAGTTTAAGAATCTTGGATAACAGAACTTTCGAAATCAACCTGTTAAATTGCATGAGAGAAGCTCCTGGTTTGCTTAAGCCAGGGGACAATTACTATTTTCTGTCGTCTCCAAAGGCAAGAAATAGCGCATCGAGCCAATTTCACTGGAATAGCTGAACCTCATCCTAAATATAATTCAAATCTACGAACTCTTTACAGAATGCAAATTGCATTAAGCCTTTCGCTAAAATATTAATGTCACATCGAGCATTCTTTCACACCTAGGTTCATAATTTAACAGTGTCTTGAAGACAAATGGGCCCAGGTACCCTACCGCCTCCCCCCCCCCCCCCCACCCTCGCTCTTTGCCAAACATCTGTCTTGGCAATTAATTCTCCAATATGTTTTTTTACGAGGTTATGAAGAGCTGTTATAAATTCTGATTACGTTCGCATATATTGTTCTATAATGTTCGTTCTCGTGCGCTCCCATACCTTCCACCTTGATGGGATGCGCTCCCTACCAGCGGAGACGCACTACGCTGTAAAATTGTTTGACGGCATTGAACGCAAGGTGATGAAAAATGCATCCCGTAACAAGGGCTGCATTATTCAGAGTTATGTCAATACGACTTACTGCGGGAGTCTCTTGCCAATATGTCACCATGGCAACCCGTTACCTGAACACCTGCTCCGGAGCTGTGCGCTAAAGGTCATGAGTGATGGCTGCGTCCCACATTTACCATTGAAATGGAGGATGCGACTCCACAGTTATCAATATTTAATAAGACAATTTATTACCCAGAAAAGCGCTCTGTTTAGCTCTGTCTGCTTCTTAAAATGAGAGGCTGGAAGGAACTGCAACACCTACATTAGTGTCTTAGATACCAAACGCCAACCAAAGAAGTCGTGCATAACTGTAGTATCTTACACACACACACATTTTCAGAAAACGTACGCCCTGTGCTCTTTTACTGCAGTTCTAAAAAAAAAAATATATATATATATATAACAATCCGGGCCTGGTTTAGTTCCTGACACTTGTGGTAAGCTATTCACCCACGTTTTACGATGCCCTTTTCTGCGCTGCAGCAGCACAGTTGGAATCAGCAGCTTCCTTTTGGCATCTTGAGTGCATATTAACTCAAAATATCTGAAGATGCAAACGATATTTACCATTTTTTAATCCCATCCTTTTAATTGGGTACAAATAATCATGAAATGATTGTTTGTCAAAATATTGAGGACAAAACTAACGACCTTTCAAAAAACTACAGAAAAACTACCAATATGCTGACTATTTTTAACTCCACTTCTATGTACTTTGATAGTATATGTACCATCCCATCAAGGTACAGAGATGTAGCATTAAGTACAGTAAACCTATGCATACCTTTATATACGTACTTGTTCAAAATATTAGAATTAAAATGAAATATCTTATCTAAAAATGTTTGCACCTTATCAGGATGTCTGGCTAGTGTAGAGTTGGAATTCTATCCTTTTATTAGAAATGAAATGAATATTTTTCTAAATGAACTTGCACGCATATTGCCTGGGAATCTTAAGAATGCATCTCGAGGGTTCTTTCTTATTACTAAAACTGCCAATTTTTTTATTGAAAGTATTACATCTTAATGTTCGTTATTTACGTATATATTTTTTCCCTTTTGTATGTTCATATGAATTCTGATTCTCAATTGCAATATTCTCGATCTGCTCAAATAAAAAAAGATTTAAAAAAATATTAGGTGAGCAATGGAAGTGCTCATTTAAGGTTGGTCTCTGAAAGTTTTTAGCTGATCTGTCCTGACTAGTTAAAGAGCTGGAGCAGCGGTAAGTTACCACCTTAGACAGTGGTAATAGGTATTTTGTCGTCGGAGCTTTAAAGGAATGTGTTGTTTTTGGCTGGTCATGTAGTAGCAGAATGCGTTCACAATTCTATACCAACTTCAGTGCACATGACACCAAAAAACCATAACAGAAATTAAAACAACAACACAAGAAAAACATAACATGTCACAACAGAACAAGAAGATTACCATAATGTGGCATAATAATGCCACACCAAGCACTAAAACAACACAACACAATTGCAGGTTTGTGTCGTGTTGTTTGTGTTCGTCTATTCATGTGCAGTTTTGTTATGTTTTGTCAGTATGCTATGCTGTATTAAAGTATTTTTGTTTAGTTGAGATGTGTTTTTGTGTTATTGTGTTGTCAATGTATTGTTGCATTTTGTTGATAGATTGTATTGTTGTGTTGCGTATTTGTTGCTGTATTATACTTGCAGTGACATATTGTTGTGCTTTACTGCTGTTATTGTAATTTGGTATTGTAGTGTTGCTGTTTCATAACTGCAGTGTGTTTGCTTAAATATGTGCACCAATACTTGTCACACATTACCACCTCCATAAAATTGTGTGACGCCAGAATATCTTCTGGCATAAATATCATCTCCTAAATATTGTTTACAAAAATACTGCAGCAATGGAGTATACAAGAGACAATCTACATCCAATGTGATAATATTTAGGGCAGGATATTTATATAAGACAATATTTCTGCATATGATATTGTGACACACCACTGGTAACAGGTGTATGCAAAAATCCCCCCCCCCCGCTTACTCCATGTAATATCATAAATCAAAAAATTTTGTGACCGGCCTGGACTTTAGATGAGGCCGCAGTGCATGTACCCTGACCCCTAAAACATGTTGAAATGGACTACTCTGCTAACTGACATATGTAAATAACCTAGAAGTCCCAAGTATATGCTGCAAAGTGTACCCAGGGCTGTAACCTACATTTCACAGGTGGATTGCAGCACCCATTGCGCCACCCACTACAGTGTATCATCTCTGTGTAGTTTTAAAGCTGCAAATTCGACCTTTCAAAATAACCCCTTTTGACAGGCTTAAACACTTCTTTTAAATATTAATATGTCACTCCTAAGTAGGCCTTCAATGCCCATAATGTTCTATAAAAGTAGGGTATGTAAAGATTTAGGGGCCGATTACGATTTCGTTTCGAAACTCTTCCGACCTAATCGGTTTCGGAATCGTTTCCGACTCAATCGGGTTCTGCGAGTCCGACCGACTGATTACGATGCTTCCCAACATCGTTCGGTCGGACTCACATTGACTTCAATGGGAGCCTGTGTTCTGAACGAGAACACAGGCTCCCATTGAAAAAAGAGGCGGTTGGGGAAAACCTTGCACCTTGTGGTGGGCACCCCATGGTGCCTGCCACACTGTGCATGGTTTAACATGGGGGTCCCTTGGGTAGCCCCACAGGCCCCAACCGGAGACCTCAGGGTGAACGGGGGCCTGCTGCAAGCCCCCAAAGTCAGATTCCGATAGCCGTTTCATGTCGGGCAGACCGAATCGGAACGGCTGTCCGAATCGGTCATCGTAATTACTCGCTCGGAAACCGTGTCCGTAGAGCTGTACGAAACGGCTCCGAAAGACTCGGGCTGTCTGAATGCCTTTCGTAACCGATTCGGACAAACCGAACGGTTTCCTTGCATCGTAATCAGTCGGTTGGAAATGTGTACGATTCGGTCAGAAACATAGGTTCCGAATCGGATTCTGAGATTCCGAATCCCATTCGGAGCCTTTCCAAACGCCATCGTAATCGGCCCCTTAATTTTAAACACGTCCTTACAGTGAAAAGGCCTCAAAAGCTATTTTCAGTGTGCGAGGTTTTAACCATTACTTAGAAAAGCATTGTGATGAAATATTAAATATAATAATGTTATCTCCACCTAGGAAACAACAACAACGTTCATTCTTGGACTTTTTAAAATATTTATTGTAAGCCCAATTCACTGGTGAAAATGGATTTCTAATAAATATTGTAAAATGTACGTTTAGAGGGTTACCTTTTCCCTGCCTAAAGCCTCTAGAAGCCCATTTGCATGGGCTTCCAATTCTCACCAGGAGCTGAATAGCCCCCTTGATGAGTTATGAACTTGCTCTCAGAGCTGAGACAAAAGCTTTTGGTGTGGTGAGGTGTTCTGTTCCTCTGGCAGGAGGACCATCTGAGCTGCGCCCAGGAACTTGTTAAACTTCATAAAAGCCTACCATCTCACAGGCAAATGTTGACACCTGGCCAGGGCCCTCCTTTTTTTCCACCTAGTCAGACAGGCACCAATCCCACAATCACAGTGGGAGAGGAGCTGCCCCCAGAACTGGCTTGGAGTCACCACAGAGGAACGGGTTATCATTGCCTGCCCATATCTGGTCACAAGAGCTCTGCCAAGGGAAAGAAAGGTTCTGCCTTCTTGGTTGTAGGTAACAAGGGGAACTGTGGGATTGTTTGCAGCAGGGCATACAGTAGCAGCAAACATGAGTAGGGTTACCCCAGAGAATGTATTCCCTATTGGTTAGGGAGGGGCCAGAAGCCACCCCACCCATAGGCTAGAGTCAGGCACAAATACAGCACCCCAGGACACCCTCTTCAGAACACTACAGTTGACTGACCTCATATTAAGCCACAGGGGCACAGCAAGCTGCTAGAAGCTCTTTTCCTGAAGAGCCCAGCTGACCAGTTCCAACTGGACCTACACTGGACCCTGCTGGTGGCTTCTGCTGGAGGGAATCTTGACCCCGTAGTCCTTTTTCTGAGGTCCTGGCACCCTTGGCTCTGTCAAAGTCTACGTCTCCTAACATTCTGAAAAACCTGAGACTTGGAAACATTTTGGTTCCGAAGACTTCCGGAGGACTGGGACAAACCTGCCAAGTCAATCTGACAAAGCTGAGTTGTGGCTGGGCAAAAGATTCAGTTGGTCCCCATTCTGAGCTCGTTCAAAGTAGCTAATACATTTTAATGAGATGTTGTGGGGAAGGTATCTGGCCTAGTGGAGCCCTATTCGGCTATAACTTGCAGCCTTCCCCCGATGGAGGGATCAAAGCTCCAAAAAAGTGACTATGTCTGAACATATAAATCTACAGCAGTCAAAGACATCACAAGTATCTGGCTGACAAGGGACCTTCCTTGGTTGCGAATTTTGAATTTCTCCCTCTCAGACCTTTCTCACCAAAAGTCTTGCCAAAGTCAATGGCTTCACCGGGATCGGGTCCGACAGCTATCTGCCCTATGAGTCCTTCTCGACCAGAGCCTACTGCCTTGCCGCACTGAGGATTTTTTAATTGCATTTCAAAGACCAAAACAGAAGGTAAACTTCAAACCTACTTTCTGTATCCGACCTGCACTCGGTCTGCCTTAAATCATGCCTAGGTCCCCATTGTTCATATCCACATAACTGTGGTTGGCGCTTAAGGCTTTTTGGTGGTATTTTTATTTAAAACTTTAATAATTCATATCTCTGGTTTTCCTAATTGGATTTTTGTCATATTGGTGTCATTTTATTTATTGAATTATTCTCTGTTTTTATAAATTGGAGTGGAATTTTTATTGTGTTGTGTTTTTGACTTCTGAACTGTTTTGGCTTCTAAATGCTTTACACATTTTCTTAAGATAACCCTGTCTGCTCTGTGCTATAGGAACCAGGGGTGAGCTCAGGTATACATTTCTTAAACCTTTACTGGACCTAACAAGAATAGTGACATTATTACTTGTGTTGGACTACCATCTACCCAATTAATAATCTACTTTTTCACAGTGAGGTATTTAGGACAGTGTCTTCGTCCTCTATTTGTGGAGTTTTGAACATTAAAATGTCTCCCTTCAGAGTAATATATAAAGACTAAGACGTTTTGTGGCAGCTTAATATAACAAGAGAGTGGGCACTTTCCATGATTCTTTCAATGTCTATTTTTGATTATAGCATGTGAAGAAGGCCATAGTGATACAAAATCGGTCTGTTTTTAGCACTGTGGAAAAGATGTTTGATGCCAGGCCAAATAAGTTTTACCAATGGCAAGGAATTTTGGGCTGTTGCTTTTCAGTTTCACACTTTGAATTGACATTTACAGAGCCAGACTGCTGTAAAAAGACTGGTACAAAATATCTCTTCTGCAATCTTCAGTTGGTCGTTTCATTTTCTGCCCTGCTTGGCTGTGCAAATGCCATTTCAAAATTGCCCTGCTCTTATACAAAATTGTTCCACTTTTATTGCATGTGCACTGAAAACTTAATATGAAATACTGATTGATTTAAGGCATTAGGAGCCACATTCTCGGCCTCGCACAAATCCCTATTCTGGTACAAATGTCTGTTGGCACCCAGGTTTATTACTGGGTATTAATGGCGCACCCTGAGGGTATCTGCACGTATCCTTTTTCACCAGGTAAAATCTTGAGCTAGTTGTGCCAGCAAACTGTACACATGCAAAGTTTTCACAACTATGGATGGGGGAAAACAAATTACTATCGTATTATGTCCCATTCCGATGTCCGAAACTCAGAATGGTGCTGTAAGAGTCCACCGGGTAAATACTACAACTGGAGGAATCGCTGACACAGTTTTGGGATTTATCAGATGTACAAGTACACAAACCGGCTTGTGCCTACACTTTCTTCGGCTATGGCCCTTGTTAGAAGGTGGTTCTGACCATCTGAGCCGCCCGGATTTTTTGCTTTTTGAACACCTTTTTGTTGAGCTTTTACTGTGGGAGAGCATCATAAATTGGGACTCACCCACAGTGAACTCATGATGAAAGGGACTGCATGTGTATTTTACCGGTGTCTCCCTGGTGCAAGTAGGCCGCTGCGCTGCAGCCAGAGTAAGGGGCACGGGGCTGGTTACATGCAGACATGTGTGTACATGCGTGTGCACAAGTGTAAGGGCTGCGCAGGGGAGATTCCTGGCGTGCGCAGCCCAGGAGCAGCTACAAAGTGAATGGTGTGGCAGGACTTATGCAGAACTGGGTGGTGACATGGAATAGGCTTTATACCATGGGAAGAAACATTTGAGGGAAGGTCAGTGTGCTTTACTGTTTTCACTCCATTACTCTCCTATGAGGATGGGGAGCACATGGGCTAGTTTCACTTTCCTAGGGCCTACAAATTCCAGACACGCACTAAAGTCCACTGTAACTTATGTGAGAAGAAGGATTCTGCAGAGTCCAAAGTCATATTGGTACTGCTTTTGGGTCATCCAGAAATGTCGTATTTCTCTGAGTCAGTTCATAACCAGGGCCTGGCTGGGGCTGACCCTGCCAGGCTGAATTAATGACCTTCCTCCCCAAGCTGTAGCATCAGAGGCCCAGCCCTGCACAACAAGCATTCCAAGGGCGAAGGCCTCCACTCCAAGAAGAGAAGATGGGTGGAGCTACAGGTTAATCCATCAGCAGCTGTCACCTGGTGCCAGGCACCAAGCTGCTTTGGAGGGAAGGCAGCTAGGGGGGAAGGGGCTCTCAGAGACCATGTGGCATGAGACCCCTGGACGACTCCATTTTGAACAAACCCAGAGGCCTGGGCAGGAAGGAGGGAACAGGGGCAGAGAAGTAATGTGTCGCTGTGTGACAGGGCAAACAGAGACTTCCTGCCAGCCCCCTCCCCAATTCTTTAAAAGAATTTGCACAGGAAGAGGAGCTCTTTCTGGGGTGTGGACTGCTGAGAAAGACTGGTGCTGGAGCCTGACGCCATGGGCAGTTGGAAGGAAGAACCCCCTGACTGTCCCAGGAGGCAGAATTGCGCCAGGAGGGGAGTCCAGGACCAGTGAGCAGAAGCCTGGGCCTCTGCACAGGGAGAAGAGAGGCCCAGGAGAAGAGCCAGGTGAGAGGCTGGCGCAAGGAGCCAGTGAAGGCAGCTCCCTGCTGGGTTCCCCCTCCTTGAGACCAGAAGGGTAGACCTGGCCATCCGGAGCACGAGGAGGCCAAAATGATGAAAATCTGCTGCCTGGGGGTCGAGCTACGCCCCCCAGAAGGTAGGCGACCTTTGACCTCCCGAGGGACCGATGACGAAGCACGTGGGGCTCCGCCGCCGGCCCTATATGTGCCCCCGGGGTGGGTCAGGTCCTGGGGGCTGCCCCCCAAGAAGTGGAAGTCGGAAGTCGGGGAGCGCCATCGCGCTCCCCGTGAAATTATTCCACGGGGGTCAGAAGCCCACCCTGGCCCCCCGAAGACACTGGTGGGGGCCCGGGACCCCCAACTCCGGGCCCCGGTTAGGAGGAGGAGGGCGGCGCACCATCACGCTCCCCCCTCACGGGCGAAGTCAAGCCGGGGAGCGCCACTGTGCTCCCCATGCAGATGTCCAGGGGCCCGGGACCCCATCTCCGGGCCCCGACACGAGGAAGAAAAGCCGGGAATCACAGCTGCGGGAAGGCGGGGGGAGTGCTGTCGCACTCCCCCGAAGACCCGCCAGGCCGGAGGCGGACTCGCATCTGCACGCATGAGCGGGCAGACCGGAAGAGGAGTGCCGGCTCCCGCGGCAGCACGCGAGGGTGCTGGCCAGTGAGGGAGCCAGCAGGAGGCGGGTCCCCAACGTGGGCGCAAGGTAGGGGCCCGGGTGGGACCGGGCCCCGAAACGAAGCGAAGAGCAGCTGGGGGTGGGCTCCCCGAGCCGCACCGAAGACCACCTGGCGGCAAGGGGCCCGGGTGGGACCAGGCCCCCGAAAACAGCGGGAGCTGCCGGGGGTGGGCTCCCCAAGCCGCAATACCTCACCTGGGGGTCCGGGTGGACCGGGCCCCCCACAGGGAGCAGACGCGGCGTGAGGCAGAAGGCATGGCCAGCGCGGTTCTCCCCGGAGCAGCGGGAGAGCCGCTGCTCTGATATGCACGGGCTGTGCATGAAGCGCCCCATAATGCCTTGCAAGGCATAGGGACAGCCCTTTGTTTTGGCGCCTGGTGGCCCCCGGAGGAGGGGGTCACCACCATTTGCTGAAAGAGGTGCAGGGGGAGCTGCAGGAGCAACGCAGACTCCCCCAGCATGAAGAGAATACGTCCCACCCTAAGTCTCTGGGGACTTGGAAAGAATAACCCCTCAGGGCTCAGCTCAGCCAGCAATCAACTTTTCCCTGGGCTGGAACTTTTGTTCTGTAGCTGGGGGTTGCCTTAAGGATTGCCTCATTGTGTGAAAGGCTGTGCTGGGAATGCCTGGAGGAGGAGGGCATCCCCTGAAGGTGAAGAGGTGTAATTGCACCAGAAATGCATTTACCCATGTTGTTTCTTTTTAGAGGGACTGAAAGCCACATGTGTAATGTGAAGTAACAGTGTGAGGTGGAGTCATAAGCAAAGTGGGGTTATGTTGCCAGACATTCCTGCTAGGGTGTCTGGCTGTAAATGCTTAATCTTGTGATTTTTACCTGTGATGCCTTTTAGAGGCTGTGATTGCAATGCAGTACAACTGTTATCAGCTATGAAAAGTATCCCATGTAAAGTGATGCCCAAACATGTATTCTTGCCACTGTGTTAGGGGAGGAACAACCCAGACTGTTAGCTACTAAGATGTAGAGGTGCATACTGTATGGTCAGTATACAATGCTCAGTCAGGGTTATGTGTCCCCAGGGCAGGTGTACCTATTTTTTAATGCTTGTTGAGATGATCGGGTGTGTCGCCACTGGGATAGTGCCAGTTGGTAGGGCCCTCGCTCCAGGTGGTGTCAACCCACTGCATTAGGGGGCAAGATGATGTGCATACATGGGAGTGGTGGTACTAGACCCCACCCCCCTTGCGGGAGGGGTGGAGATGGTATGCAATGTCACAAAGTAATTCCAACAGCTTATGTATATTTGTAAATTGGTGCATGGTATTGAGTAGTGTGTGTGTTTAATAAATGTACTCTTACTTTTATAAAGCAAAGTACAGACTGGACAATCAATGATTGAGTGCTATTTCTGCGTACTTGTAATGGCGATTACTAGCCTACACCACCTCCCTTGAGTAAGCCTTAGACTGCTCTGCAACGCTACCCTCTGAGAGTCAAGCGCTACAATAGGGTGTTTGGTTCCCAGTGAAGGACAAATGTGACATGTTATTTGTGCAGGCCTCACAGATACTGCCTCGTTTTCCAACAGCCCTTTATTCCAACTTGACACTGAATCCTTCTGTGGACGTGGCTTGCCTATAAAAAGATGCTCTCTCTGTGCGATCGAGGAATCTCAGCAAAGCCATGTGTGCCCTTGGACAACTTAAGTTTCATTTTGGATTCCCTATGGAATGTCTCGGGAGCAACTGAGTGCTTCCGTTAGAGCCAGTGCTACCAGTTTGAAGTTAGCAACTGCCAGCTGGCGTGAGAGCGGCAAGACCCCACCCCTGCTGGAGCGCCTCTTAGGCTTCCGCATCCTTCGTCCTTGCAGCTACACCCCAGCAATAAACCCCAAAGGGCCGGTTACCATGACAGTGCTATTCACACAACAGTTTTATTGGGTTAGCACAGAAAAGGCTTCTGTGAAGATTTAGTGCACATCCTGTGAAATTCTGGTTCCTTGTTATCGTGCAATTTGTTTACTACTGGACTACTCTAACCCAGTCTTCTGTTCACGAGACACTTAAGGAGATTGCTGAATTGTGTCACATCGATCATTTATTTTATTTGCAGTTTATTGCTGTTCTTCATTATAAAATGGCATCAGTTCAGCTCTCCTTGAGGAACTTCAACGTCTTTTTAGGTCAAGCCAAGCGGCAGCGCGAATTCGCTGCTCACTTTGCGAGGCATGCTGTAATAGAGTTTGCAGTGGAAGCCCAGCCCAGTCTCCGCCCATATTTGTCATTGGCTTGTGTGATTGTCCTTCGTAAATGCTGGTTTGTGATTCGTAAATAGGCTTGTTAGTCCCTCCTTGGTACCGCCTTGTCTCCATTTGTTACCTCCCATGAGGACTGGACCTTTTACTTGTGTTGGTACTCGGCAGCTTTTATTACCAGTTGGTGAGGACTATTTACTTAATTAATGGTTCTTTGTTTAGCTGCAGAAGCATGCATGACGTGCTGTCTGTGTTAACATTGTTTTTTACTTACAACACGGCACATCGGTAATGGCACCAGCCCGTCTTCTTTTTGAAATGCGGGTAAATTTAACAAAATATATATATATTTAGATCGCACGACATGCTGTTTGTGTTAACATTTTATGTTTTTTTTTCTTACAGCGCGGCACATTGGTAATAGCTTCAAAAAAAGGGGTGACAGAGTGCACACCAATTTCTTCCTTTTATTAACTTTTATCCTGTTTTAAGTCTGTTTGCGTGCAAGCCCGAAAACAGGGTCTGCCCTAAACCACGTGCGTAAGTGAACACTTGAGAAGATGGGACGACATCTCACCCCAATTCTGGACGCACTGCGTTGATTCAAGCATAACACTGATGCCATAAATTCATAGAATTTCATCATTATTTATTTCAATTTCATCCAATGTTCCATATTTTCCATGGTTTGTCCTCTTGTCACATGAGAGGCGTCTTACGTTTTTCTCTGTATCCTAAAAGCTGCAGAAATGCCAATCCAGGCCTTATACTGTAGCACGGAGTGCACATTAGTAATCCTCATTAGTTAATCCTGGTAACCTAATGCATTTCGGGCCTATTCCTGGCCCTTCGTCAGGGGTGCTCTACAATTTAAAAACATTATTGTGAGACCATGTATTTAAACCGATTCAACATGTTGATAACTGCACAAAATTTTGCAAACCCTTGCTTTATAACTTTTCACCATAATCAACGTATTCCCGCTAAACGTGTCCAAAACGCTACCACTAAATCGATGCCCAAATCCACCTCTCTCAACCTCCCTCATTTCTCTCGTAGTCAATACCACCATTTAAACTCACGTATATCCGTTCCCGTAAACATGCATGAAACCCTTCTACAAACTAGTTGTTACCCAACAGCAAAATCTTATCTACCCAAGCCATTACCTTCAAGATCCGTTATTGTAATCGCCTCCCGACTAATTCACAACCGTCCACATACTACGTTCTCACCTTATTCTGCAATTTAAGCACCTGTACTCTGTCTCCGCCCTCCTCCTTTAATTAGCTATCATCAACACTTAACCCTATACATCCCAATTGCGTGCTGCTGAAGCAGTCACATTGCCTTCTATATGCTTTAACCATAACCTATTATTCATCTAAGTGTTGACCCCCTTCTCAACCTGAGTTTCACCTCCATCATTCACTCACTGGCCACATTGCATTAAATACGGCCCCACCCCTCAGAATCCCCGTTCACAGTAATTACCAAAGACTGATGTACTACAGATCCCATACTACACTGCGTTTGCCATCATAAAATGCCTCAATATCATGTCTACCAAACCGCGTGATTTACACTATCCCAAACACTATTCATTCAATCTTCCTAGGCATCAAACTTAAATTCCCCACCCACCCTTAGATAACATTTACGACGTCAATTATACGATGTCCTACGTTTCGTATTTCAGCCTAAAGCTGAACATGACAGTATTCTGTACTAGTTAATAATGTGCATGCTAACATGCTTACTATAAAAACATGTATGAAACAGAAATTAAATCACAATCCACCATATGTTTAAACAAAGTAGTTCAAGGGGTTCACTTTTGAGAAAATGTTCTTTCAATTGTCTCTCATGTGACAACGTCATGTTTGTTTGTTCTTTGCTGTAGTCGATGGGTGCAACTCGTCAGGGGGCAGACATTAATACTTCAAAAAAAGGGCTGACAGAGTGCACACCAATTTCTTCCTTTTATTAACTTTTATCCTGTTTTAAGTCTGTTTGCGTGCAAGCCCGAAAACAGGGTCTGCCCTAAACCACGTGCGTAAGTGAACACTTGAGAAGATGGGGCGACATCTCACCCCAATTCTGGACGCACTGCGTTGATTCAAGCATAACACTGATGCCATAAATTCATAGAATTTCATCATTATTTATTTCAATTTCATCCAATGTTCCATATTTTCCATGGTTTGTCCTCTTGTCACATGAGAGGCGTCTTACGTTTTTCTCTGTATCCTAAAAGCTGCAGAAATGCCAATCCAGGCCTTATACTGTAGCACGGAGTGCACATTAGTAATCCTCATTAGTTAATCCTGGTAACCCAATGCATTTCGGGCCTATTCCTGGCCCTTCGTCAGGGGTGCTCTACAATTTAAAAACATTATTGTGAGACCATGTATTTAAACCGATTCAACATGTTGATAACTGCACAAAATTTTGCAAACCCTTGCTTTATAACTTTTCACCATAATCAACGTATTCCCGCTAAACGTGTCCAAAACGCTACCACTAAATCGATGCCCAAATCCACCTCTCTCAACCTCCCTCATTTCTCTCGTATTCAATACCACCATTTAAACTATCGTATATCCGTTCCCGTAAACATGCATGAAACCCTTCTACAAACTAGTTGTTACCCAACAGCAAAATCTTATCTACCCAAGCCATTACCTTCAAGATCCGTTATTGTAATCGCCTCCCGACTAATTCACAACCGTCCACATACTACGTTCTCACCTTATTCTGCAATTTAAGCACCTGTACTCTGTCTCTGCCCTCCTCCTTTAATTAGCTATCATCAACACTTAACCCTATACATCCCAATTGCGTGCTGCTGAAGCAGTCACATTGCCTTCTATATGCTTTAACCATAACCTATTATTCATCTAAGTATGTACCCCCTTCTCAACCTGAGTTTCACCTCCATCATTCACTCACTGGCCACATTGCATTAAATACGGCCCCACCCCTCAGAATCCCCCGTTCACAGTAATTACCAAAGACTGATGTACTACAGATCCCATACTACACTGCGTTTGCCATCATAAAATGCCTCAATATCATGTCTACCAAACCGCGTGATTTACACTATCCCAAACACTATTCATTCAATCTTCCTAGGCATCAAACTTAAATTCCCCACCCACCCTTAGATAACATTTACGACGTCAATTATACGATGTCCTACGTTTCGTATTTCAGCCTAAAGCTGAACATGACAGTATTCTGTACTAGTTAATAATGTGCATGCTAACATGCTTACTATAAAAACATGCATGAAACAGAAATTAAATCACAATCCACCATATGTTTAAACAAAGTAGTTCAAGGGGTTCACTTTTGAGAAAATGTTCTTTCAATTGTCTCTCATGTGACAACGTCATGTTTGTTTGTTCTTTGCAGTAGTCGATGGGTGCAACTCGTCAGGGGGCAGACATTAATACTTCAAAAAAAGGGGTGACAGAGTGCACACCAATTTCTTCCTTTTATTAACTTTTATCCTGTTTTAAGTCTGTTTGCGTGCAAGCCCGAAAATGTGGTCTACCCTAAACCACATGCGTAAGTGAACATTTCAGAAGATGGGGCGACATCTCACCCTAATTCCGGACGCACTGCGTTGATTCAAGCATAACACTGATGCCATAAATTCATACAATTTCATCATTATTTATTTCAATTTCATCCAATGTTCCATATTTTCCATGGCTTGTCCTCTTGTCACATGAGAGGCATCTTACGTTTTTCTCTGTATCCTAAAAGCTGCAGAAATGCCAATCCAGGCCTTATACTGTAGCACGGAGTGTACATAAGTAATCCTCATTAGTTAATCCTGGTAACCCAATGCATTTCGGGCCTATTCCTGGCCCTTCGTCAGGGGTGCTCTACAATTTAAAAACATTATTGTGAGACCATGTATTTAAACCGATTCAACATGTTGATAACTGGACAAAATTTTGCGAACCCTTGCTTTATAACTTTTCACCATAATCAACGTATTCCCGCTAAACGTAGCCAAAACGCTAACACTAAATCGATGCCCAAATCCACCTCTCTCAACCTCCCTCACTTCTCTCATATTCAATACCACCATTTAAACTCACGTATATCCGTTCCCGTAAACATGCATGAAACCCTTCTACAAACTAGTTGTTACCCAACAGCAAAATCGTATCTACCCAAGCCATTACCTACAAGATCCGTTATTGTAATCGCCTCCCGACTAATTCACAACAGTCGACATACTGCGTTCTCACCTTATTCTGCAATTTAAGCACCTGTACTCTGTCTCCGCCCTCTTCCTTTAATTAGCTATCATCAACACTTAACCCTATACATCCCAATTGCGTGCTGCTGAAGCAGTCACATTGCCTTCTATATGCTTTAACCATAACCTATTATTTATCTAAGTATTGACCCCCTTCTCAACCTGAGTTTCACCTCCATCATTCACTCACTGGCCACATTGCAATAAATATGGCCCCACCCCTCAGAATCCCCCGCTCACAGTAATTACCAAAGACTGATGTACTACAGATCCCACACTACACTGCGTTTGCCATCATAAAATGCCTCAATATCATGTCTACCAAACCGCGTGATTTACACTACCCCAAACACTATTCATTCAATCTTCCTAGGCATCAAACTTAAATTCCCCGCCCACCCTTAGATAACATTTACGACGTCAATTATACGATGTCCTACGTTTCGTATTTCAGCCTGAAGCTGAACATGACAGTATTCTGTACTAGTTAATAATGCGCATGCTAACATGCTTACTATAAAAACATGCATGAAACAGAAATTAAATCACAATCCACCATATGTTTAAACAAAGTAGTTCAAGGGGTTCACTTTTGAGAAAATGTTCTTTCAATTGTCTCTCATGTGACAACGTCATGTTTGTTTGTTCTTTGCTGTAGTCGATGGGTGCAACTCGTCAGGGGCAGACATTAATACTTCAAAAAAAGGAGTGACAGAGTGCACACCAATTTCTTTCTTTTATTAACTTTTATCGTGTTTTAAGTCTGTTTGCGTGCAAGCCCGAAAACGTGGTCTGCCCTAAACCACGTGCGTAAGTGAACACTTGAGAAGATGGGGCGACATCTCACCCCAATTCCGGACGCACTGCGTTGATTCAAGCATAACACTGATGCCATAAATTCATACAATTTCATCATTATTTATTTCAATTTCATCCGTGCTACAGTATAAGGCCTGGATTGGCATTTCTGCAGCTTTTAAGATACAGAGAAAAATGTAAGACGCCTCTCATGTGACAAGAGGACAAAGCATGGAAAATATGGAACATTGGATGAAATTGAAATAAATAATGATGAAATTGTATGAATTTATGGCATCAGTGTTATGCTTGAATCAACGCAGTGCGTCCGGAATTGGGGTGAGATGTCGCCCATCTTCTCAAGTGTTCACTTATGCACGTGGTTTAGGGCAGACCACGTTTTCGGGCTTGCACGCAAACAGACTTAAAACAGGATAAAAGTTAATAAAAGGAAGAAATTAGTGTGCACTCTGTCACCCCTTTTTTTGAAGTATTAATGTCTGCCCCCTGACGAGTTGCACCCATCGACTACAGCAAAGAACAAACAAACATGACGTTGTCACATGAGAGACAATTGAAAGAACATTTTCTCAAAATTGAACCCCTTGAACTACTTTGTTTAAACACATGGTGGATTGTGATTTAATTTCTGTTTCATGCATGTTTTTATAGTGAGCATGTTAGCATGCGCATTATTAACTAGTACAGAATACTGTCATGTTCAGCTTTAGGCTGAAATACGAAACGTAGGACATCGTATAATTGACGTCGTAAATGTTATCTAAGGGTGGGTGGGGAATTTAAGTTTGATACCTTGGAAGATTGAATGAATAGTGTTTGGGGTAGTGTAAATCACGCGGTTTGGTAGACATGATATTGAGGCATTTTATGATGGCAAACGCAGTGTAGTATGGGATCTGTAGTACATCAGTCTTTGGTAATTACTGTGAGCGGGGATTCTGAGGGTGGGGCCGTATTTAATGCAATGTGGCCAGTGAGTGAATGATGGAGGTGAAACTCAGGTTGAGAAGGGGTCAACACTTAGATGAATAATAGGTTATGGTTAAAGCATATAGAAGGCAATGTGACTGCTTCAGCAGCACGCAATTGGGATGTATAGGGTTAAGTGTTGATGATAGCTAATTAAAGGAGGAGGGCGGAGACAGAGTACAGGTGCTTAAATTGCAGAATAAGGTGAGAACGCAGTATGTGGACGGTTGTGAATTAGTCGGGAGGCGATTACAATAGCGGATCTTGAAGGTAATGGCTTGGGTAGATAAGATTTTGCTGTTGGGTAACAACTAGTTTGTAGAAGGGTTTCATGCATGTTTACGGAACGGATATACGTGAGTTTAAATGGTGGTATTGACTACGAGAGAAATGAGGAGGTTGAGAGAGGTGGATTTGGGCATCGATTTAGTGGTAGCGTTTTGGACACGTTTAGCGGGAATACGTTGATTATGGTGAAAAGTTATAAAGCAAGGGTTTGCAAAATTTTGTGCAGTTATCAACATGTTGAATCGGTTTAAATACATGGTCTCACAATAATGTTTTTAAATTGTAGAGCACCCCTGACGAAGGGCCAGGAATAGGCCCGAAATGCATTGGGTTACCAGGATTAACTAATGAGGATTACTTATGTACACTCCGTGCTACAGTATAAGGCCTGGATTAGCATTTCTGCAGCTTTTAGGATACAGAGAAAAACGTAAGACGCCTCTCATGTGACAAGAGGACAAACCATGGAAAATATGGAACATTGGATGAAATTGAAATAAATAATGATTAAATTCTATGAATTTATGGCATCAGTGTTATGCTTGAATCAACGCAGTGCGTCCAGAATTGGGGTGAGATGTCGCCCCATCTTCTCAAGTGTTCACATTGGTAATGGCGCCAGCGCGTCCTCTCTTTGAAATGCGGGTAATGCTCTGGATTCATGTCAAAGGGGCGCCCTTTTGTAACATTTGGTTTCTCGTCTACCCTGTGCTGTCTGTTTCTCAGGGTTAGGCTGGGATCTGTTCTTAGTTCGCATTTGAATTTAGACTACATTACTCAGGATGCACTAGTATGTATGCTAAACATCTCGGAGATCACTCCTGGAGCCATGGGCACTTATGGCCATCCTTCATATTGGGATCTTCTAGTTTGAAAAGTAGTATGATTTACAATACCTCGAGCTAACCTAGCCTACATGTGCGTTGAACTGGGTTCTGGGAAGAGGATGGGCGCTCAGGACTGCGGGAATCTTTGGATGGATTCAAGCACGCTGTGGGAATCGAGCATGCTTTCTCATGTTGGTGTTGGCGGTTCAGTGGATTGTATGAGGCCCGGGGGTCAGTGCTGGAGCGAGGCATGTAGTTGTGCAAGAGTTCAACGCAGTTCACTTGTGCGTTGCAGTCAGGGTGTTCCACCTTCTGCTCACGGCGGCCAGGCTTGCTTAATCTGCATTATTCACGTCTTTCAGAGGAAGCAGCACAGTGGCTGCCGCGAGCAGCATTGGGTTTAAAGTTACATTCTAGTGCGTTTTGTACCGAAATTCACAACAAAATCAGATTTGTAGGTCACCGAATGTCAACAATGACCCAGCCGATTTAGCAAAACCACTTAAACATGGCGCCAGAGAGCTTTGAAAGTAGTGTTTTGTTTTTTCAGGCTATTTAGTTTTCAACAGGAGCTTGGCCATTTTTTACTTTTTTAAAGCAGGGGCCAAGGGGGCTCAAAATGTCCGTTTTACATTACACCTATTAACCGCAGAACGACACCTCCATCCAGGGGTGATCTCGAGCACCCTTCGCCACTCAGGGATGTGTGTATTATCTTAGGCCTTGCGGGAAATGCCACTTTGAAGACCTCACACCATTACCAACAACTTTCAGATCAAGCACTGGCAAAGACAATAGGTCTTGCCTATAAAAGTGTTTTTAGCCACGTTGTACAGAGCCGGGGCTGCTATGTAGCTTGGCTCGAAGTTCTATGACGCAGTCTACGTGCTGATAGCTCCTAAAGGCCTTTTATTCACATTACAATTAACATTTACTCACTCTCCATATGTTTTCAAGACACGAGCTCAATTTCCCTCTTTTTCCTTGACTTTTTTATGTTTTTGTACATCATGCTGAAAAATATAAGTTGCCAAACATCATTTTGCTTTGTTTCCCTACACCCATTCTTTTTTCACTTCACACCCGCAGGATCCCAGCCTACAATTGTATATAGAATAGACTGTCAACTTTAAAAGACAAATGGCACGAGCAGCAGAACATCCTGTTCCTACATTTTCCATGGCAGTCACAAACATCTGTGGTTTAGAGCGTTGGCCAGCTCGCTGGGATAGACATTCCTTAATAAATATAGTTTGAAGTGATTGCTAGACTGCTGTGACCTTAGTGGTACTTCTGTTTTTTGAAGCTGGTGATGTCTGGACACCAATTGTGTCTGTTTTTTTGTCTAAAACCTTTAAATAAAAACACATTTTTGTTTTCCTCCAAAAGAGAAACTCCGAAAGTGCCCTGCTTTTCATATGAGACACTAACTTAATGCATGAATTTAGGTTTTGAGCCCATAGTTCTCCCAAACCCAGGGGTACCATGCTAGAAGTGTAATTTGCAGAGTTCAAAGTGAGAATGTTTCACAGGAGAATATGTGTGGGTTTGAAATTCAGCCTAGTATGACCTAACTTTTTCTATGGAAAATAGAAGTCATAACTCCTTAGCCACAAAGGATTTGCCTCACTCTGAACTTCTGATAAGTTCGACAAATGCACTCGTGAATTGGTCAATTTTTTGTTACAGTGACTGCTTCCACCACACATAAGATTTCAACTTTAAAAATGGAGCAGCGAGGAAAACATCACCTAGGAAAAAATGTTCCTTTAAAGATAATTGTTAAATTAAATAATTTACTTATTGTCAGGGCCACTAGAACTATGCAATTCTGCTGCTGGGGCGTTTTCCGCAAAATTACATATTTGCTGCACTTGCTACATAATCCAGCATCTTCTGCATAATGCACAGATTTGCAAAAAAATAGTGAACAAGCATTTGCAATGCAATAGGTCTCACATTTACGCAAGTTTGAGCTATCGGCATAGTTAAATGGCAATGCCTTTTATTTATGTTTTGATTTTCAAAACATAAATTAAAGGCATTGTCATTTACAATGCCAATAGCTTAAACTCGCGTAAATGCGAGACCTATTGCATTGCAAATGCTTGTTTCTATATGATTTCCTATTCAATTTGTTGTGAATCCGATGGTGTCTTACAACAAATTGTCGGCCCATTGGTTACCTCTGGCTTACGAACAAAACCGGTTTGGCCATACTTGCATTGATGTATTGTATTGTAACATTTATAGCGCATTTACTACCCTTATGCGGGACGCTGAAGCACTGCCTATTTGGGTAGCGTGCTACACAATGTAGGGTGTGTGGTTGGAAGGATATTTTCTTTGGAATTTGTCCTTTGTGGAAAGTGTTTCCATGTTGTGGTGATGACCACCGAGGTGCGGTTATCATCCAATGGGTCCCAGTTCAGCTCTGCAGGCTCCTTTATGGTATTTCTTATGATCATAGCTTATTGATTACCCTACAGGGTTGTCCATTCTGAGATTTGTTTCTGATTATGGCCCTGAGCAGGCATAGTTTGGAGGTGGTCAGAAGGTCTGCTAGGGTGAACTTCGTTACAATCACAAAAATGCTAAATCCTAGGGCAACTCAAACAATGTTAGTGACATGACAATAATTCATAACTTAGCACATGAAGGGACAAAAAACATGAATTATTAAACAAGTAAAAAAATGTTTTTATTAAAACAAGACAATAAATATGGATCATAAGAACAATAAAACAGTCCACAGACAAACTACAGTTGTATCTGCATTCGCTCTCACATCACACTATGCAATAAAGATAAACAGAGTATACATGATGGATAATATAGGAGACAAAATATATAGGCAAAATGTCTATTAATTTCGATCTATTCTATCTCCATGACATATGATGTCATAAATGGCAGGAGGCCAAATACTATTAGACAATATATTGTTCTGATGAATGGTCTAAGAGTCGTTTCTGCAACAGTTAGTGGCTGCAACCCGTTTGGTATCTACGCGCATTTCGGCACAGCAGTGCCTTCTTCAGGAAAAGCCACAACAGACAGATTGGGTATGCCTGTGGCTATAAACAAAATATATATAGAGATAGTCCCTCCAAAACTAGGATAACAGATTAAAAGGAAACTGATTTAATTGCTTCGTATCTGTGATCTGTTAATGTAAAAGTACCACAGGTTAATTATAGAAAAAATAAAGAGCCCCAGAAGACACCAAGTGTACGGAAGGTGAGAAAAGGGAAGAAAGCGTGCTACCAGGCCAAGTCAGTCCTATCGCTGAACATGCATAAAGTCATGCCTTCCCAAGTGGTGAATAAAGGTCTGTCAGAAATAACAGTCTATGGTGCATTGATCTCAACTGGAATCCCAGGGTGTGTAAAGAATAAAGGAGTAAAATGTATTTCCTAAACATAAATACCCAAGAGGGCGGAATCACTTGAACAATGTAGTGAAGATAAAACAGGTCCTCTCGCACAAGCAAAGGTAGGTATTGTCTATATGATAAAATAAAGCAAGAGACTATATTTATTTTCTTATATTATAGAGATGGAATGAAGAGACGGTTATAACGAGCATATTTACCTAACAACAAAAAAAAGAGACCATCAAAACTCAGATATCCGGTATATGCAGGCCAACCTTTACAACGCGGTCCCAAGATGCTGACTTTTCTTAGTTACCTGAACAGACACAGTAAAATGATGACCAGGACATAAAATGTATAGCATATGTATTTAAATATAAAGTCAGGTCATATGTTTCGGCCGATCTAACTCATGATGCACCGGATGCTCCTAGTATGTAAACCAGGCAAACTCAATGCGAAGTCACCTGATAAAGTATCTATGTGGCCATATATATGGACGAAGTGTACAATGTGGTGGTACAAGGGTATAAGATAGCAACATGGAGAATTTGGCACCGGTAAGGGACAAAACATACATATAAAATAGGCTCAAAATCAATCACATCTTATAAGATTGTCATTGTGAGATGTCACAGAGCGATCATACTATATAGCTAGTTGGGATGTGTAGTAGTGGACTAAATTAGAGTCCTCCCATGGTCAGCGGTATGGGGTAGATCTCTTCAGTTACTCCATGACTGTTCAATTGATGATGGGGGTTTGCTGATGTGGATTGGTACAGTACTGGGAGGTGAACATGACTTGCAGCAGTTCTGTGTTATATGAGTGTAAGAGGGCCAATCAGTATAAGGGAATTATTATGCAGCATGTTTGCACTATAAATGGCTGCACAACCGCTGAGTACTGTATTAGTATTAGTATTAGTGAGGGCCATGAGAGGTATGTATGAATTTGCATTTCTATATAATAGAAAAGCTAGACATGGGTCTTCCCTTCATAACTTACATGGGCATATAAAGCTGTTAGAGTCTTTGCAAACATGTGGAGAGTGTACTCTCTATATTATATTTGAAGGAGTGATTATTGTTCCAGATTCTATCTCAGATTTATGGGATGGTGTAGTTATCTTGGAAACACCGATGGTTTCACCAATCTTCTGAATTGTAAGTGCTCCTTAATGCCTCAACTCTTGATTGGTAGTAAACTCGAGAGCTTGGTGGCACCACCCAAGCGGTGCTTTCTATGGATTTCTCATAGTAAGGCTATATTATGATATGTAGTGTTATCCTGGAGCACAATGTCCTAATTTGTTTGTATTGCCTGAATTGAATAAGTAGGTGCTGTGGGCCTTTTCCTTGGGTGGCACTGTAGTTGATGCAAAGGGCCAGATGCATGATGCTTTTTTGAGGTCAAGCACGAGGTTTATTCTGCCAATCGATCAGTTTGCGACAGCAAAAAAGCATTTTTGTATGTACAAATGCCCAATTTGCAATGTGGTAACCTATAACCGGATCACATATTGGGTTTTCGATCTGGTATTAGGATGGGGGCGTATTTAGGGCGTCCCTTCCTAATAGCGATTCTTGTTGGTATGTGTGAATGGTTTGCGACCGAAATGTGATTGCAAAACATTCACATTTTGCTGCCAACTCCGAGTTGGTGGTAACCCATAAGCAACTGGGAAGGGGTCCCCAAGGGAACCCTTCCCCTTTGTGAATGTTGGGGAACACATTTTTTAAGAGCAGACAGTGGTCCCATGGAGCACTGCCTACTCTTACAAAATCAAACGAAAACTTTTAATTTTACATTTTGAAAAGCATCTCATTTTCCTTTAAGGAAAATGGGATGCATTTCAAAAATAAAAAAAATGCCTTATTTAAAAGCAATCACAGACATGGTCGTCTGCTGACCCCAGCAGACCACCATCCTTGTGATTTTAGCCATTCCAATTGGGTTGCAAACCAAGACCTACCTCGTAAATATTAAGGAGGTAGGTCTATTTACGACCAACTGGCAATTTCAAAATGTGTCAAAGACTCATTAGTACATGGGTGTTTGCGATTCCCAAATAGCAAATTGCAAAAATTCGCTATTTGGTAATCACAAAACCAAACCTATGTGCAACTGTCCCAACGTGCTTTAAACATTGCTCATCTGTCTACACTTAGCCGCTGGAGTGTGTGCAGGACTGGTGGCATGTTCTCTAGGGTGGCGGCGGCGGACAAGGAGTCTTGCAGGAGCTGGTTTAAATTAGTTGTATGTTGTATATGATGAAGCAAACACAAGGAGATGATGGACGGAGCGCTGAAACTTTTCAGACACTCACCCCCAGTCACAGATCTGGGTTGAATCCATCATTATTCTTTAGCTCACTTCACCACCTCAGTTCTGACCCAGCCATATGCAAATCAGTCTTGACCCTGTGCCTCATGGGAACAGTCCAGCCCGAACTGCCAAGCCAGGTCTTTCCTGGACTGTTCCCATGAGGCACAGGGTCAAGACTGATTTGCATATAGCTGTGTCCGAACTGAGGTGGTGAAGTGAGCTAAAGAAGGATGATGGATTCAACCCAGATCTGTGACTGGGGGCGAGTGTCTGAAAAGTTTCAGCGCTCCGTCCATCATCTCCTTGTGTTTGCTTCATCATATACAACATACAACTAATTTAAACCAGCTCCTCCGTCCATCATCTCCTTGTGTTTGCTTTGTTGTATATGATGAACCTGGGGTGTTGCGGTATAGGCCGTTGTCATACTCAATTTAGGAGATTATGAGTATGAATATAGATTTTAGATTTTCATTTTATCCAAGGCATGGGAGGATGCATCGCAGTGTTTTCATTGTGTAGAAGGTCATTCTTGTTGACATGTGGTATCAAAATTAGGTCTGAATCTATGGTTACTCTAGGTTTCTCAGCTCTCTTGATACAGTTGGAGGGGCATCAAGTTCCTTGGGCCATGTAGTATGTATATAGGTTGGCTGGTGTTCGGCCACTGTCCACAGGTTATCTCTGTCTTTGCAGTGTTGAGGTTTAGGTGGTTAATCATTGTATGTGCATTTAAGGCAGCAATGCATTTATGAAGTCTTGACTTGAAGAGGTCTTCTTGGCCATCCATATTTAGAATAATTTGTGTATCATCTGAAAAGTTTTAATAGGTGAAGTTAAATGAGCTACTCAGGTCTGGTAAGCAGGTTAGGTAGATGTTGAATAAAAGATGAGATAAGATGCACCCTGAGGGATGCCACAATGTTGGGCATGAAGGGCTCATGTGAATGGTGGCAAGTATACCAAGCTTTGTCTATCTTTGAGGAATGAGGAAGTCCATTTCAAAGTATTCAAACGTATTTTGAGATGATGGTGTGTTTGTAGTAGCAAATGGTGCTGAACAGTGTCAAATGCTGCTGATAGGCCTTAAAGCAATACAGCGGCTCCCCTGTTCTTTTTTGAGTTGTGTATGTTGGATTTTTGTCATTTTGGTCTTGTTTGGTTTAGATAAAGGTACTTATTTTTCTAAACTGGTGTGGTGTCCATTTGTAATGTTTTCACTGTGTTACTGTGTGTGTTATGTACAAATGCTTTACACATTGGCTCTGTGATGAGCCTGACTGCTAATGCCAAGCTACCAAGGGGGTGAGCAGGGGTTATCTTCGGTGTGAAATCCTCTTATCCTTACTAGAAGGAAGGATCCCTACTTGGAGAGGGTGCATACCTCTGCCAAATAGAGCCCCTCATTTCTAGCAAAGCCTATGAAAAATAACTCCCACATCAACTCAAAATACTTAAAAAAAAGAATTCAAAAATATTCCCAGACCAGAGTCCTTAGATCTAATCAACATGAAATACTGGCCACCCCCCGTTTTAAAAAGTCCAGAACTGGAGGCTGTTCCTTTTCAGTGAAAGCAGCTGTCCTTTGGAATACAATGCCTATATATATTAGGAAGGCTAAGTCAGAAAAATTGTTTAGGAAAGCACTCAAGACATGGTTATTTAACCGCCTTTAATTTCCCGAACTACACCATGCTTGAACTTTTGTTGTTGTTTCTCTAGCGCCGGGACACCTCCGTTGGAGGTAGCCGTGCGCTCTATAAATACAAATAATAATAATAATAACTCCCAAAGTATTTACAAGTTTGAAAACACAATTCCTCTTGGGTCAAAACTTGTACAACTGCTAAATAAGCATTGCACCAACATCATTAGAGTACTGTGCTTCTTATAGTGTATAAACTTATTGAGTGTCATGTTCGTCTAGATTTTGTCATTGATTGGTCATGGCTTGTGAAGTTAAACTCATACTTCCAAAATGAGCTTCATTGTTTTAAAAAATGGGGGAACATACTATTAAAAGAGAGTGGTGCCACAATAAGAATCCGAGAACAAACAATTTAGTTAAATATATGCTTTCCTGTGCAGCTACATCCATGTAATAAAGATTAATATGCGTGGACAATATTTATGTATTTGAAAACTCAATTTTGTTGTGGCATTTGCTTGGTCCGAGGTTGTGGATAGTTACTGAGTGAAGGGAGAGAGGGTCTCTCCCCATTGTAGTATCTAATATTTATTTTAAATCATTTTCTTGTCTTAGTTGCATAAATATTACAGAAGGATCAGATGCGTAATAGGTGTTTAGGTTATCCACTTAGGACAAGTGGGTTTTCAATTAATCTAAATGTATTTACATACATAGTCAGTCATTAGGTTGAACATCTGGCCTGAACCTGGCTCTCCTGAATTACCTAATAATATCTACACTGATGGACTGCCACCTGACCCATAAGAAAAGTAGACAAAATCCTAGATGGTTCAGCTCTGTGTTCTGAATCAATTTTCTATGATCTATCTCATAGGAAGGGGAAACAAACTTTGTGATTCTGGAGCCAGCAGCTAGCAGAAATGAGTCAAACTATTTTAGAATATGTGCCGAACATAAGTTAACCAGATAACTCCATGTCACCAGGGACACCATATTGTAGCACCTACTTTTACAAATCATTGCTTTTAGGTGTGTTACTCGAATTGGTTTTATGGAAATGAATCAAGAATACAACTCCCAGAATGTTTTAGCTTGTTAGAAGAAGGCCCAGGACTTTGAAAAAGGTCTCCCTGATGACATGTAGTAATCTGTTAACCCCAGCCCAACATCATTTGGAACTGAAATAGTAAACCAAGTCATATGGAATACCCGTTAAAGAGTAAATGCGAGGAACAGTATTAGAGCACGAGCAAATTGCGCAGGAGTTGTCAAGAAGTAAAACGTAAATCGACCTACTGAGTTGCCCACTGAATGGAATCAGAACGAAAAACACCAACAAAGAGTTAGTTCAGAAACCACAGAGACACATAAGTGTTGTCAGGCCAGCATAGAAAGAGACGCGCAGCTCTGAAAAAAATAAGTGAGGCCAGAGAAAGGCGTGCTTGCCAAATCAGCACACACCGAATCACGGGGACAGAGGTAAGGTGAAGGGAAAAGGAAAAGATGACTGGGAGCACCTAGGGACGGGATGAGGCAACCAACATCAACAGAAACACACACAGAACAGCAAAAATTCGAAGAAAGGCGCAGCGAGAAACGGAAGAGGGGTTGCGGAAACACAAGGCAACTATGTTGAAAGGCGACATGCAAATGAGGGAAGACGACAGAAACACCAAATAGGACAGGAGCGTGTGGAGGGGCCTGCAAAGTGGGTCATTTGCAAATCTTAGGGCTATCTAGTGAATCCTGTGTCAACAGGATACTTTATCTCCAATCCTGAACAGTGCTGTGCCAACACTGGGTGGCAAACACTTGATTGATTATGAACATGAACTCTACTAAGGACTGCACCTACCAGAATGCATTGGGAGAACTCGTGCAGGCAGGAAACGACCGCTGCCCCCCACCACCAGTGTCAGATTATTTTTAACTTAAGTATTTTGGTAACTATAAAAGCCCGGGACAGTATACATTGTGTCCCTGAGAAACGCCATCACATGACAAACTTAGCAAAAGAACCCGGGCGAGCCGAAGAACACGGGAACAAGGATGCCCCAATTAAATTCACAGACCATAGTATGAGCCCGTGGTTCTATTTGTTCCTAAAATAAGGAAATGGAAGTGAGAGATCCCGCATGAGTGTTGCGTAATTGAATTGTGTGTGTTTTCTTACAACGTTGACTTTCGTTAATGTTGTCTGGTAAAATGCTCCTGTTTACAAGGGAATACCCCCATGGCTAGGCTATTTTTTTCTCTCTACATTTTTACATTTTCTTGATAAAAGCATGTGGATTAGCATGCAACAAAGGTCATAACAGTACAAACATTTGCTTTTTTTATTTGCAGTGTTGTTAGGTAGCCCCGTTATAAAATTCTACCCTTCACCAATGTATTCGTTTCAAGAAGTCAATACTTCAGTTTTATTACCTAGGATCAGGACAGACTTATTAATTCAGTTCATAGCACACTACCTTCAGACGAGAGGCAAGTTGAAGCAAGACCTCCCAGCGAAAGCCAACCCAGGAATGGAATTGATTCTAAGGTAGAACAGCTGAGCCCTAACAAAATGCCTCAGCCTGCTCAGAGCCAGAAGAAAAGCATACACGGACCAGAATGCAACTCGGGAACAGAGTTAAATTCTCTAACAGAACATGAATGCTTTGACAACAAATCGTGACAGAAAATCTGTGAAAGAATAAAAGAGACTGCCACAGGTTTAAACATAGCAATCTAGACAGAATGGTGTCTTGCACAGTCAAAAGGTTGCACCATCTGGTAGACGTATGTTGGCATCATAACAGAGGGACTCTGGAACGTTGCATCATCCGCTTCGAAATTCAGACAAATGGAGTTTCCTGTCACCCAGAGACAGGTCACCAGATGACTTGATGTCACAAGGGTCATCATGTTCCAGTCCTGGCAATCATTCACCAACATAATGAATTCTGGAATTTGTAGTCTGTGTTTAGATTAGTAGCCGCCTTTGAATTACAATTTTCAATTATGGTGGCTTGTAGAATGAAAATCTAAAGTGCAACATAGGGCACGTGATTACATGACTTCATGTGGTAGCCCTAACCTAGGGTTCACCTTCAGTACTATAGTAAGACTGCTATGAGGCGCAGATGCACCACTCATGTTTGGAAAAGTGATGATTTCCACAGTACTAGTTAATGTTACCTAGATCAAGTGATCAGGGTAGATTTCCATGTTAAATACAGCTGGAGTATAGACTTTAGACATATAACAAACTAGAAACCTTCAGCCCAGTACATGCCAGGCTTGTTCTAGAATCTTGATGTTAGATGTCCTCTTACCATCCACTTGTTGAAATACAGTGAAATCACTCCATGTATTCAATTTTCAATTGGAAAATATGTCCAAGATATCCCCTTTTAGCAATGAGAACCTTCTTGTACCTCAATAAAGACTGAACAAACTTTTTTTTCCCACGCTACCTTATTCTAATGAACATTGCTTAAAGAACTGTATTGACAGGCTTACTTTCTTGGAAAGTAGGTTCCACTTTGCTTGCAGACAATACTTTCTTTTCAGGAGCTGACATTATGTTGAAACCAAATTGATTGCATGTTCAAAGAGCTACTGGGGGGAGAAGCTTCTTCTATGTAATATCAATAAATGACTGTATTTGAGACCTACTCCTTTGAGCTTGGCAATCAGCATCCCTTTTAGGCCTTCTTTTGTTAGATATAACCATGACGCCAGTACTCACCAACAATTTCGTTTGCATTATTCGTGCCATTATTGTCAGAACCAATCCAAGATAATTGCTTCCAACTTTAAAATATTGCATAACAAAAAGTGTTTATTGAAACATGATGAATTTTATATCCAAGGGGCAGATGTACAAAGTTTCGGCTGTGCGATCACCAAATAGCGAATTTTTGGGATTCACTATTTGGGAATAGCAAACACCATGTAGTAATGTGTCTTTAACACATTTCGCGATTCCCAGTGGGTCGCAAATAGACCTACCTCATTAATATTAAAGAGTAGGTCTCGGTTTGCGACCCTCTGAGAATCGCTAAAATCACAGGGATGATTGCCTTCTGCGGTCAGCAGACCACATGTGATTGCTTTTAAATAAAGCATTTTTTTTTTAATGCAGACCGTTTTCCTTAAAGGTAAACGGAATTCGTTTGAAAAGTCAAATGAAAAGTTTTCTTTTCATTTTTTAAGAGTAGGCAGTGATCCATGGGAACACTGCCTGCTCTTAAAAAATCTTTTCCTCAACATTCAGAAAGGGGGATGCAGTCCGTTGGGGACCTATTCTCATTTACTTATGGGTTACAACTGGCTCGGTGTTGGCGGTAAAATTTGAATGTTTGCGACTGCATTTTTGTTGCAAAATATTCACACATACCATTGCGAGTCGCTATTAGGAAGGGGCGCCCTAAACATGCCCCTTTCTAATACCGAATCGCAAACCCAATTTGCGATTCGGCAAGTTTACTGAACCGCAAGTTGGGCATTTGTACATACAAAAATGCTTTTTTGCGGTTGCGAATCGGGCCATTAGCGACATCAAAAAAGAATCATGCATCAGGCCCTAAATCACCATTAATACTCGCAGGCCAACGTGATGGGGACATACTTCCAGGGAGTAGAGGTGTAATGAATTTCAGATTTTATTTAGATAAATTCCTCTTTTCAAGTTGTGCATCCATTGAGCATGGGGTGTGGGATATGCTTCATAAATTCTTAAGTGCCAGCACCTCTTCATAATATGTATCAACGATTAACCTATCACTCAACTGCATAGCAAGAAAGTGCAGGACCAGTTCTCTATTTATTTCTTAAACTATTGCATTGGTTGCATAATTGAAATCAAGGCGGGCAGGTTCAGTAATAACAGAATGGTCAACATTTTAGTACTAAACATCCCATGATAATGGAAAGTGAGATTATTGATCAAGATGCAAAAATGTTGCCCTTAATATACGTAGAATGTGTATAAAGTTTTATAGCTTCACTCCGAATAGTAATACTCTAATATACTCAATTCCATTTAATAACCACATACACACAATATTCAGTAAATCGTCCCGGCTGCAGCCCGTGATAAAGGTAACACCTGAGTTATACTCTGATTTAGCGACCTCCTGGGCACTAGTGAGGGCTTTGGGTTTAAGAACAAAAGGTACCATATGTTAACATAGGTTCATCGATAGGAATTCCAAAAGATTCAGAACATGTTTTTCATTTCCAGAGGACTGGGAAATGCTGTCCTGGTATCATTCTTGAGGCAAAGAATGACAGTCATAGACTGTAAGTAAAGATACAGGCAAGAAAGATTGCTGTATAGTACTTCCAGATGGCCAATGGAATATTTACAACATCCCTGGCACTTTAAAGCTCACATACCACTGCGCACTTCACAAGCTTCCACTCGATACTAGCCCATGCTTTCTCGCATCCCCACACCTCGTACATTTGTAGGGAAGGCTGCAGGCTACCAAAGAATTTCAGTGCTGAATCTACTAGCCACAAGACACTCTGTTGCAGAAAATCCTGATCTGCAGCAGGCAGGGCAGGTGTGCCATCACCTTGGATAAAGCTGCACTAAGTTGGGACACTGGCCCAAGGATGAAGTTTACTCACTTGCTGGGTGAGGTAAAAAAGCTTGCTTGCCCCCAGTTACCAGACAGACCCCGAACAATGCATAAACCCTAGTATTATTTGATAACGTCCTCCCTTAATGGAGTCAATTTATTCCTGTTTAATTATGTTCAACAGGGCTTTTTCAACTGCAGGGCTAGAAGCTTTGTAAAAAGCTTTCATAGCGTTTATTGATGTGATCGTTTGAGGTGTTTGGCCACAGTTTGTTTATGCCGGCCTTGGTAAACAAGCTAAATCTAAGCGCTGTAGCATTGCTCATGCTGCTCTACAATCAACTTAGCAGTGGATGTTCCCCCTTGGATAGTTCCATAGTACTTACCTTCAGGACACACAGTGAAGTATGTTAGCACTTGTTTAGCCCAACCACCTGTTTGCTTCCTCCTTCTTTTATGTTTGTTATTGACTTTGGTCTCTTATCTTATTCCTGCCTCCCCTTAATCTACTGGTGGACATGGTGGGGCTCCTGCCACCACCTCCAGTCATGCTTCTTGATTTGGTGAATGGCATATCTCGCCTCTTCAATATGATCCTTGGTAGCACACCCTGCCTTCTCCCTCCATTGTTGGCCTCTACCTGCAATGAATGCTGCTGTTCATTTTCCACTCACTGTGTCCTCCCTGCTTTCTCCTTTGCCTCACCTGCACCACGGGACGGTTTGCACTTGGCTTTCTCACAGGCAATAATCAATCAATTCACTATTCAAGACTGCAGCCTGATTGGTTCCCTGAGGGCTGACCCACAATTCTGGTACTGCCATCCGACATGCTTTACATGCTGTTCAGTGGCACCTCCTGACCTGTCCACCATGTGGAGCCTTTGATATTGCTGTGCTCAAAGTGCTACTGCTATCAAAAAAACGTCAATGTGCCCACTCCTCAGCAAGTCAGAGCTATCTGTTGCACTGAGCTGGTGCCCAACAGTTGCTTTAAAAGTGTCCATTATTACCTTAAAAGAGTCAGTTTTAAATATAATCATCATTAGTCTTTGTCTTCTTTTTGCAAGAATCGATTGACATTATTTAGTTTTTGTGTGCTGCTTTGTATGTGTTCCACATAAAACGGTTTTGGTTACTGCCAGACTCCGTTTGAAAGACCATTGAGTAGGCAGGGGCTACTGAGCTTAGCCATGGGGGCTCAGGATGTTTACTTTTGCTGTACTGGGGCCTGCCCTACTATGGCTTTGCAAATTTAGCCAAGTACAACCCTTTCAACACTCGATTCACAGTGGTAGAAATGGCGAGCAGTCACAGGTTTCTCGGGAAGGTTTGTGGAGAGTTACTCTGGCTCAGCACTCAACACCACTCCCAGCAGCACAATAAGATAATTGTCCATCACAGTGCTTCTCCTTATAAGAGACACATATTTTATTATTTCAGAAAGAAACACTACACACTACAATAATTCTGAAATACCCAACTTTATGCAGTTGTGAGTCTCTTATGCTTCAAAGTGGGACTCCCCTTCAATCCCAGGCACACTAGCCGACCACCTTCCTCCATTTGTCTCTATTTCAGTGTTCTCAGGATTAATGTGGTGTAGTTGCTAGTATGGGTGCAGCACTGTTTCCCCCACTTCTCTTAATATATAATCTCAAGTGCTCTAGGCCTGTTTCAGTCTCTTATCCGTTTGTGATGATGCAACTCACGGGCCACTGTGAACCTTCCCTTGGGGAGGCGGTTCACCAGTGATGGCCAGGGCATTCCAGCACGGCATGTAACAGCCCTGTATGAGGCAGACAGCTGCTTGCTGCACGGTAAGCCTCGGAGATGCCACATGAAGAGATAGGGTGGGCGATATATTCCACTCCGCCAGCAGAGTTGGCGGAGTTTTGGCCACTCCATGTTATGAGAGTTTCAAATTCCGCCAACTGCAACATGGCAGAGTTTTTTCTCATGTGCAGCTTGCCAACAGTAAGTTTGCATGCACGAGCAAGAATTGCATCCCCTAGCTTGATTTTCAGGTGCTAGAAGGGCACCCAGCGAGATTTTCTCAACGTAGGCAATCACGACCATTCGTGGTGAGAAAGCTGCCACTCGAGTAGAAAATCTACTCAAGCAGCAGCAAAGAAGCAGCGTCCTCTGGAGCGCAGCGTGGTGCCATTCGCGCTGATTTTGCAGTGTGAAGCAAGCTCCTGGTGCAAACATTTATTGCGAGCAGCACAGCATGCCAATTCTCACCCGTTTGCAGAACTCTCAGAGTTTTCATGTAACTCCATGGAATTCCACAGAGTGAAACTCCGCGAGTTCCACCCACCCCTAATCAAGAGCTGGTGCTTCTGGTATAGGCCGTCTTCAGGGCTCCGACAATCGCTCAGAACACCCTGACTTTGAAAATTTGGCGGGTACAATGTTTTCCCAATACAGTCTGCATTATCCTCTTTTATTAAGCTCCAGTGTTTTTGGAATATATTTTTAATTCCTTTACTTTCTTTGATTTAGGTTAATGCAAGTCTTATTTCATTGTTGGCAGATTCTTTGGTTAATTGATCGCTTTTAGTGATGAGAACATCCATTCGAGTTTTCAACTTTGATCTTTCATATCCTCTCTGGATAGAGGCATTTTTATAACCTCTTGAAACATTGTTCAGTTTCTTCAGAATTATACTCAAAATCTCGAATGTTTGAACAGTTTCTTTTTAGTCTCAGAAATACACCATATGGAATACTGTTTATTAGTGGTTTGGGATGAAAACTTGTGCCCTGTAGAATAGAATCTGTAGATGTTTGTCATTTGGGTTACGTTGCTGTTGGGTGATTTCAATCTATTGGACTCTCTGATATACAGGAAGGGTCTGTTTTGGATAGAATGGGTGATATATGTCTCCATTAGAAATGATCATGATTGCCATCAGTGTTGCATACCATGAGATGGTACATGTAACTAACACGTATATACACACTTGTTGCCTCCGTATATTTAGTATGAAATTACCATTAGCATACAAGTTAGAATTAGGTTCTGTTTAATGAGATAATTTTAGACCTTATCCTCAAAGGAGCATTTTTTATCTGTTTGGCTATATTTGTGCATGTTTAAATTCGATAATAATGTAAGGCTTGTGTTTTAGTGTGTGTCTTATAGACACAGCCCTGAGTCTCTCACCAGTATAGCCTCAAGTGAAGGCAGTACACCCGGCAATAGTGGATAAGAACTCATTGTGTGCTGATTCAGCAATGGTATCAGGAGCATTTGTTGCACCACTCAATGGAATTTTGATACACAGGAAGCATGAGTCTCATTGTGTTTGTTGGGGGTGTACTGACCATATGTGTACACTTTGGAGGGACTATATGGACATGACATATAAACACTGATGAATGTGCGATGTTCGGACGATATACTATTCTTTTTTCACAGGCACCCTTAGAGGTGGATCTCCTCTGCTCTTTGGTGACCACAATTTGTGCCAGTATCTTTGCGATTTTACATTTCAACAATACATTTTATAGCAGAGTGACCTCTAATAGGTACTGATGAATTAGCTAAGGAGAGTACACAAAGCAGCCAAAGTTCTGCACCACTGAGTAAAGATCCACTTGGACAACCAATTATTCAAAATGAAGCAGCCATAGCAATGAGTGAGGTGGAGACTGCAATGCAGCAAGAGAGGAGAGTGTTCGTTTCGAACACTTAGTAGCACAACTGAACAACGAACAGAAAGAAAGTTATATTGAAGTAAGAGATAAAATAGAGCATGGATTTCTGGAAAAGAAGAAAGAATGTGAGTGCTCCTTATTTAAGCCAATTTTACTATACATCAGTGGTCAAGCTGGCACTGGGAAAAGCTTTTTAATTAAAGTTCTCACTGCTTATCTACAGAGGACTACAGAATCAAATTTATGAAGTGTGGTAACAGCACTAATTGGATTAGCTACACACAATATTAAAGGCATTACTTTATACCGACTACTTATGCTACCTGTTGAACATCACAAAAAACTGTAATACCAGAAGTTATATGGTGAAACCTGTCATGAGGTGTCAAGAGTATTGAAGAAACTGAAGCTTTTAATCATTGATGAGGTGAGCATGGTTTCGAACTTAGGACTCATGCATGGACACGATCACAATAAGTTGTGTAGAATGCACTGCTCAATCTGTGACTTGCTTTCGTTTCTTGTTTTTCTGTGTTTTCTTTTTTCTCTTTATCCTTCCCCATACAAGGATACGTCACAGCATTGCTATACTGAAACTGTTATGCTGGCACTGCTGTGATGATGTCTGTATTGTTTGAAAACCGTAAATAAAATTTAAAAAAATAATAATAAATATTTTTAAAAAATGGTTTTGAACTTAATGCTTGCCTTCGTAAATTAAGAATGCAGCAGATTTTAAAAAACAGTATGACGTGATGTTTGGAGAAAAGCATTTAATTGTCTTTGGTGACCTACTGCAACTTACCCCCTTGAAAGGAAAGCCTGTTTTCAGGACACTTCTCCATAATGAAAGAAGAAATTCTTTAGGAAATTTTGGCAATGTAAATATTTAGTTAAACTTTGAATACAAGGAACTTGTGAAGAATACGTGTCAAACATCTGATGTAGAATATGGAGATATCCTGAAGGACATTAGAGTAGGAGTTCTGACAAAGAAGGTAAAACATGCTTTGGAAAGTCAACTGACAACACAGCAGCACAACTAATGTACAATTGCATTGAAAAAGTCAAATCCATAGTCTGTTTAATGCCTACACTTCAAGAGTGCTGCAACTTTAACAAACAATTACTGAAGTTGGAGAAAGAAGATATTTTGGAAATTACAGCTATTGATAAAATGGATCACCAGGGAGTAACAATACTACTAACTGAGAAAATACAAGAAAAATTGGATTCTTTGGAGAAGTCTGTGTTGAGGACTGCAGTGTTTACGCATGTGCAAAAAGTGTTGAGAAATTTTGTGGCATAATTTAAATGTGGAGGAAGGGTTAGTAAATGGTGCTATGGGCAACGTTATTGTCAGTCAATAAAACTTTATTTGGCCGCATTATGGCCATAAAAGTAGGTTTACACAAGGAGTAACCAGTACAAATACATTATAAAAACAGAGAGTAAAACTACTTTTACAAATGCAATTGTTTTAAAAACGGTTACTTAGCCCTTATATACATGTGGTGTAACATAATAAAACCTATAGTACCAGCAAATACCTTACTAAAAATAAATATTATACAATATCAATACTAAGTTAAAAAGGTCGTCAAATAAGTTTAAAAGCGTTTCTTCATTCAGCTCAACAAAACCCAATTTATTTCTACGGGCGATCCATATTTTTCCTTCTGTGTACCGCCCCAGCTAAAAAGCTCGCAACCCCATAACACATCAAAGGGGATGAAAGCATTTGCAGATATATCAGGGCAGGTCTTACTTGTGCAAACTGGCAATTTTTTAAAAGAGGTAAGATATGGTTAGACGGTAAATCATTATAAATATCAGAGAAAACCATAAAGTGCATCAAATCTTGGTCCGAAAAATCATCACAGGAACAGGGCTTTAGGGACCCTGCCTTTGAGAAACCCTTAGGTACTGTAAGACACCAATGAATACAGTTAAACCTAAATCTAGATAAAAGAAAACGATGATGCAAATTATTAATAAAAGACCAAAAGGGTTGATCCAAAATCCCAGAGCTTATTATCATATAATGTCTAATCCTGGGTTTGCTAAGTTCACTAGTTTCCCTTTCCAGCCTTCACCTGGTTAAAAATTGACTTTTAATGTCTTTCACCTCACCAAGGTGCAGCTGTCTGGGTTGGTTAAAAAGCTCAGGGCGCCCTAATGCCGTGAGCAGTTGTGAGACATAACTTAACCAGGGGATGTCTGCGGTCCTGTCTAACTTCATGCAATCCTCTAGAATAATTTGACTTAGGCAGGGCTTGGGTCTAGACCATATTTTTAGCCACCATATTAAGGGGCCCACTGCAATACAATCTGCGATGTATCCCTGCCTTAGTTCTTCATGCACCATAAAGGCAGGGGTACTCGGGGGGGGGGGAGGACAGCTAAAAGTTTCCACATATATTTATTTTCGGCCCCTTGCAGATCATTTACCTCCTTGTAGCCCCAAACCTCACTACCATACGTTGTCATGGGGACCCATATCTCGTTATAAACCTTCAGTAATGGCAATAAGGGTTTGCTCCCTAATCTCCTGGCAAAGTCCAATGTTGCTCCTGTGGCTCTTGCTCGAGTATTTTTCTTGAGTGCTCGCTGGGCCACCCAGGATCCCTTTTCATCAAATTGCACACCCAAGTACGGATAGGTTGTAACATTGGACAACTCCCCACCTTTACATAAAAGTGATCGCTTCTCGCGCTTTATATTGCCAGATGACACTATATAGGATTTTGTAAAATTGATAGAGAGGTCCAGTGTGACCATAAAATCAATAAAAGTATTTACAAGTCGTTTCAGCCCTATTGGTGTCCCAGCAAGTAAAACTGCATCATGAGCATATAAAAGGGCAGGGATGGGCTTAAAACCTAGCTGTCGAATCTAGTAGCGAGATCAGACGGTAGCATGCTGGATAGTCCCTGGCACCCTTTTTATAGATAGGTAGAATCACCGCTGTGGACCAAGAATGAGGTGGGCCAACCATTGTAGCAGCATTAAAAACCCTTGTTAAAATCTTTGCCCATGTGCCTGGATCCATTTTAAAAAGATCCACTGGTATCCCATCAGGCCCTGGGGCTTTTCGGGCTGAGGCAGCCACAATCGCTTTCTGTACTTCGTCCACCCTAAAACATAGCGAGAGCGATTCAGTACTAGGTTCCCAGAGAGTGTCAGTTTGTTCCATGGCCACCTCTGTGTAAATCTGCTCAAAATGACTGACCCATCTTTTGGCAGGGATAACACGCTCTGTTCTCGACATATCATTATCTTAAAAAAGGGGCTATTTACGATCTTCCAGAACTTAGAACTATTTGCCATGGTACTGGCCTGATTTAGATCCTCCCATGCCTGTTCCCGTATGTCATCTTTCCTTAACTTTAAAGCCATATTATATGCCTTTCTTGATCCCTAGGCTTATTTTTTAATGCGACCATGAGGGCTTTATGGGTTTTGGAGCAATCTGCATTAAACCATTTTACCCCCTTAATGTCTCCTGATCTTCCTTTACCAGTTAAATGTTTTGCAATCCACTTTGACAATTTATCAAATGCTTCTAAGCCCGCATCGGGCTCTGTGTGAGTATCAAGGCACTGCTTAATGTCTTCTTTGCCCTCCGTATACAGCTGATTTAAAAAATACCCCAGGATAATCTCCCCCCACCTAATTTTACAAGCCTGGTCTGTTGGATAAAATTCCCTGTTTGCGAGGGTCTTTGACTCAGCTCCCCGAAAGACCATCAAACCCTTAGATTCAACAATAATTGGGTTATGGTCACTGTAACCAAACCAGGATGAACTCACTTTCGTTATGTTTTGAAACTATGGGGCAGATACCACGATATGATCTATAGTTGAACAACTCCCCCTCCCATAAAAGGAGGGTACTGCCTCTGTTTCATTCGTGTGCTCTAAACAATGTAAATTATTGACAGCAAATAGGCTCTCTAACAGAGTACCTTGGGGTGAATGTTCTGGACTGTCCGATATCCCCCTGTCCAGTATACGGTTTGAAGAGCAATGATGTACATTAAAGTCCCCCATTATGATAAATTCGCAGTGGGTACGACTATCCTGTGCAACGTGCTCTATAAAACTCTCAAGAGCAACTATGTGCTCACTATCATTGTTCCTACAAAAGGAGTTATAGAATTTAATGACCACCAAATTAGGACTCCTGGGGAAAGTTAATTCAACTGCTAGCAGGTGTGGGGATGAACTAAACAGGCCCATAATAGTACATGACAATTTAAGCGATATTAGAATAAGCAGGTCTCCCTTTGCTCGTCCTGTAGCGGAAGGGGATGCAGCCTTTGAAAAAGAAGCAAAACCATTGAAAACAAAAGAATCTGACGTGTCCCAGGTTTCTTGCAGTGCGACAATATGGCCAGATTTTATTATTGCTATCCACTGCTCGTCGTCTTTTTTCGCCCTCAGCCCTGCGATATTCCAAGACATGAAATTACAGATGGAAGGGCCTTTCTCTGCAAAGTTATTGATTTCAATATTTTTCCAAATAGGGGTGAGGTTATCCATAAAATTTGATCAGATTGATAGTGCAAAGCATATTGGCCGATGTATTGTAAATTTGTTTGCTTGTGAAGGACTTATATGTGCGACGGCAACAGTTTCCAGTGTCTAACATATGCTGCAACTATCCATAAATCTCAAGGTTTAAGTGTAGGCGCAGCTTTAATTAATTTTGGAAATACAGTATTTAAAGAAGGTATGTCGTATGTAGCATTATCCTGAGTTAGAACATTGTCTGGTTTGTTTTTAGTTGAATTTGATAATAAGAAATGTAGTTCTGATGCAAGCTTTGTAAGAGAATACAATTGGTTAAGAAGTCTATAAACTGCTCATTTAGGCCATTACCCTATTTATGAGAAATGGGTAATCTGTCCAAAACGGAAGCTTACAAAAGAGTCGACTGATGTTCAAGAAAAGAAAGCAAACCGGCACAAGCTAGAAAGCGTTAAGAAGAAAAAAACTTGAAAATGAGGGAGATATTGTAGGATACCAGTTGGAAAACAGTTCAGATGTCAACTGCTATGCAAATATTGTTCTCAATGTATTATTTAATTTCCCACATCTTGTAAATCAAACTGAACAAATCCCAGATAAGAGATTGAGTTCTGCACTGTATCATTTGCTCCAACGTTTACTCAGTGACAGATCTGTAATATATTCTGCTTCAGGCATTCGAGACCTTTTAGATATATGTAGCGGATCATTAATATTTACTCTCAACAAAATGCACAAGAATTTATAATGGTGATGCTTAGAGTACTAGAAGAAGAAGAAGTACATATTGATGACTTATTTGGACTGAGTTACAAATGGAACCATGACTGTGAAGATTGCTCATTTACATCCACCACTCAAATAAATACTGAGCAATTTCTGTACTTAACACTACCAGTTTGCAAAACTGTGCATTTTGACAGATTGATTAAACATGCAAACCAAAATATGTCCTGCCCAAATTGTAGATCAGATGTTATGTGTACGTTGCATCTACAAGAACTGGGAAATACCTTATATTAATGTTACAATGATGCAGGGTAGATGGATCTGAGCTGGTAACCGAAATTACGAACTTCAAAGCTGGAAACATATCAAGTTCTGGAAGTACTTAAACTACTACAGCTATTATCTTTCAGGAATGAGTTAATGTAACATCTGGACACTACACTGTCTATTTAAAGAGTGAAAGTGGATGGACGGAATGCAGCAACCTTAAATTTAAACAAAAACTGCCTTTCAAACTACCACATTCTTCCCTCTTGATCTTCAACCAAAGTTCTAAGGAGTATTTTTGGGGAAAAGTAATATACGGTGTTTCTTGTACATGGATTGTCAATGTTTTAGACATCATTCGGCATATCAGGGGTTATATCTTCAAAATGTTCTCCAAAATTCAAGAGTCCTTTTATCTTCTGCAAAGGAGTTAATATAACATGGATACTACACGCTTTACTTAAAGACTGAAACTGGGTGAACACAATGGAATCACAGCAACCTTTAATTGAATCAAAACTACCTGTCATACTACAAATTGTCACCATTTGTTTCTTGAATCAAAGTTCTATGTTCTATTTCTTGGGAAAAAAGTAATGTAATTGTATTTCATCTACATGGATAATCAGGGTTTTAGACATCATTCGGTCTACTAGGGGTGATGTTTTCAAAAGGATCTCCAAAATTCAAGTGTGGTTTATATTTGTTAGTAGTTGTGTACCAGGTATAATAATAAAGGGAAACGTTTTAGGTATGTTTGTTTACTTAGGGTAGTAATTGTAGGCAAAACAACTGTTTAACGAATCGTAGTGAGTGCAATGCATAGTGTCACTTATTTACAGTGATGTACAGTGCAGTTATGGGTTTATTTTCTACAATCCATACAATTGTTTTTTCCCCACTGTTCAAGGATGAAGCTTCAATAGTACATCGTTTATGGTGTAAAAGTATGAAAGCTGAAAACAGTAAAAAAAGGTAAATTAAATGCTTTACTATATTGTGATGTGTTGTTACAGCATGAGCAATGTATACTGTTATGTTTCACTAATTTCGTAAATCAAAGACTAACTTATATTTATAGTCTTTTTCTTTTAGAACAGGTTTTGGAGTGATATATCTTTAGATGTATCAAGATACATCTAGTGCCACAGGCATATTTGTTTGACATAGTCATGCAGAGGGTCTTTATGTACAAAGAGCAGTTGATGTCCTTTCCCACCAGTTTCTTTTGCCAGTAGGGATGTTAGAAAACTCCCATGTAATTGAAAGCTGCTTTTATGAGCTCTGGCAACTGATCCTAACTCACCCATACTGGTACTCACATATCCACTCACTTATCCATACAGGAACTCATGCACCCTCTAACCCTCTCATATAGGCACTCATGCACCCTTTCACTAACTCATATAGGTACTCACACACCCAGTTACTCACCGAGACAGCCACTCACACACACTCACTCATCCATTCACCAATCACACACCCACTTGCTCACCTATACAACCACTGACAGATGCACTCACTCACTTATACAGGCTCTCTCCCACATACTCACTCACCCATTCAGCCACTCAGCACCCTGCCACTCACTCATACAACCACTAGCACCCCCCACTCCCTCACCCATACAATCACTCATGCACCCACTCATACAGCTACTCACACAGCATCTCATTCACACATTAGGCTACTCACACACCTACTTACAAACATACATTTTAAATATATATTTTCTTTCTTAAACTGGAATAGGTGGTTCTAACAAGAACCATTTTTTCTGTCTGTTTTTTTAACGCTTTTTAGTTTTTTGTATTTTGTAACAATTTTGTATTCTTTTGGTTTTCTTTTGTTACTCAGAAAAAACTAAAAGAGTGGTTTTGGAACAAATAGCTCAGAAGAAGTGCTGTTACAATTTTTTTGCACATGTGTGCGTTAATAATGTCTTTCAGAGTAGATATTGATTGTTCTCCTACACTGAGAACTTTCTGGAATTTTGGGAAAAATTGTCCAACCTTTCCAAATTGCAGAACAGTTAATGTTACATTTGGAATATGTTGTCCAGCAGATGACGTGCTTGGTTGTGGATCTCCAGCAGCAGATGTATCTTGCTGGCTCTTGTCCCTCTTGGTTTGTGCTCTTGCCAGACGAGTTGAGTGCTTTTTGCGCAGGTGTTTAAACATGCTGGAAGTACCACATGAGTATTTCCTATCAGTGCCTCAAGATAGTATTTTCTGGCAGAGATTACAAGTTACCTTCTTCGCATTTACTTTTATTTTTCCAATAGCGATTGCAAAAAATTGGCACATGATACTTTCCTTTATTGGGTGAATTTCTTCTTCTTCAAGTGTTAAGTTGTCTTGTTCTTCTGTACGGTCTTCAGGGGCAGACACCATCTTCAAACACCAGAAAAAATACAAAGTAAAACACTCAAAAAATACAAAATGGTCAGTGGCAATGGTAAGTGTGAAAAATCACAGCCAATCCTACAAGATGGAGGAAAGGGGTGGAACCTTTCTGTAATAATGATGGAAAGGTGTGTAACCTATCAAATCCATTTGTTTCCCTGTCACATGGGAGTCGCGATGCTGTTGCACTTACGTCGCAACTTTGCAAAATGTATTAAAACGACCTTTCAAATGTATTTTCTCTATAATTATATTACTTTTATTACTTTATTAGTAAACCACTTGTCTTAAACTAAACCTTTAAAGTGTTTATATATGTGTTTTACTACTGCAAAAATTACGCCAGAGTCGTTTTCCCTGCTCGGATCCGAAAATACGTGATGGCACGGTGCGAGACGGTGTCACAACTCCCTAAAAAGTATTAAAACAACCTTTAAAATGTTTTTCTTCTATAATTATACTACTTTTATCACTTTATTAGTAAACCACTTACCTTAAACTTAACCTTTAAAGTGTCTATATATCTGTTTCAGTTCTGTCAAAACCACGCGGGAGCCATGACTCCACTGTGACAGGTCACGACAGGTTTGCGAATCCCAAAGTTTTTGAAAAAAAATAATAATATTAATATAAGCAATATATTACAGTACACACCTCACAACCACAGTAAAAAAAACTCACATGCAATGGTCTTCTCTCGCCTTATGCCAGGATAATGGGCAGCTTACCAAAAGCCCCCAACACTCCTGATCCAGACGAATAAGAGGATATCTCCACCAAACAAAGAAGTAGTTACCTCATATAGCTGAGAGGAAGTTCCCTTGTATGGTGGATATTTACCTCTTTGTAGTCTCGTTATCCTCTCTCTAGGAGGAATCATGAAAGCGCAGATTTCTGCAGAAAGTGGCAAGAGCAGCAATCACTGTGCCAAACGCACACAATGTCGCTGGAGACATTTCCTCATAGTCCATTACGCGGCTATAGTGCAAAATGCACACTGAACATCTAACCAACGAGGTACCACTTACTAGCAAACCAGTAAAAAGTAACTCAGTTGGGTAGACATTTCGTGTAAAAGTGTGTACTCTTGTTCAATAAACAGGTAGGTGAGCTTCCGTTCTGGGCCTGATGCACATTTCACAGAGATTAAACCTCAACAGGAAGCACGTACAAACGTAAACATAGCAGGTGCAGTTGAAGTTCTACTTCTGTAAAGGACACATGATTCTAACTCCTGGAGCTTAGCAAAGGCAAAACAAGTGTGTTTTCTTGGCAATTCCATATTGAAAAACGATCTGAAATCCTTTGTGCAGGTGAATGCATTGTAGATGTATTGGAGCGCAATCTATAGTGACTGTGACGAGTGAGTTCTCTCTTGCCCTCTCCTGGTCAGAGGAGAGTCCATGGTTTTCCCTTTAAATTACTAGGAGTATGTAAATGTGCAAATCACTTGGAAGCTTCTCCCATTTGGCCTAGGCCTGCCCACCTAGGTAGTATGCAAAGGTCTTCCCACCTTTTGCCAGGAAGATGGATAGCTTACCAAAAGGGCCCCCAGTGCTTTACCCACGGATTTTGGTGCTGCATTGTGATGCTGAGCAATATGAGGACATCTCCCCCAAACAAAGATGGACTTACTTCATATAATTAAGAGGAAGGACCCTTGTTTGGTGCAGATTTACCTCTTTATACGCTCGTCGTCTTTTCTATAGGAACATTCATGTTATCGCAAATTTCTGGATAGAGCCGCAAAAGGAACAATCATATTGCATTAGTAGTGATATTTCCTTGTGCTGCATTACATAGTTGTAGTGTAGAATACATACTGGATATTTATTCAAGGCGGTACCACTTAGTAATTAACCAGTAGAAAGTGCTCCACTTAGGTAGATATTTCAGGCAAAAATGTGGACTCTTTTTCAATAAAGCGGCAGATGATGTTCTGTTGTGGCCCAGTCACTGACACAGCTGCTACACACCCATACAGACACTTAGACAGCCATTCACATGCTCAGGCACTCACAAAGCCAGTAACAGATTCACTCAGACACTCATGCACCCACTCATTCAGGCACTGAGACACTTGCACGCCCACTCACACAGCCACTCATACACCCACACACAGACATACTCAGACACTCTCATACACACTCATAGACCCCCTCAGACACTCATGCACCCACTCACAGAGTCCCTGAGACACTCTCACATCCACTGACAAACTCACTCAGGCACTCATGCATACACTCACAGAACCATTCACTAAAAGAACAAAGGTTACAGGAACATTATAGTTAGGAAATAACATTATAAAACCTTAGGAAATCACAGAAAAAACTAAAGGTTACAGGGACGTTAAAGTTATGAAATAAAATTAAATAAACCTTAGAAATTCACACAAAAAAACAAAAGTTACATGGGCGTTAAAGTTAGGAAACAGAATTTAAAAAGCCTTAGAAATTCACTGAAAAAACCAAAGGTCAGAGCGACGTTGTAGTCAGGAAATAGAATTTAAAAACCTTAGAAATTCACTGAAAAAAACAAAGGTTACGTGAGACGTTGTAGTTAGAGCCATATTTCACTGGTACAAAGCCACAGAAATTCAGAAGTTATATTTACCTGAGCTAACTGTAACGTACACCCCCGCAATGCATTGCTTATGACCTGACATATTACTGGTCAGTGACATCACTCATGACATTACTGATGATATTGCAAATGACATCACTGATCACATGGATATGGCAGAATCAGACCGTTTGACAGAAAAACATCTGCTGCATAAACATACACATCTAAATATGGCTGAATTACCTCCACAGTGGCAGGGCAGGTAAATCAACTACAACAGCGTATGGAAAATCCAACCTCCAGCCGCCTCAATCAGGCCATTTGATGTTGTGGCCATCACCCTAAATCACTTTATCCAGAAGATGAAAGCGTTCACTGTGGGATTCGCTGAAAAAATTCCTAGCAAAATCACTATCAGGTGCTAATCATGATCTAAACCGAGATGGGGCAAAGTGGAGTTTGGGGATGGAAGGGTGGCTTAGATTTCTTAGGTGCAGTGCATATGTTGTAACATAGCTGAATAGAGTTAGAAGGATGTAATAAGGTCTCATGTACAGCCTTACAGACATTCTGTTTGCATTTGTTTCGGAGCTGCCATTGTCTGGGTATCCTTAAAGCTGTGGCATTTTGTGGAAAGTTACATGGGTCTTTATGAAGCCTCCTATGGTAACCCATCTGCTGTCCTGCCATACTCTCGGTGTCTCTGTGCCCCACAACTCTCCCCTTCTATCCCAGTGCAGGATGTAGCCCACAGCCACTTGCTGCCATTCTCTCACTAGCACTGGCGTGCTGCTGCTTTTGTCTTTGCCGATGATTTATGAATTTCTTCACAAACATTTGCAAAGCTGAGCCATTCCAAAATGGCTGGCATACATGCATGGCATGGTAGTCTCCTTATAATGGGCTAAAAAAGCATAAGAAAATCTATTACAACATGGCTACCATGCATGCATGCATGGGCATGAACAGCGGCCATCTTGTAAAGTTTATCTTACTTTTTGTTTCATTAATTGTAATATGGCTGTCTTACATGTGCGCACATGCTCAGCATCGATCTGGTGTCACAAAAACAATAGTAAAGCCAACAAGTTGTGCCCGATAGCAAAGGCAGGATCTGTCAGCTTTTTCAAAGCCTGTTGATACGTATTGCATTACTTATGTTTTAAACAATGAATCATTTGCCAGCATTCATTTAAAAGTTTTCTTTAGACAGAACCACCAACCACCCAAATTCTAGTGACTTTTAAAAACTCTCTATTTCTTACAAATAATCCGGTCCATGTGTGCTCTGGGGCAAAGGTTTGTGATTATGGTTAAAGACAGTTGGTGTATATCTAAAAAAAAGTCCACTCATATCCTCGTATCCAAGCAGGTTGTATCCATGCCAGATTTTCAGGATATCCACATAAGGTACACTTTCATCAAAGAGTCTAAATGGAAATCATTTACATACTCAATTGTTATTGCATTGATCCGATTGGCCCTCAGTGGAAATAAATCTGCCTGAGAGGCAGATACTGATGCACACAGCACACACTTTTAAGTTGTTGTTTAGTTATGTGTTTCACCTAAAAACTAATGCATTTTATTAGCCATGTTTTATTTTGGGATTCGTGTATTAGTCATTTATGGTAGGAAATATTAGTACGGGTTGGAAGTATTAGTACAGGTTGAAACATTCATTGGGGTTTCTAAACAACTCGTGTGCATATGTGGACCAGTTTGGACACCGGACTAACCCACTAATGGTTCAAGCCCCCAAGATACTGGCTATTCATCGCTCGTCTTCCAAGACTGCAGTATTCAGGCGGCAGGCTCGGACCTTGCAGAGCTAGGATACATTTTTTGAAAGAAATGTGAACGAGCATCTGGTACATGGACACTAAAGGTGTAGATTCTGCTCTGTATATATGTATTTTAGCGATAACAGGCGTTTATGAAGCAGAGATAACGGAAGTTGCTCCAGCTAATGTTTTGTCTCAAGTTTAAAAATAGAATTGTTTCTGGTACAGTACTTAATAAGCAATTGTCAGTGTTAAAATAATACAAACTCATTTAATTTAAAGCCATTTGGAATAATAAAATTGGGAACATAAACAGCATGTGCAAATAATGCAATTAAAATGTTCAGCTAATTAATTTGTACAGTTACCTTAATAAACAGTTGTTCTTGTGTGAAAAGTGCAGAAACCATTCAATAGCACAATAATTATTACCATTACCATTACGATATATATATATATATATATATATATATCTATATATATATATATATATATATATATATACACACACACACACATAATATGGCAGTAGCAGTCAAACGCTTGCACGAATGATAAACACATTAAATTGCTATAATATCATTGGCAAAGTTTCTCATTTCTTCCATGCAAACATTCCATACCCAGACTCAGCAATAATTAAAGGTTCCACATAAATAATTTACTACTAGCAGTGGCGGCCTGTTCAGGTTAGAGCGGTGGGGAGGGGCAGAGGGCTGGGGGAGGGTGGGGGGAGGTGAAAGTGACAAACGACGGTATGGGAATGTAAAATAAATAAAAAAATAAAACCACTTACTTTGCGCTCAAAGCATCGCCCCACCGTGCTTACCTGCACGAGTCGCCATTGCTTACTAGCAAGTAAATCTTTAACAGATTTCACCCCTTTTTGTCGGAAAATCAATAGGAGCCATTTCCACCTTATATTGGACAAAATAACATGACACGCTCTCCTTATACGTTAATCCCATCTCAATGCACACACTTTACAGTGGTAGGTTGCTGTGAATTTTTGGCCGATGGCAAAATATCTAATCTAATTTTCGTGAGCTGGGTTGGGTTGGGGACATCATGTGTTCGATTTAATCATCAGCTGGATGATCTCCCCAGGCTGCCTTGCTGCACCAAACGCCACCAAGGGAGTGTTCTCCTGAGCTTCTTGCAATTTTCCTTCCACTTAACAACACCAAACACACAATGCACCCATAACAACAGTAACAACACCCCAACAACACCCCAATCTCCCACACAGTTATGTAACCACCTACACAGCACTCAGCACTTGTCATGTATACTCCTGCCCACTCGCTCACTCATCAAACATGCTACAGAGATCTGGGACGTGCAACATGACAAAGCCCTCACGAAAACCTGGCTGAACCCCGCATTGGTACCTGACATTGACCCAGCCATCCCTCTCCAGCTACAAGATTGCCAGACAAGACAGACTTCACAAGGCCAGAGGACGAATCATCATCTTCCACAACAACACCATCAGCTGCACCACTTCCACAAACACATCATCCCCCAACATGGAAAACCTGTTTCCATTCCACAGCCAACTTCACCCTAAGAGCTACTCACATCTACCGACCACTGGGACCGTGCACCAACTTAACAGAAAACATCACGGACTTAGTCACAGCACTCTCCTTTGACACTAGCAATTAGATGCTACTAAGAGACCTGAACTTCTACCTGAAAGATCACATGGACCCCAACTCAAAAGCACTCATCAAAGACCTAAGAAGCCTCAGCCTCACTTAGTGAGTAACAAGACCTATCCACTTCACCGGATATGTCCTGCACCCTATTTTCACCACCATCGACAACATTGGAGTCGACGATCCCACATGTCTCCTGGACAGACCACACCCCCATCAATTTCAGCATCCCTTTCCCAATTCAAATACACCACCGCATACCAGCCAGCAGAAACTGGAACAGCATCATTGACAAGGACTGGAACAATGCTCTCAACACCCACCAACCGAAACACAGCAACAGCATCCCTACAGCCATCAAGAATTGCAACAGTTTGTTGTTTGATGGAGGGCATGTACCATTATTTTTTTGTTTTTTATAAAAAATTAAAATTTCATTGTGGATTAGCCTGGATTTGCAGTAGTGGCCTATTTTGCAGACTTGTATCTTTGTTATGTTGTTCCTTAAAGTGTCTAGCTATTGGGTATTATTTATCTTCATTCACAATTGCTCTCAAATGTTCTAAAATCCCTTTTTTGGCTCTTGTATTGTGCTTCCAATAAAACAAAGTGAACATTGACATTTTAAGCAGTACACACAAAACTCTGAGTTGCATGTCAAATGTTTCTTAATAGTAAAGGCTTTTTTTTTCTCAGACAGTTGTATCTGTTTACAGCCAATTCTATTTTTGCAGGCCTTGCATTCTCCGTAGGTATAAAACCCTTGTATAATGCTCCTATTTTGTTTCTCTTGTACCTGACTACTACATAACATATCCTTCAGTGAAGCACATCTCTTAAAGGTTACCTGCGCATATTCACTTACAGATTTGGATAGGGTTTCATCTGTTTTTAGGACATGCCAGAATTTATTGAGGCTCTTCTTAACTTCCCAAGCCTGGTTGCTAAACTCAGTTATAAATCTAACTGGTTGTTCCTCCTCTGTCTTGATATGTGGTATTAGCAAATCTTTTCTTTTTAATTCTTTCGCTCTATTACATTCCTGATCAATCACTCTTGGGAAATATCCTCTTTCATTAAACCTACCTCTCATTTCCATCATTTCATTATTAAATCCCTCATCTGAACTACAATTTCTCCTTGCTCTGAGTAGTTCTCCATAGATTATACTTTTGATCAGGTTTCTAGGATGACAACTATCTGCATGTAGTAAACTGTTCCCTGCAGTTTTCTTGCGGAAGAGTTTACTCTCTAATTTATTATTTGATACTTTAATCTTGATATCCAGAAATTCGATTTCATCTGAATGCATTTGACTTGTGAACTTCAAATTCAAATTATTGTTATTCAACATATTCACAAACTCATCAGCCTCTTCCCTTGTTCCTTTCCAAATACAGAAGATATCGTCTATATACCTCACCCAGAGGACTGCGAGGTTTTCAAATAGTCTGATGTTACTGACTACCTGCTCCTCCCACTAGCCTAGGTAAAGACCTGCAAAATTGGGAGCGAAGCAAGATCCCATCGCAGTCCCTTAGATTATCACTTTATCAAAAATTAAAAAATTGTTAGTCAAACAGAAATAAATCATATTCAAGATTATCTCCATGTGTAGTAGGTAGTATAATGAGTGTGCTCTGAAAAAACGTCTGCAAGTATTGATTCCCTGTTCATGAGGTATGCATGTATAGAGATTGTTAACATTGAAGACATTAACATAAAATTCTTCTCCCTGGAACGGGTGTCAGGTCGACAAAATCGTGGTTGTCCTCACACGATTGGTGAACATTTCATGCTGATGAAGCGTTGTTTGAATTCTATTGGACAGTGATGCAAACCAATGGGAGCGAGTGAAGACCTACAAAAACAGGGCTTCAAAGTGAATCCACGCAATTGCTATTGATAAAGACATTTCTGTCGAAACGCGCCTGCCTTTTTTTTAACAGAAAAAAATTGATTATTGAGAACCCGCTGAGCGCTTCCAATTGATGGACATTTTGGATTTCGTGCAGCCACTTACACGTATAGAAGGCACCCGTTCGTTAGTGTTCGACATTTTGAATGTGGTCTTGGTGAAAATAAAACACTTACCGCCAGAACCACCATATGCAGAGAATATGGGGCGTATCAGGTGACACTGAGTCAGCATTACAAAACGTAAGCGTACAGTTACTAAACATGTGCTTTCCTGTTGCAGCCTCCTCTGATGTGCCATTTTGTGGCAGAATGAGGGGAACTGAATAATTTAAAGTGGAATCGCTCATGGTTATTGTGTGCTCCATCTGGTGAGCATGGATAAAAGTGAGGTGAAATGCATTCTGGACTTTGTACCGAATGTGGCATAATACATCTACTGAAGACTTACCAGGTCAACAACATCGTGGTTGCCCTCACACGATTGGTGAACATTTCATGCTGACGAAGCATTGTTTGAATTCTATTGGATAGTAATACAAACCAATGGGAGTGAGTGAAGCCCTACCACAACAAGGGCTTCAAAGTGAATCCACGCAATGGGCATTGATAAAGACATTTCTGTCGAAACGAGTCTGCCTTTTTTTAATGGATATTGAGAACCCACTGAGTACTTCCAATTGATGGACATTTTGAATTTCGTGCAGCCACTTACACGTATCTTCAGCAGTTTGAATGTGGTCTTGGTGAAAATATAAATATATATCTATATATGAACAGCATCGAAAGGGAGAATATATATATATCACTGGATTTTAAGTTTTTTGTGAAAAAGCAAGTAAGTTAAATAACTTTTGGATAAGTTTGTTGTTTGATGGTACCATTGTACCATTATATTTTTGTTTTTTATTAAATTTTTTAATTTGTTTGTGGATAAGCTTGGATTTGCAGTAGTGGCCTATTTTGCATTATCTTTTTTAGTTTTTCCAAAGGGAAAAACAAAATGGCCCCATGCTTGCAGAACGCATGGTGCTGTTTGCACTCCTTTTCAGCACGGAACGTGCTACTGATGCTAAAACTGGAAGGCGAGCAGTGCAACGTGCATTTTCCGCCCATTGTCAGAAGTCCGTGGAATCTCATGGAGTTTTTATGTAACTCCCCGTGATTCCGCGGAAGGAGATTCTGTGAGTTCCGCAAAGGCCTTGTATTTATGTAGCATACAAACAGTGATTAAGTGAAAACACAACACCAGACAAATCCCGCACGAATTTAGAAAAATATAGTACAATATAATAAATTATTTGACACCAAAACAAAAATCAAAGTGGAAGCGGAATTATGATTTTTGCAATATTAAGGTAAAAACTAGCACCTAAAAGATCAAAGCACCAACAGCAGACATTAGTCACATGAGACTGGGTCAAAGTTGAAAAATATGGCCGACCGTGATAGAGCATGAGTCAGATACAAAAAAAGGATTGGGCCCAGACGGCACTTGCCTTTGGACTTGGAAAAATTTCAGTAAAAAATTGCTTGAGAAGGTAAAGTTCAGCAGGGCAAAAGTGCAGGGGGAGTCCGAGATGGAGGCGTCGTCATTAGGGAGCTGCTAAACAAACTAGTGGGGAAGATTTCTACATTCGAATTTAGGGTCTGATTACGACTTTGGTGGTCTCGCAGCAGGCCGCCACACCAGCCCTTAGGAGTTTTCTCCTGGTTTGGTGGTCCTGCGGCAGCGGTCCCACAGTGGTGCCTGTCAAAGGCTCATATGTGAGCCTTAGAACAGCAGCGCCATGGGACCGCCACAGCACGTTCCAGCACAGTATGGGCAGTGAAGTCCATGCTGTACTGGAACTGGGGGTACTTGCATACGGAGGGGCACACCATGTGCCCCCTGCATGCATCCCCTGGCCCTGAGGCAACAGGGGGCCAGCTTTTTAATGCATATAAGTCACCCCTAAGGTAGGCCCTGGAAAGCCCCAAGGGCAGGATACAGTGTATTTAAAAGGCTGGACATGTACTTTTAAGTTTATCATGCCCTGGTAGTGAAAAACTCATACATTTCTTTTTCATTACTGCAAGGCCTATCTCTCCTATAGGATAACATTGGAGTTACCATATTTCATTTTATGTGTCCTTTCCAAATGGGAATAGGTAACCAGTTCATGTTTGGTGTCTCTGGAATCACATTTAAAATCCTAATTTATGGTGAAGGTGGATTTTAAATTGTAATTCTGAAGATGCCACTTTTAGATTTTGTCATTTTCTCCCCTTAGCCATTTGGTGCCTGCAGCCAGTCTCTGGGTCACATGACTGGGTGTCGGTGACAGTTGGCCTTTGTGTATTCCTCCTAGACAGCTACACACAATGGGAAGCTTACATGTGACTGGATGGGCCATCGCTGGCAGGATAGGAGGGAGGAACCGGGACTAGCCTCAGTTACACTTGAATAGGCTGTGTCCTGTTTCCACACAAAGGGCTGCATACCCCCTGTAGTTAGTCGTAGCCATGGCCAGGAAGGAAGGGCATCTGTGCACTTCAAAGGCATGCCTCTAGAAGCTTCTCCCCACTTCAAGGCCACAACTGTGTATAAAAAAAGGACCTCAGACACCACCACTTTAGTACACTTCACTATGGATACTCTTCCAAGAAGAAGGACTGCTGTGCTGTTAAAAGGACTGCCACTCTGATGGGCTGCTGATCTGAAGGAACTACTGCCCTGCTGTGCTGGCCTGCTGCCCTCTTGCCTGGGGAAGAAGAACAGGACCTTCAACTTCATCTTGAACCCTGGGTCCCAGAGTGACACCAAGGGCTAGTCTGCTGGCCTCCTGATCTGAGCCTCAGGGACATAAAAGGCTCCCCAACATGCTGCACTAGCCCCTGGTCCCAGCTGCAATGAGTGCTGACCCTCAGGTCCTGGACCCTTGGTGTGCCTCAAGGGTGCTGAAAACAAGCTTTTGGGACCGTTTGCACCGAGAGCATGTTGCTCGCACCACAAATCAGCGCGAAGATCTGTCAGCCCGTCTCTTTACACTGAAGCATCGACAACTCGCGAGGACCGGTAACGCGAAGCTCCAGCAATGCCAGTCCGTGACAGTGGCCTCACGTTTTGCCTACTGCCACTTGCAACGCTCTCCTTGCTCTTCACGGCCCTCTTCAACATGAATGGGGCTCTGTTGACTGTAGCCGACCTGCACTCTATTGCGGTGGGCCTGAATGTGTGACTTTGAGCCAGTCCTGTGCAACCAGATATCCTGAGTTGGCGCTTTGTGCTTTTTGGCACTATTTTTACTAAATTCTTTGAAAATTCATATATTTGGTTCGACTAATTGGATTTTTGTCATTTTGGCCCTGTTTTACTTATTAAATTCAGCTCTAGATTTGTAATCTGGCATGGGATCCTTTTGTGTGGCATTACTGTTTGAAGTGTTGCACAAATCTTTACACAATGCCTCTAAGCTAAACCCGATGGCTCTATGCCAAGCTACCGAGATGTGAAGCACAGGTTAATTTGGGGTTTGCTTGTGCCTTTCCCTAACAAAAAAATTGGGTTGCTGCTTGACCAGGGCTCACGCTCCAGTCAACCAGTAACCTCAGTTTCTCACAGTATGTATGTATGTATGTATGTATGTATGTATGTATGTATGTATGTATGTATGTATCAATCAATCAATCAATCAACCAAGGATTTAAAAAGCGCTGCAAATTGCCTGTAAGGGTCTCAAAGTGCTGGAGTTGCTAACTACTTCGTAGTGATCTGTTCATTCGAACAGACAGGTCTTGAGGCCTTTCCTGAATTCCCTAAGCGAGGAGGCATTCCTGAGGTGCAGGGGAAGGTCAGTCCAGGCATTGGCTGCCAGGTGTGAGAAGGAATCTCCTCCGCTGTGGCGTCGGTGGATCTGGGGTATGTCTGTTATTAGGAGGAAGGCAGATCGTAGGTGTCTGGTTGGTTGGTGGAAGGTCATTTGTTTTTTTATTCTGGTCCTTCATTGTGCAGGGCTTTGTATGTGTGGGTCAGCATCTTGAACTGGCATCTCTTCTGTATCGGGAGCCAGTGAAGCTTCTTGAGGTGTGGTGTGATGTGGGCCCGTCTGGGGAGGTCGAGGATGAGTTTTGCAGCTGAGTTTTGCATTGTCTGTAGGCTTTTCAGGAGGCATGCGGGACTTCCTACGCAGAGTCCTGTAGTCCAGCCTGCTGGTGACGAGGGCCTGCGTGACGGTCCTTCTGATGTTGACTGGGAGCCACCTGAAGATCTTGCAGATATGTAGCATGTGCTTACAAACCAAATATAAAAATGGCTTTTTCTTATTGTTTTACAGTAGACGTAGCTGTTGTGCTACTGGTGTATTAGTTTGGCTGTTTAGTCCAGAATATAGAGTTTATTTTCATATTTAAGGACTTCGTCTGGAAGAGTATCACTACCCACACTTGGGATGTCCATGAAATCACCCTCATCCACTGTGGTGTCTTCTGGAACATGAACATTTTTGGGATTTAATATTTATTAATTTTGATAATCATTTGTCTCAACATGTTCTGAAGAGAGATACTGGTCCTTCCGACCATGACAATTGCAGCAGTCACACTGACAATCCACCCAAATACACGGACTACAGGTCAAGCTAGATATTTTATTGCAAGCCTGTGAGTCGTGGTCACTGCACCCTTTTCCATGCAAATATATCAATAGCGCTTGATCTACATAGAATTCGGTTTGGTCATTCAAATAGTCCAGTGCCATCCTCTCTACTGTCATAGTTGTTGACATTTGCTGTTTTCAAGTTTATTGCACCTATGTGCTCGACTTAAATTCTGGAGCTGCCAAAAGTCAGCCCATTGCAGAGGATGGCTGACATTATGCTGTTGGTGTTGTTGATTTAGAAGCAGGTGTGTTTTGGAATGGTGATTGTTTTACCACTGGCAGTTTCTGCTTTTTCAGTTCTGACATGTATCTGGGCTTGGAGCCACCACTGGGCTCCTCAGAAGATGGTGAAGACAGCACTTCAGTTCTTCTGTACCCTAAAAGTTGCAGTTTTTTTTATCTTCCAGTTCAATCACTTTCTTGATAATTCAGTTCTTTACTGAAAAAGGAATGAAAATAGATAGCCGTTGTTTGTACCATGTATCCAGTATAGTATTCATCAGAGAGCACGAGATCTTTTGTTGCCATAATCCTTTGTATCAAGACAAAGGATTATGCTGTTGACCAAACCAGCTACTTCTTCATCGACATTGGTATATGCTTCTTCCACCTTACGCAAATGGGCCTGCATTAAGTGCATTAAATGGATGACTTGGCTCATGGTACCATTCTCTTTGCTGACTTCCTACATCAAGATCTGAAAAGACATTAGCATGTGGATGAGACATTCTAGTCTCTCCCATTTGCCAACCTCCATTGTCATGACTTTGGCATCGCCTCTCCATTATAGCACATAATGCAGGCATTACAGTGATGGGCTGGGACCTCTTGTAAGAATGCTTTTAGGTGGAGTCTATTAGCACACTGAATACCCTGTGCAAACCCTGTGATAAGTGATCAGTATCTTGTGGATGACTACTTCTGTTTAGAGGAAATCCTGTACAATTAGGCTGACACTAAAAGCTAAACATAGCAGTCTGAAGTGTTCTCCATCTGTCATGGCTTTGACAATATTACTGTCACTTTCAGTAGCAACATATCCAATGCTGAGACCTCTGGGTTGAAGCCATTCATAGACTTTTGATTTAAATTCTTGCTGAATATTGGCTGCTTTGTGTGCTTTCTCCAATGAGAACATTGCAAGTGTTGCATGACCTTTAATGTTTCAAAAAGCATCAGTAATAGTGGCACCAGCAGGTAGCCCTCAGTGCAGGAGTCACAGTGATGCACATTTAGTTTGTGGCTGGAAACTGGTCTGTAGTGAGATATATGGATTGCCCGGCACTCTCTTTTTTTTGCGTCCGCAACCAATCCCAGCACCTGAAAGTTCAACTGTGGTACAGCAACAGCTGAAAAATAGGTCCGGTATGGAACCTTCCATTTTGAACAAAGGGCCATCACAAATGCCAGAAAAATCTCTCCTGCCACCACTGAAAAAGGAAGGAGGTCAAACACTAACATTCTGACAGTTTCCCACTATATAAATGAACTGAGTTTGGTGGTACAGTGCATCCTTGCTGAATGTATCCTTGATAGCGGGATCTTGTGTTTGTATTTTTGTGACAATCTCACCTTAAGTGACCTCTGTGGAGACTGAGCTGCATCTCATAATGGCCTCCCTCCATCTGCCCAGGGTCTTCTCTCTTTTTAGGTGCTGTTCCCACAAGATTGGTTTGTAGTTTTTCATTTGGGCAATTGGCCCTCATACCATAATGTCTACCAGGCTTTTCACTATCTGCTGGTCTGTGCCAAGCTGTGCAAATTGCAATGTGTTGTTCTATTGGCCTAAGTGAAAAGACGTTCCAAAACCTAGGAGGAGAGCTTCCTTATACAGCCAAAGCAAGAAGTTGTGGTGGAATTAAATAACATTAGCTATTCCTTTGGGCAGGCTGTGACTGTGATAGGAACTGTTGCGGCTGTTTTTGGGGTGTTTTGAAAAGATAGAAGCAAGTGGTGGGGCTACTGGAGAAGGTGGAATAGAAGGGATCTATACTTCCTCGGGTCTCTCTTGACAAGAAAAATTACTGGTCCATCTTTCTTACTGCCAACTAGGCGTCCTGGATCCTTCTTTTTCCTGTGACTTATCTGGAACGACTTAGTGATCCACTTCAAGTCACCTTCATTCAAGGAGGGGTGAAAATGGATGGCGGAGTTAATTTATTAAAGAAGTTACAAACGAGTGGACTGGATGGTGTTTTTCTATTAGCAGTATCACTTTCTAGCCTGTTTGAAGTCACAAGGCCGCCCACCAATAAAATTGTTGTTGCAAATGAGCTATAAAGTACTTACATGTATTCTTTTTTTTTTTAACAACAATTATTCTAGGTGTTTAAGAAAAAAAAATGAAACTTTTCAACATCACTATTTGTGCTGTAGCCCCCCTCAAGAGTAGCCATACAGCTACTACAGATTAAAGAGTTTATTTTTCAGTGTTATAAATGTATGGTTAAATAAATAAAACTGGGCTCCTTAAAACTTCGGTGCCTCGTATGAGCTGTAGTTTAAGTTCTGCACAATCATGGAAAAACATTATCTCTTTCCAATTTATTCTGTAAATAAAATCTTGTTGGCCCCAATTACTGTAAATGAACTGAACAGTAACGTTTTCACCTGATCTTTATATATTTTTATACAATTGTAATACCTGTGTTACAGTTAGAGGTTGTAAATAGTTCGAGAAAATATAATGGTTAGGTAAACATTCACTTTTTGCCTATGCGACTAACTTGTTCACTGTGCAATAACTAAAACAATCAGATTTGTGACAGTTAACCACATTAAATTAATTGGAAGTAGCCAACAGTGGCATTGAAACTTGTGAAGAATAATGTTTTATTTAGTAAAAAGGGTGATAATGCATTCTCCTTTTTCAAAAGAGATTACCCAACTACGAACATATCGTCCTCAATTAGAAATGTTGCAAATGAACTTAACCGCTGTGTCAGCATTAAAAATATATTTTATTAAAGAATAGCGCTGCGTGTCAACCTTGCAAGCAGGATCATAGTGGGTTAGGAATTATAACTAATGCAATGGATATTTTTCAATTAGTTTAATTTTAATTTATTGTCGGCTGTGATTGCTTCCACAGCATACACCATGTCACAAAAACGGTATTTCATTACAACGTTTGATAGTTCAAGGGACTTTTCCGTTTCAACTTATTAAAGTCTAAGTACTGATTAATTGGGTTAAAAAGAATTTGTAACCAAGTGTGTACACTGATGTGAGGTAATGATGAACCGAAATAACCACGTGTTTAAGACTAAATTCTTCTTTTCAAAACGTTGTTCTTTTAAAAGGCATAGAGTAGGTAACTGAGTTTCAGAATTCAACAAATATATGTTGAAAAAGTGATTTAAAAATAAATGTAAATTTTAGAAATGAACTCTTGCTTATTTCCCTTCTTTAACATATAATGCTAGAAAGGCTTGACTCATAATAGAACAGATTTGAAATTTATAATAGACGTGCAAAGTATTCCTGATTAGGTCTGTGGATCGTAACACATTCTGCACTTAAATTAGATGAATGGCAATGTGCCATGGGTGGCTCCTCCGCTCAGGCATAGGAGCCTCGCCCCACTGCCTTGCAGCAGTAAAAAAAGGAAAAAATAAAATGATAAAAACATGATGTTATTATCATTGTATTTTGTACTCCTGCTGCTGCAGCTTTGTGTGAGGGGGCGGGGTGGGGCTGCAGGAGTACAAGTAGTGGTAGAACCATCCTGAGTGTGCAATGACTGTTTGATCGGCCCTCTTGGGCCGCCCAAAACAGTCATGCGCACTTTCCCTGTTCTCCATGCGGGCTGCATTACAGCCTGCATGGAGAACATTGCCAGGCCCCCAGTCCCTGGCTGAGAGCTGAACCACAGCGCTCAGACCAATCACAACGCTGCATTGCAGCCCTGTGATTGGTCAGGGGAACCTGGATGCTTACCAATCACAATGCTGCATTGCAGCGTTGTGATTGGTCAGGGGAGCCTGGCTGTTTCCTGGAGTCCGAGACGGAGTGAAGCGGGGACGTGGGGCCCTGCGGCAAGGTAAGTGTATTTTTCTTATTTTAAAATTTGCCCCACGCACCCCCATCTGGATGCTCACCCTTCTCGCTGGCCCAGCCACCCGCGAGCCGTGCCGGCTGCAGCTGCAATGTGCTAAACTAGAAACAGGTTCACCAAGGCTCAGCTCTGCAACTCAGGCCGCAAAGATCTACAAAACAGTGTCTGCAAAATTCCTGTGAGTTCTATCTGCTCTCCCTGGCCATAACTGAGCTACTTCCTGAACCTTCTCAATCTTAAGAGGCTACATCTTTGGCAAAAGTCTGCTGCTCGTGCTTTGGTTACCAAACCCCACCCTTCTGGGGTCCTGGAGGGCCCGTCCTCCTCTTAGGAGAACGACAGCAGACCCACACAACACTGTAGCAACCACCCACAAGATCGCTGACAAGAGTAGACTCCTGTTGGCACCTCCTACCCCTGGGCCACTGTTGAAAATATCAAACTGTACAGCAACAGATATGAAAATTGGGAAAAACACCAGGGCCCTTTTCCCACTGACTGTTTGGCTTGATGCAGGCACAGGAGAAGTCTGGAGGGCCAGAACCAGACTCAGACCAGGCAGCCCAGGATGAGACAGTAAATACAATTTACATCATTATTGATGCTATTAACTCAACTCAGGACACTTTAGAATCCAAGATAAATGCAGTGGTATGGATTTAGGCCTCCTGAGGCAGGATCAACAAAAACTAGTATACCGAGTGACCCCGACAGGAAATATGCTCCAGACACTCAATGTTGGAAAGTTATCCTGTGCCCTGGGCACCCCCCAACTTTTTGCTGACTGGTACTGGTGGTAACTGACTCTGACTGACCCTGAGCTCTGCCTAACCAGGCCCAGCGCCAGTGCTTTGCTGAAAGAGACACATTTAGTGAAAACACCTACATACACTAGGGTACACTATGGGTTGGGGTACCCCTGTGATTGGCATGACCTACCCTATAAGGCCCTAGTACATAATAGGGCAGGGGGATTGAAACTACCTATCAGTCCCTAGTATATAATAGGTCATGGCAGTTTAGAGGCCAGCAGCCCTTTCTGCACTCGCATGTGTGCACTTCTAAAGCCTGAGGTCAGTTTAAAAGTGGCTCTGTGTTGCAGGACTGCTTTTGAAAGGTAACTTGTGCCCAAACTCGACTATGGTGTTTGGGGCACTTAATAATGGTTACCCTACAATGTTTGGGCCTATTAGGTACCCCCAGGGTCTCCCCTAGGCGTCCCAGGGGTAGGGGATCAGCTATTTATAAGGAGGACCCTTATAAAATGAGTTTTATATGCCCTGGGTTAAGTGAAATTGCACATTTCACTCCCCACATTGTGATAAAATGCTGCCAAAAATCGAATTTGGTGATAGGACACTGTGGAGGGAGGATCTGCAATATGTTTACATATTCAGAACCCCTAAAGTCTCCCCTAGGTGTTCCTGGGGTGGGGTTCCTGTATATATATATGTTCAGTACTTATAAAATATGTTTTTATAAGCCCTGGTGCTGGAGAAATGGCCCAAGTCATTTTTCCCATTGCAAATCCCCTACCACATAGGTTAACATGGCAGGAAGTTATTAACTAATAACTCTTGATGGGAGAAGGCTAAAAGTGCCATTCAAAGACTTCCCAGAATGGTATTAATAAACTCAACAATATGATATTGTTGAATTTCTCCTAAAATGTACATACAAGAAGTTATAAGATTTTCTTGTTTGTAAGCCCAGATTCAGCCTTCCAGTGGTCTGTCCTGATTGGTCAGAGTTAAGTGGATTAGCCAGGCTCCTTTGAAGAGGTGATAAAGAGCCCCTGGGGTTGACCAGCTCTGCTAGGAGGGCAGTGTTATGTTACACAGGAATGCCAGAGCAGGGGGAGGAGTCGTAAATAATGGACTTCAAGGGAAGGGGAAGACACCAGTGTCATTTACAACTCCACTCTTTTGAACCCAACCTGATGCTAGGATTAAGGAAGGAATGAGCAGATGCAAGGGGGAGAGACTATGGACATTAGCCCTCCTAGGGGTGTGTTTAGCCAGCTCTTCTCGCCCTGCTGGAAAATCAGCCATTATGAATTTGGAAGAATTGGTGCACTCTGGGACAAAATAGTGCCACACTCTGCAGGAAGTGATCAGACCTTTGGGTGGTACCCTGCAGCCCATTAAACAGGAGTGACCTCCTGCTTGACCCAGAGAAATTGGATTAAGTATCTGAGAAGGGCAGACCCCCTCAGATCTGCTGCTTGAAACTTAAGAAAACAAGACGGGCCATGCTGGAAGTTTGATGTGAATTTCCTAAGGCCTGCACTCTGAAGACTGCACCTTCTGCACCATCTGAAACTACAGCCTGTGGATTACCTTGCTGTAAAAAGACTAAAGAGTGGACTCCCTGCAAGCTACAGGTTAACAGAGCTCACCTGGAACATCACCACCAAGGATCCTCAACCTGGAGAACTACCTGTGGATTTGTGAGGGTTTTGTCCAAGTGGATTGTGGGAACTGAAGTCCTCAACTTTCAAGGACAATCTTGGAGATTCCAGACCCTTGGAGTGAGTTTGAGACACTTTGGGACCCTTTGTGGAAACTAAGGAAGAAGTTCCAGAAGTTTGGATAAGTTTGGAGAACTTTGGAGCAACTTTGGAAAAAAAGCTCCATAGGGGACCGACTCAAACTGGCCAGCCAAGCCGCCTGCCTTCAACCGCGAGTCAGCCTGCCGTCCAGGTTTGTCCCGCTGAAAAGCTCTGTAGGTCCTACTTCCAGAGTTTGACCGGGAGTAGTCGAAATCCGAGGCCAGCGAACCCTCACCGAATCCGGCCTGGTAAAGAGCATCGAGGGACCCCGTGAGAAAAAGCTCCGTAAAAGTTTTTAAGTCCGAACGAAGAAAAGGTGACCGGGAGCAACCGCGAAAGCCAAGCCGCCTGTCTTTAACCGCGTGTCGGCCTGGATCCTTGGTTTGTCCCGCTGGAATGCTCCGGAGGTCGGACTTCAATAAGTTTGACCGGGAGCTCGTCGCAAGTCAATCCGGCGAACCCTCACCGAATCCGGACTGGCTGAGAGCTTCAAGAGACCTGAGGAAGAAAAGCTCCAGAAAAGTTTTTAAGTCCGAAGGTAAAAACTGTGACCGAGACCTACCGCGAGGGGTAGCCAAGCAGGGCGCCATTGCGGTCGGCATGAAACTTTGGCTTTGACCCAGTCTATCGCGACCAGATGTCCTGATAAGGCGCTATAGGTTTCTATGTGCCAGAAATAGCTAAATCTTCAAACATTCATATCTTCGGTTCCCTAGATTGGATTTTTGTCGTCTTGGTGTCATTTTAAAGATAAAAATATTTCCTATTTTTATAAATTGGTGGATTTTTATTGTGCGTTGTGTCTTAATTATTTACTGAAATGGTGTTTTTAAATGCTTTACATACCTGTCTTTGAAGTTAAGCTTGCCTTCTCTCATCCAAGCTACCAAGGGTTGAGTATAGGAATACTTTTCTAAGACCTATTCTGAGCCCTATACTGTGTTAGTGGCCTTGTTGCCAGTGGCAAATATACATTTGCCTCTACTAATAATCCACTTTCCAACACTCAACTTTCATGCTTTAGGGATGTTACAGGCAATACTAGACCTCATGGCCAGGGTGAGATTTCTGGAGGGAATGATGGAAGACTCCGAGGGCAGGTCCTGAAAAAGTAACATGTGAGTGGAGGGCCTGCCTGAGGGGGTGGAAGATAACGACTTGGTTACTCAAGGGTTTTCATCCTTCTTGTCGCTGATGAGAACAAATAGGGTTCTAACACACTAATTATCCCTGGAAAGGCCCCAATATCGACTGTGGTCAAGTTGCAACACTTGAAGGATCACAATATCATCTTGCAATCGCCGGGAAGAGCAGGCCACTTTGCCAGAGAAGACATGAAGTTCTTTGTCTTTCTTGATTACACCCTGGCATTCCAAAGTCAAAGAGCCTCCTTTATGGGAGTGAGAAGAGGCTGGAAAAGATGGGACTGAAGCATGCACTGCTCTTCCCATATAGGCTTACGTCCTAGGAGCAGAAGTCCTTGTTCTTCACAGAGCCTGAAGCGGCTTGGGATTAGGAAGAGCTACAACCCCCCCCCCTCCTCCCCCAACAGAACATACAGGATCTTCAGCTGAGTGGGAGCCATCGAAAAGAAGTAGAGGTCAGTTTGGACAGAGGCCTCGGCACATAGACAATGAAACAGGAAGGCTAGCCACAACTGTGCAGTAGTCCAGAAGGCTAGGAAGTCAGCTCTGGTGACAACAGCAACTCTCCAAATGGCAATGGCGGACGCCTCCACAAATCCAGGAGAAACAAGCGGGAACAACACACTGACAAAATCTGGATCATCTGTTGAGCCAAAATCACTAGCAATGGTAGTCAGGGCACACTTATAAGGAACACAAAAAACAACTATGAATACAGATGCTCTCCATATCCTATCCTGTCAAACAAGTGTCACGGTCTTGTGTCTCCAAATCTCTGAGTGGACCCTAACTTTGATAAAAACCTGTGCAATAACTCCTGCACACATCCAGGTTGAAATGACTAAAGGAATATAATAAGCCAGCTCAATCAACACCAATATTAAGGCATTCACACTCTAATCCAAAATTACGGGCACCAGCCCCTGTCTTGAGAAGACCTCACAATTACAAGATATCGAAACACATCTACACATTGAAAACTACAAAGATTGAGGAAAATTGTGCCAAAAAGATCACTGATGAAGTTTCCTAAGGTGATCCTTCATAAATTATAAGAGGCCCTCAACCAAATATCATCTTCCCGAACAGAGGGCATTAAAAGTGGAGATATAGTAATATATGAATAATCCACACATGAAGTTTTAAAATTAGGACTGGTGTTTGAAAATAACATTGATTGCCCTAGTCTTTGTCCTATGTGTACATAGCATCTTCCAGAATTGTTTTTATGCAATTTATGTCCTCATAGGTTTTTCACTTTGGTGAATTTTTTTACCTTTTTTGGATGTTCTCTGATTGTATTGTTGGGGGCACACAAAAAAGTAACACTATAAATGTGATTAACAACAATGTACATCATGATAAATTGAGATATTCATATGACTTCACCTGTCTAGATAAATGGAATGTATATTTAAAATAATCCAATGAAATACTAAAAGTTGGATGTGACATTTAATACAAGATACAATAGAGTCATGTTTATTTACAGTAAACATCACAGAAGCATGGAGGAGGCGCCCATTTTTCCCTTATATTCTGGAAAAGGAAAAGGCATAAAATGTATGAAGAACAAAGATAAGATGACTGCTTAAGAGGCACAGACTGGTTTCACAAAATGTGGATGAGTTCAAGGCATAAAAAACAAAATGGCCTCCTGTGAGGTGCACATTACTCTCACAAAATGATGGATAAGAACATAGCATGGAGGATGCATTGAAGCCAAAGAGAACATGGCTGCCTGTCCTCACTGGAGCACCTTTTTCCTTTACCACCAACAGTTACAGCATTGCAGGGAAATATTTGCACTAAAATATGCCTTTTTAGGTGAGCAGCATTTCAGGTAGATTTTTTTACCCAAGCAGACTGATGGGGCAACTTTTCAGTGTGAAACTATAAATTCAAACGTGAGAGGCAGTGCTTTGATAGTGAGTGGCAGTTCCTTTAATGTTGGCTATCAACAAACATTTCAGGTAGAATTTTTACCTGAGTGGACTGTTTGGGTAATTTTTGAATGCAAAACTATAAATCCAAACATGAGCGGCAAAGTTTGGAATGCGAGCAACCAAAAATCAGTTGAAATTACATTTTCAAGTTTTTCATTTCATCGCATCTTTATTTCAGCAAAATGCCATAAAAAGCAAGTGACACAAAACATGAATAAAATTCAATATAAGAGTAGTAATAATCAATAAAACACATTTAAAATTGCATTAAATATGTATCTCTAAAATTCAGGCAAAGGTTAGTTCTCATTTAAAATAAGGTCTCAATTAAAATTTACAAGCTCATTATGGTTTCTAATCCGGAACGCACTCTCAATAAAATTTAGCACTGCATGGCATGTGCCTATCGTGATTAGTTTCTGAAAAAATTCCATTGCAGGACGATATTGCCTGATCTCTACCTAGCACAACAAAGGAATCAGAAAGGTACTTCTTGGACCTTCATAAAGTGGACAAAAAAAGTGACATGTGCTTTATTTGATGGCGTGATCACAGGAACATGGGGTAACTCCCGCTGTTAAACACCTTGTAACAGAAAAGCCACTTTAAAGTAAATTTTTAAGCCCAAAGTGAGTAAGAGGAGCTGGTTAGTTGCATTCTCAATCCATCCCAGATATGTTTCAATTAATTTGGCTGAAGAGATTTGCAAGTAATTTAAACTATTTTCATATCCTGGATGCCTGGTAACCTTTCCTCCACACAGTGGTTGGTGTACTTGGTTTTCACAATCATCTTGGCATTTCGGTGGGAGATGGATAGGAGTTTTGAACATTTCTGTTAAGCCCAATTTGTGAAAGCCTGATTTTATATACATCAACCAAGGTTTCTTGCTCACATTATCTAGTGTTGAACAGTCTGACATGCATGCTCTAACCAGAACCGCCTCTGGGTTCTGCCAACACTTAATCCACAAAAGAAGTGGTGCAATTTTCATTTGGTTGTTTATATAGGGAAGGCCCAACTCCTCATGGCATACACAATTTGCAGTATTTTTCGGGACTGGTAAGCAACCTACGTGTGAAACCATTCTCGATAAGTTGAAGTTTGTCTGTTTTGTTATATCTACATACATCCGCCCCATGTATGGCAACAGTGATACATTTGCCTTTATACAGGGCTATCATCTCTGCCAAAGGTTTGTGTTTTAATGCCCTTGCAAAGAAAAAAATACCATCCATATTCATTCCCATTTGTTGGGCTTGCATAAGAAAATGTGATTTCCATCCTAAAGATAAGCTAAAAACAATGCCTAAATAGCTAAAACAATTTTTTCATTTTAGGATAGGCCCCCCCCATTTTAAAATGCTGGGATTTTCTGCGTGGTGGCCCGCATGTCATAATGTATGATTTTAAATAATTCACTTTCAGATCCTGGCCTTCCATATACTCAGTGAAGAGATCTAGCAACTTCAGCAGTGCGTTTGGGGTGCGTGCAATCAGGACTGCTTCATTTGCGTATAAAAGTATCAGCACAGTTCGATCCCCTATCTTTGGTACGTCCGCACCTGCCCGTGATAAATGTTCTGTAATACCATTTATATATACCAGAAACAAGAAAGGTGCTAAGATACAACCCTGTATAACGCCTCTCCTGGACTTTATTTGGGACGATAATTCTCCTTGTGGGCCATATCAGACCGATACTTTACGGTCATGATGTAAGCATTTTATTAAAATAAGCAGATTGGGTTCCATCCCAATTTTCTGCACTATCTCCCATTGACTAGATCAAAAGCACTTGACAGGTCGATGAGTGCCACGTAGATGGCACCCCCTTTAGCCCTCTCATATGTACTGATGATCAGGTTTAAATTTAATATTTGTTCCACAGTCCTTAAACCGGGCCTGAACCCATATTGAATGGGTGTTAAAACCTTGTTCGCTTCTGCCCATTTCTCAAGTTGGGCAAGAATCACCCGTCTCATGGCATTTGCTGTTACGTCTATTAAGTAGATTGTTCTATAACAAGCTGATTTGTCTCCCTTTTTGAAGGTGGGGACAAAAATGGACGATCTCCATGACTCAGGGATTTTCCCCACGAAGGCGCTTCTTAGGACATTTGTTAATACTGGACCTCCTAGATCCGTGTTTGATTTTAACAAGTCCACTGGGGCTCCCATGGAGGCCTGGAGCTTTTCCAGGGACAGATTTATCTAGTTGAATTTTAACCCAGAAAGATCATTCCGGTAACTTTTTGAGTGTGAGATGCACTTCATGTAATTTTGCATAATTGTGTAATTTTGCTGTAATTTCGCTACAGGAAATTACACATGATTCGCACACCCCTAATGAGAACAAATGAAAATGTCTGGCCAAATGACCCTGGACTCCAGGAGGTTCCCCCATTCACAGCCACCAACAGGCATACACAGACAAAAAATAGCTTATATTTGGCATGAATTCAAGGCCATTCATCTGCCCCTAAACATCTCTAGCTCAGTGACAGTGAAATGTTAAAATTCTACTACAAAATAACAACAGCATAGACCCCAAACAGTAAAACACTACATTGCAATTACAAATCTGGACAAAAAACACAAGTAAAAGGAGATGAGGTAATCCTAGGCCTCCACCATCTCATAATGTCCAGTACCCTTACACTTTTATCCATTAAGCTCCATATGAGCCTGCCCCGTGTCCCTTAGTCCAAACTCTAATCCATCCAGCAAAAAACAATGAAAATAAAACTAAAGAATGGAATAAATGGTTGGGCCTGTCCTCCCTCATGTAGTACACATTTTGCAAAATATTTGTATTGAACTTACTTGGTTTTCAAAAAACATGTAAACATTCTAAGGGCAGATGTTGCGGAAGGAATTGTAGACAAAGGATAAGTGATGCTTTCCCTCCAGAATCCAAATCCTGATACACTATGTGTGCAGTAAACTCGCTCTCTATGGAACTTCCCCTTTTAAAACATATAAATTAATTTTTTTAATGCAATTTTGATAAAATAAAATACTCAACCAATCCCTTGGATACAAATTCAACTAAAAAATAATTTCAAGCTGAGTATCGGTGCCAGGAGTTTATAAAATAAAAACAGTTGCTCACAATTGGTAAAAACTTCTAGTGTTGTTGTTTTTATTTTTACCTTAATGAAATCTTGCTTATGAGATGTGACATAATGGCATAATCTTGGTTATTACACATCACGTCTGTAATGTGGAATGTTGGGAGCTACCCCAGAATTACCCCAACATAAATAAAAGTTCACCAAGGCTTAGTCTGTATGTCAATAAAAATTTATTTTCACAACTCAGCTTGGGAAAACACTAGAAATGTATTTTAATGTTATTTTTTTTTTCAAAAATCTAATCAAATAGCTAACATAGCTTTCTAGTATGTTCAGTGCAAGGTAACCTATAAAAAGAAGTGTTTCTGCTACCTGAGAGCAAACTGGAATTAAAAAATGGAATAAAAAAACAGTTTGTTTGACTCACTCTACTCCAGTCACTGTCACAACCCTGATATACTTACATGTGAGCAGGTTGGTATGCGGCTCCGCCCATCATTTGGTGCGGTAGCCATGGATTAAATTGAAGGCAACCCACAACAAGACAAAGGGGACTCCGAGGAATTGAACCTGCAAATGTTGGAGAGGGATTAGACCTAGATATGCAAGGTTGCATTCAGTATACACTTAACAGCTCTAGTAAGGTAGGTAATCTCACCTACCTCAGATGGCTGAGGTTCTAAGCCTACCGGATGTGAGGGGAAGGAGAGCATATCCCTCTAGTAGGGATGCTGAGAGGAGCATAGGTGAGTTGTCAGGTTCGGAGCTGAAACACTGTAAATCAACAATAATGTTAATACACAGCCTTATTATAACACTTGCAGTATTCAAATGTGTGACACTTTATGACAATGACATCAGTGTTCACCTGTGAACTCTTTTAAATGACTTCCAAAAAAGTACAGGCATTAAGTCTATGATCATTGAATGTCTCTTGGGTTGGTAAGAGCAAGTTCCTTCACTGGCTATAAAGTCAAATGTGCGGTTTAAATTTCTTTCCAAAAAAAAAGGCATGCACAACCAAATTCTTTGTCTCAAACAATGTATTTCTTTGTCTCAAGAAACTGTCCATAAATGTCAAGCACCATGAGTGTAACCAAAGTTTTCCTAGGTTGATGGCATGGAGGATCCATTAAAACATTAATAAAAGTCACCAAACAACGTCTATGAAAGTCCAGTTACAGCTCTTCCTGAGCGCTTTTCCTTGTAAATAAAGTTCCCGGTCTACTATCATACCGGTTTTCTGAAGAAATGCAGGAGTAGGCTCAGGTGATCAAGCAAGAGACCTACCGCTAGCTGGGATTCTTAATAACTGGCAACTTCCAGTAGTTGCAGTGTGCTTTAATAGTCTGGTCACGCTCTGCCTTGAAGTATCTTTCTCTGGTGCCTGGCAGGGTGTCACACCCGGCCACACCTAAGATAGCTGCCTTGCGGAAGTCTCTTCCTCTAGAGTGAGGCAGGGCAGAACTTGACCCCTGAACATGGAACCAGAAAATGTTTAAGGACACAGTGCCTTCCATGGCAACACTGCTCTTTAAATGTAGGCACGCCCAACTTGTTAGTCAGCACAGCTCCCACCTTAACACGGCCACCAAAACTTCAGTTTAATTAGGTCTATGGTCTTGGTGATCCCAGGGTGGCCTGCTAATGAGCTATTGTGGTACCAAATTAAAGAATTATTTTCTGTAAACTTTTCTCTAGAATGTTCTTTCATATGGGATCCCCAGGTTTACACTTCTAGAGTCTTTTTGAGCTACCCACTTATCCAGGTCTTGCTATGACAACTGCTGAGCTAGATCCACTTGAAATGAGTCCTTAGTGACAAACCCAATAAAATGTTCTGGATTGCATGAAACCAACCACTGCTCTTTAAATGTAGGTACACCCAACTTGTTATTCAGCAGAGCTCCCACCTTAGCACAAGTCTGAGGGCACAAATCAATTGGTGATACCTTGAGGTAGCACCCTTGTAGGCGCACTGAGTGATTCAGAAAAGAAAGATGACTGTCTGAGCTGCCATGGAGTTAGAGTCTTGGCAGTTTTTAAAGATTGAAAATTACGTGGTCTGTAAAGACAGTTGTAATGTGAGGGGTTCCCATTAACAATTGACTCCATTCCTTGACTGCATCCTGGTTGCTGTTAACTCTTTATCAGCTACAACATAGTTTCTCTCATAAGAGGCTAAGTTTTGGGGAATAGTAGGCTACAGGGTGAAGTTCGGATGTTTCAGGGTCTTACTGCGATAAAATGACTCCCATTGCTGCAGTGGCGTAACTAGGCCTTAGGCCGCCTGTGGCGGCCCCTGCGTTTGCCGCCCCCGGTGGCCTGATCGAAGAGCCGGGGGTGCTGGAGATTCATGTGGCCGCGATAGGTGCAGGTAAGAGCGGGGTGGGTTAGGGGGTGCTGCCGAATCTTACGGCTGCAGGTAAGAGCGGGGGGCTGGCCACTGCCCCCAAAACGTGTGCCGCCTGGAGCGGTCCGCCCAGAACCCCCCCCAGCTATGCCACTGCATTGCTGTATCAGAAGCTTCCGCTTCAACTACAAAAGGTAACTTGGGTTAAGGTTGTTTCCAGGCTGGTGCAGTGATGAAAGCCTTCTTTAATTTGGTAAAGGCATTATTAGCTTCAGTAATCGGCTGGATGTCGTGGCTTAGTGGACTAATGCGTCCACTGTAGAGGCCTGTGTTTGACCTCATGGTCACAGGTTCAAATACCAGCAGGTCCACTCAGTCTTTTATCCTTTTGAGGTTGATAATATGATTACCATTAGTTTAGTTTAGTTTATAAGCTTATATAGCACGTGACTCACCCCCTGAGGGGTATCTCGGCGCTTGTGGATTTGCAGAAGAAGTTGTGACGGTGGGCTGATCTAAAAAAAAGGCGGTTTTCAGAGCCTTTCTGAATTTCAAGTGGTCAGGGCATTGAGTTGGGTAACAATCAACACCTGTTATTCAGCGACAAGATGCCCATAAGTGAACATGCGCTTTACAAAAACACGTTATGTCATGTTATTTTATGTTATTTTACGTTATGTTATTCCAAGCAAAGGGCACATTTTCTCGCAAACCCCTTGTGATAGGAGTCACAGTTTCTGAGAACTTTTGTAGAAATCTGAAGAAATTGATGAATCCTAAAAAGAATTACACTTCTTTGAGCATTGAAGGAGTTGGCCATTTCACCACTGCATCAACCTTTTTCCTGTCCATTAGGAGCCCTAGAAGTGAAAGTGCATAACCAGGGAACTCTACAATTGATACATGGAAGGAGCATTTACTAAGTTCTGCAAACAATTTGTTTTCCCGCAATTTCTGTAACCTATTTAACATGTAATACATGCTCTTTTCCATTCTCAGAGTAGATCAGAATGTCACTGATGTAAATTATGACAAATATATCCAAGTATTCTCAGAAAACCTTGTTCACAAAGAATTGGAACACAACTGGTGCATTGCAAAGCCCAAATGGCATCACTAGGTATTCATAAAGATCAAATCGAGCCTTAAAAGTCATCTTCCCTTCATCTCCTTCCTTCACTTAAATCAGGTTGTAAGCTCCACGAAGATCCAATCTGGTGTAAATAGTTGCAGATTTCACCTGCTTGAGCAAAACTGAAATTAGTGGAAGCATGTCAATGTTCTTCACTGTTACTTGTTCAAGGCCCTGTAAACTATACAAGGTCTCAGCTCACCATTTGGCTTGGGCACAAAGAATAATGGAGAGGCTGTGGGGGACCTGGTTGGCCTAATGAAACCAATAGTAAGATTAGCTCCAATATACTTTTTTAAGTAATCATTTTCTGCAGCACTTAAGGTGTACACTCTGCTTGAAGGGATTTGTGTCCTTTACACCAAATCTAAATGGCAATCAAAAGGACAGTGAGGCCAGAATGTCTCTGCCTCTTTTTTGTCAAATACATCCAGAAAGGAAGCATACAAGGCTGGATGCTCTACAGTACTTTCCTCAGATGTGGCTATAACAAGTTCCACTCCATGAGCCAAGCTCTTGGCCAGTGAGATGGCATGCAGAGTTTCAGGTGGAACTCCTGAAGACCATTACTCTTAATAATAAGGAGACCTAAGAATTATGGATCAAATACATCTGCATGTATTTGTCCCTTGTCCCTTTCCCTTTAATGTTTGTGTATCTTTGATTCTGGCACCTGCCAGCTCTTAGTTGAAGTTCTAAACAGAACTAGAACTTTTACATTACTCATCTGCTGGCTGCTGGATTGTACTGTGCCTTTGAAGATTAAACTTCTGTTTCCTAACCTCTGGACTCAGTTCTTTTATTCTAGAATTTTACACTGGCAACGAGTTACTTCAAGGTACTGGCTACTTACTTTGGCACAGGAGTGATACCACTACTTTTGGGATTGTTTTGTGTGGAAACTTTCGTGGATTTGTTTGGATATCGTGGAGACAACATTACAAGGATACAGAGATTTCAGTACCACATTACAAGGATACAGAGATTTCAAGAGGACCTCTACGATCCAAGACAAGGATTTATTTTGTGAGGTATTCCTTTTTTACTACTTTGGAATATTGTGTTTCCTTACCGCGTTATTCAAAGCCCAACGACTGCTCACGCGGCACTGTTTAAGCAGCACCATATCTCGTCATCTCCGAGAGTCAAGGTAACAGAACTCCTGCAGTTGCCCAGTTACGCCAGAGGTACGTGTTAACTCCTGAGGTTTTACACCATCACGCCGATACACGCTGGTTGCGTGGCAACCCTCCGCCATATTCGTTTGGGATTCCTATTGCATCATCATGCTGATACATGCTGGTTGCGTGGCAACGCTACGCCATATTCGATTGGGATTTAATACTGCACATCGATTTCTTCTGTTACTCATCAGTCTTATTCCTTCCTTGTTCACACGGAAAGCACAACTATCTTCACTAAGCTTAACTGGAATACACAAATCTCTTCACGCCGATGTGCACGGCTGCTGGCATAATTAAATATGTACCTTTACGCAGATGTGCACAGCTGCACAATTGTTTCCACATGAGTTAAATTATCACGTATCTTCTCCACATCATGTGTTTACACCGATTGCTGTTACGCCGTTGTTTACTACTGGGGAACTGAAGTGCACAGCTTTCTACATGCCGATATGCACGGCTGGTAATCAAACTGAATCTGTGTAATTAATTGTTTCTAACTTGCATTACTACATTTTCCGTTTACTTGTATGAATTTTGACCATCACCTGCGACAAATATTACTAGATATTTTCGCTCTCTCTGTTTTATTAGTTTCCAGTGTGAACATGCAGTTTGAACCCCCTGCTAAATTTTCACAAGCTAAGGGGGATCCACCTATTCCTTGGTCTAGGTGGAAGGAGGAATTTTTAACATATATGAAAGCAATTGATGGGGACAGGATGGGAAATGAAAGGAAAAAAAATATATTGCTACACTGTTTAGGTTCAGAAGGTCAAGCAGTTTTTAGGACTTTGCCAACTGTCCAAGAAGATTTAAGTAGTTTTGATGAGGCTTTAGCCTGTATGGAATATAGGTTTAAACCTAAACTAGTATTGCACTTAATAGGTATAAATTTTATACTCGTGCACAAAGGGAAAATGAATCTTTTGACTGGTCTTAGAGCGCTTGCCATTACCTGCAATTTTGGGGTTATCTGCAATGAAATGATCAGGGATCAAAATTATAGTGAATGACAAGAGTAAAAAAACACAAGAACAACTCTGGGTATTAGGTAATCCCAATTTGCATGATACCATTGCTACTGCCAAAGCATTTGAACAATCTGAGAGATGGATGAAGACTGTTGAAGAGGTTGGAGCTAAAAATGAGAAGAGTGTAGATGATGTGTGTGTGGTAAATGCTTCTCTCAAGCTACCTCAACCAGGGAAGAAAATTGATAAAAATATAATTTGCTACAGGTGTGGTAGTTGCAAACATGTAGCGTCATTTCGACACTGTCCAGCTATAGGTAAGGAATGCATTAAGTGTGGCAGGATTGGTCATTTTGCTCGTGTATGCAAAGATGATAAGAAGAAAGTACTTAGCAGAAAGAAGGTGTTTCCCATGAGAACTAATGAAGTTTCATGTGTAAGATGTGTGTGTGACCAAGACTGTGTATCCACTAGAGAAACTGGAATTGTTGTGTTGATGAAGTCTGTACTGGGGAGGGTGAAGTTAAGAAATCTCCTAAATGTATTGTTAAGTTCTTAGAGAAGGATTTGGAACTTATGGCTGACTTGGGATCACCATGGTCTATTATCACTGAAAATTATTTCTATGAGAAATGTAATGGAACTTTGACCCACAGTGATTTGTGTGCCTCTGATGTCATAGCACAAGGTTTTGATGGTTCCACAATAGATCTTATGGGCTATGTAGCTTCCGATATCTCCTTCAAAGGGAGGACTGCATTTATCAAATTGTATGTGGCAAAAAAGGGTGTTAATGTACTGAGTTGTAGCGATCAGTGGAAGTTGGGAATAATGCTCAATCCTCGTAGCAAAGAACCTGTTTTGGTACTTGAAGACAACAAAAGTGGAGAGGAAATTGAGGGTGAGTTTACAGAAGTTTTTTCTGAGGAGTTGGGCAAACTAAAAGGTTTTACTCATTTAATCAAACTTAAGCAAGGGGTACATCCAGCTAAGCAAAAGCTTGGGAATGTTCCTATCAATGTGAGAGATGACTTGGGTGCTGTCCTTAAAGAGATGTTAGAAGGAGGAGTCATAGAAGAAGTGGAATCGCCAGAGTGGGTTTCTCCGATTGTTTTGGCACATAAAGCGGACAAATCTCTGAGGTTATGCATTGATCTTAGAGCCCTAAATGCTAATATATTGGTGGACTGTCACCCATTACCAAATATTAATGAGGTGGTGAGTATGCTTGGTGGTGCCACCATATTTTCTACACTTGATCTTCGTTCTGCGTATCATCAAATTGAACTGGCAGAAGAATCACGTCACATGACAGCTTTCATCACTCCTCAGGATTTGTATCAATTTAAAAGGATGCCTTTTGGACTCGCTGCAGCGGCATCTGTCTTTCAAAGAACTATGTGTCATATTTTTAAAGGGAAGGAAAATTTCGTCAAGTGTTTTCAGGATGACATTCTTATATTTTCTTGTACCAAAACAGTACATTCTGATCATCTGAGGAAAGTGTGTGATGTTTTGAGGGAACATGGTTTGACACTTAAGAGAAACAAATGCAACTTATACTGTGATTCAGTGGAATACCTGGGACACACATTGTCGAAGGAAGGAGTTGTACCCCAAAAAATCTCTCGTTGATGCAATTCTTAAAGCCCCTGCTCCAGATTCAAGAGATAAACTTCTCTCTTTTTCAGGTCTCTGTGAATATTACAGTAAGTTTATAAGGAATTTTGCTTCCAAGATGGAACCTTTGAGAGAATTAACGAGGAAGAACATTGAATTTGTGTGGAGAGAAAGACAGCAACAAGCTTTTGAAAGCATCAAGGCTGGAATGGTGACAGCCCCCACTTTAAAAGCATACTGTATGAATAAGAATTACATAATTACAGTTGATGCAAGTTTATATGGTTTGGGGGGGTGTTGTCACAACGTTCTGGTAGGGAAGAGTGGAATGTAGCATTCGCTTCCCGTACTCTTAATGAAACTGAAAGGCGATATTCGGTTATTGAGAGAGAGTTGCTAGCTTGTGTGTGGGCGGTGGAGCATTTTTGCAATTATGTTTGGGGAGCTCGTTTTGATTTGAGGACGGACCATAAACCGCTTCTAACCATTTTGTCTCCTGGAGGTGTCAGAAAGCTACTGCACGCATAGCAAGGTTGATGTCTCGCATGCAAGAGTACAATTTCCAAGTGGAATATGTGCCAGGGAAAATTAATGTGACAGCGGATTGTCTTTCCAGGTTGCCTTGCAACATAGGTAAGGAGAAGGGTGATGAGGAGATTGTGGCCAGCATTGAGGACGTAGTGTCAGGAAGGTTTGGTACTATTACCGAAGAAATGTGGAGAGATGCCATAGAGGGCGATAATTTGCTTCTTAAAGTTACAGAATATGTGAGAGAAGGGTGGCCTCCCAAGGGAGAGATTCCTGCAGACTTGTTTCCGTTTTGGAAAGTTTTGGGGTAATTGGAAATGGAGGGGGATCTTGTTTTCAAGCAAGATAAATGCATACCGCCGGAATCTCTTCGAGATCGCATTCTCACTGTGGCTCACGATGGTCATCTGGGTATGTCCTCCATGAAGAGATTAGTTAGAACTATGTTCTGGTGGCCAGGTTTAGACAGATTTGTAGACAGAGTAGTCAGGGAATGCTATGATTGTGCTAGCAGTGAAAAGATGCTTAAAATTAGTCCTGCTCCTTTAGTTCCAGTGGAGTGGCCAGAGTTTCCATGGCAGAAAGTGGGTTTTGACATTTCAGGACCATTTAATTTTTTGCCTCGTGATTGCAGATTTGCCTTTGTAATGATCGATTATCATTCAAAGTGGCCTGAAATCAAACTTTTACCTCAGGTCAATACATCTAATTTTCATTGAGTTTTTCAAAGAAGTTTTTGCTAGAGAGGGATATCCGGAGATACTAATTACTGATAATGGTGTGCAAATGAAATCTCAAGATATGGAGGATTGTCTTAGGTATTTTAACATTCGGCATGTCACCACTGCTTTGTACGAACCTCAAGGTAATGGCCAAGTGGAGAGATATAATAGAATTTTAAAACTGGACATTCTGTGGGCACGCAGTATTGGTGCAGAATGGAAGGACAAGTTGAGAGAAAAGTTATGGCTGTACCGCATAACACCTTATACCACCACTGAGGTTAGTCCCTTTAAATTATTGAAAGGAAGGGAACATATCTCCAAGCTGTGCCCATGGTGGTTTAAGAAAAAAAGAGTGGAAACCCTTTGTGGGAAAAGTAAAGAAGATGTGGCTGTGAGAGTGGAGGAAATACAGTTGAGATGTAAACACTATTATGATGTTAGAATGAATGTGAAGCAGCCTCATTTTGTTGTAGGAGAGTGGATCAGAATACGTAAACCAGGCATTTTGGTTAAAGGGGAGGCAAAGTTTGGGAAGCCTACCAAAGTCATAAAGGTCAATCGCAATAGTATTGTCACACAAGATGGTAAGGTATGGAACGTCAGGAAAGTGGCTAAAAGTATGGGGGTCAGTTCTTAGTTTTTTTAAGGAAGGGAAATGTGTAACATCTGCATGTATTTGTCCCTTTCCCTTTAATGTTTGTGTATCTTTGATTCTGGCACCTGCCAGCTCTTGGTGGAAGTTCTAAACAGAACTAGAACTTTTACATTACTCATCTGCTGGCTGCTGGATGGTACTGTGCCATTGAAGATTAAACTTCTGTTTCCTAACCTCTGGACTCAGTTCTTTTATTCTAGAATTTTACAGGATCGTGAACCCTGTTGAATATCAGGATCATGACGGGTTAGCCAAGGAATACCTACCAGAATTTTAAACTGTGGGGCATCAATAACCTCAAAGGCAATAAACTTTTGCTGAGCCTGCTCTAAACAACAAAATATTACATCAGTCTGCTGAGGCGCGCGGCTGCTCGGTCATATATTGCTGGCATACGCTCCGCCACTGGACAGACCCTAAACGACACCTCTGAGATCCGGGATGAGTTCTTAGCATATTACTCATCCTTGTACGCCACTCGTGTGTCCCACAGCGACGAAGACCGTAACAACTATCTCGCTGAGATTGCCATGGTGTGGCTTGAGAGGTTTATGCAGCTATTCCTCGCAGAGCCATTCTCCTCTGAGGAAATTAGCAGTGCCATTGATGCCATGAACGGCTCGTCGGCCCCGGGACTTGAGGGTTTTACCGGCATATTCTACAAAACGTATAAAGATCTTCTGTCCCCATATTTATTAGAGGTGTATAAGGAGGCACTTGAACGTGGTGTGCTCCCCCCTACCTTACGAGAGGGCGTAATAATTCTCCTTCCTAAAGCTGGGAAGGTTCCGTTGATGTGTGACTCTTATAGGCCACTGTCACTGCTAAACCTCGATTATAAAATCTTGGCCAAAATGATAGCGATGAGACTTGCGTTGCTACTAGATCGAACTATCTCCCCGGCACAGTTGGGGTTCATCCCCCATAGGTCAACTGCGTTAAATCTGCGCACATTATTTGCAGTACTAAACAGAATTGCCTCTGAGGTCCCTGCGGCTGCGGTACTACTTGACACAGAAAAAGCATTTGACTCCCTGGAGTGGCCTTTTTTTCTTGGCGGTGATGAGGAAGTTGGGTATTTCCAAGGGTTTTATTGACCTCACGGCATTACTATATACCCTGCCTACAGCCAGACTCCGCCTTAACAGCACATTGTCTGCGTCGTTCGCCCTCACTCGTGGCACTAGACAGGGTTGTCCACTCTCCCCGTTGCTCTTTATACTGGCATTAGACCACCTGGTTCGCCACTTCCAGGAGAGACACCTACACAGGGGCCTTCAATTCAAAACGGGGCCGCTTTTAATCTCCCTATACGCGGATGATATTATCCTCTATGTCCGTAATCCTCATGAGAATCTGGAACCGCTTATCCGCAAGATCATCCGGTTTGGTGTGTTTTACGGGTTGGGTATAAATTGGAGTAAATCTGAGATCTTTCCGTTGACCCCGAGCATGACGCGTTGGGAGTGTACATTCCCACTCGCGTGGTGCGAGGAATCTGCCAAATATTTAGGCATTCAAGTCCACAGAGATACGGAACAAATAATCAGAATGAATTATGGCCCAGCGGTGCATAATTTGGAGCAGCAGGTTGAGCGCTGGCTGAAGCTCCCGCTCTCTCTTGCCGGTCGGGTAGCACTCGTGAAAATGATCGTACTCCCTAAATTTCTAAGCTTGTTCCATACCATCCCCATTCCTCTCCCAAATTCTTTTTTCCTTAGATTGCGATCCCACCTTATCAGCTTGGTCTGGGAGAGGGGGGGGTAGACCACGAGTTAGCTGGGACACCTTGACATTACCTTACGAGAGGGGTGGCTTTGGGATTCCTAATTAACATGCTTACTATTTAGTAGCTCAGTGTAGCTTTGCTCATTCCTGGTACCACCCAGATGCCTGTTTCCCATATTCCAGACCTGAGGCTGACCTGGTGCTCCCAGCGCCGCTGTGCACTGTCTTACCACGGGGGTTCCCGCGTGACCCCCGGGATATACAGACAGTTTCCACTACTAGCTGGGCCTGGCGGAAGTTGGCGAGAATGACGGAGGGTGCTCTGTATTCACCGGTGATTCCACTCCTCAATAACGGCTCCCCATCACAGAGGAGAAACTGGTACAGTGCACACTCACTGCATACTCTATGCATAAGATTGGGGATTTGTTTTCAGGGGGACACGTCTTTTCTAGTACGGAGGGTGGGAAATTCAGTGATGCATCATTTATGGACCAATCTGTTTTTAGTAGGGTTCGGAGGGCACTTAGAGCCAAGATCACGTGCTATCAGGTGGAGCCCAGGCCCTTTCCCCCGCTCACGCTGCTAATCTCCAGTTCCAGTGGGGACCACCTGATCACAAAGTTATATAAAGCATGTATGGCCCTAGTCCCCAGCAGGGATTCTAAGATACGGGAGGCATAGGAGCGTGATCTTGGGCACCCCATCCAGGACTCACATTGGTCCTATTGCTGCGCACAAACCAAAGAGGTATCTTTAAACAGCAGACACAAGCTGATACATTTGAAATATTTGTGGAGAGTCTACATGACACCAGCTAGAATTCATGCTATTGACTCAAATCGGCCACACTCCTGTCTTAAATGTGGCGGTCCACAGGCTGACTTTGCCCACCTGACGTGGAACTGCATTAAAATTGGGAATTTTTGGAGATCCATTTTCGGGGTTATAGCACAAATGACACATCTCGAGTTGGACCCCACGCCCGAAGTTGCCCTGCTGGGTTATGTAGGAGGGCTCCCAAAGAAGCTCCGTAAATTTATTGCCATCACACTATTGCTTGCCAAGAGGGAAATAGCTCTCAAATGGGGTAGCAGGATCACTCCCAGGGTGAAAGACTGGCTCCTGAGTCTCACATATTGCAATATTAACAGCGAACTCTATGCCACGATGCAGCCCCTGGTGTCTCGCCCAAAGGATATTTGGGAACCACTTAAAAATTATTTATTGGAGACCATCTCCGCCCCCACTTCACAACAGCTTCCTGGGATTGTCCCTATGTGTGTGGGATAATTTCTTTGACACACCCAATTTCTCTATTTTTACAGTGCATTCTACAATATGGTGGATTGAGGTGAGACGTTTGGTGCTGGTTTACGGATCCGTGTGTGTCGGAAACTATAGGATTAATGTATAGCCTGTGCCGCCCTGTTGAAATTGATCAATGCTTGCTTGAGCATATTCATTGTAATTCCTATTGATTGAACCATAAACGATGTCTGCTTGCTTTTGGAAATGTACCTGACTGCAGTGAATACCCATGTAATGTTGGAAGATAAAATATAAATATAAATAAAGATTTAAAAAAAAAAATTACATCAGTTGTTTTAAACTTTATCAAACCAGAGGATAGTTCAGCTTCGCTTACTGCCCTTATTTCTGGCTGTGTTTCCTTAACCAATGGGCAATTTATTGAGCAGAGCAACTGGGCATCAATAAAATCTCCAGTCACACCCGAGTGAGCCATTATTACAACTTTGATTTCTTTTTGAGAAACCTCTAATATTCCAGGTAAGGTACATATGGCATAGTATGGGAGAGAATGGCTTTAGCCTCCCAACTAGGCTCTCCCTCTATGGTCAGGAGCTGGAGTTTCCCGTTGTGGTAGAGATTTTTGGTTTGATGGGACATTTAAATACGAAATGTCCCATTTTACCACAGTATAGACATAACTTATCTGTTCGTCAGCATTCTGATTTTCCTTAGTTAAAGGGCCTTTCATTCCAGAACTTTATTGCATTGGTTCCTCTTCAGATTTTTTCTCTGGTTGCAGTAGTGGAAACTGGAGGTCTCTCTTATGCAGTTCACCCTTCCGCTCGGAGATACATTGATCAAGGCATAACAAGGTTAATTAATTTGGGATAAGTTTGAGGTTGAGGTTCAACATGAAAGAGAGCATCTTTTAAATCATCTCTCAACCATCCATATAATATAGATGCCCGCTTTTATTCAGACCAACCAAATCCCACAATTAGGCAGTTAAAATGGGTAAGACAAAATAAGACATCTTGATTAACCTGTTTTATGTCCATAAGTTTATTGTCTACGGATTGTAAAACCAACCATCGGTCAGATTCGACTGAATTCTCCTAAGATATTAGCCCAATTAAAGAGAATTGGGTCATTAGCTTGAACAAATGGCACTGCCCATGATGAGGCATCACCAGGTAAATAAGAGATCAAAAATGCTACCCGTGTCTGCTCATCAGGGAACGAAAGGCCCTACATATAAAGTGAAGCTAAATTTTGGGCACAAAGTGTTGTAACTTCTTGGCCTCCCCTGAATAACACCCAGGAGTGGCCAAAGGCACAGGAGGATCATCCACCACCACAGGATTGGTGACACCTGTTCCTTTGTCTCAAAACAAAGAAAACAAGAGGAGGATGCAAGGTCTGCTGCAAAGAAAATGAGGAGGGCTGCGAGGACCTGACAGTCACTAGGTGTAAACACCAGGCATTCTGGAGGACAATGCAGCTGAGAGCATGCAGGTTGAAGTGGTATAAACAATGATCACTTTGCAGGTGTGAGTAATTTCCTAAGGAGCAAGGAGGATGCAGGAACAGATGGCAATGCAAAGGATTGCTACCACAGACCTTTCTTTGAAGTGGAGTTCACAAATGGAACAGAAACAATTCGTTCCTATTTTCCAACCAGTCATTTGTCTGTGCCCAGAGCAGTTTACAGCAGAGGGATAGGGAGGTTCTCTCATTTCCCTGAGTATGTGTGTGAAAAAGAATACCAGTCTCCTACAAGGGAAAGAAGACTAGGGCTATCTTGGAAGGAAGAAAAGAAGTGAAGGAAAAGGAGGCTGAACTTTGGAGGAACAGTTAATGTAATTGGCTATAGGGAAAATAAAAATGGTACCTCACCACCACCTCATCAGAACATGAATGAACCTTGTAGAACACTACAAAGAAGAATCTTCTTAACTGATCGGGGAGAAGACTGAAAGACAGCTGACTCTTTCTAATACATACAGACTGAAATTATTCTCCAAGGGTTGACTGATTGGTCACCTGCTGCAGCTGCAGGGAAGCAAAAGAAAGAAAGGGTGGACCTGAAGACCTGGCTGGCCCTAAGTTGACTTTGTGGAAATTGTGCTATAGGTAGGACTAGGAATGATTTTCCCAGCATCTAGAACTTTGGGGATTTAGTCATTTTCTTTAGGCCACCAGAGAACCAGGACAAAATGTTGCAGTTACCCTATTAGGTAATGCTTAAGTAGTACTGTATTTGTCCCATTCGCTGCACTTTTCTGTGAAGCAAAATGATTCAGCAAAACCTTGCAGTGAAAGTAACAGACCTCGAAGAGCCCTACCTAGATACAGTGTCCTGCTTGAATTACTGGAGGAGCTGGTAGCTCAAAAAAGTGACTAGAGCAGAAGGTAAAACTTGGACCTAGGGTGAGGGGAGAAAGTGTCCCAGTGGTGAACAACCTTGAAAGCTACAAAATTGACTTTGTCCAGCTTGGAGCTTTGGACACTAAAAAATAAGGTTTTAGCAGAAACACAGCTACAACTTATTGAACTTTGAGGGACCCACAGCAACTTAAATATTTAGCCATGAAGGATTTAGATAAACAAAATATTAACAAAGCTCCCAAGTACAGTCTTTGTTCCATTTAACTTTTAGGCTTGCTCAACCTCTGCTCCATCATAATCTGCCAGAAATCACACCAAGGTACCAGTCTGCAGTGAATATTGACAAAGTAGCATGATAAAAGTACAGCCTCACACTTTATGCTGTTCAGTGCTCTATAATACAATACATAGTTCACTGCATAGGCTTCCCTGTAACAGTGAAACATATGAAGGAATAAAATCTAGTAGATGTGGGAGGGTGAGGTGGCATAAGGAAGTTGTGAGGGAAGGAAAAATAGGTCACTTCTATCAAACAGACCTCTAAGAGTTATGGCTAATCTTTGGAAAAATCTAATTGGCCAACTAAGGAGGATAGATCAGTATGGGTTGAAGGGAAGTTTAAAACATTTTTTGGTAACTATTTGAGTTTTCATCTCAGTCAATCAGAGATGCAGCAACAAAGCAGCCCTAATATGGAATAGGAAAGTTCTCAACAAGGGAGAAAGGGAGTGTGATGGAATGGAGGCTTTCTGTGTCTATCAATGATCCTTTATTCATGCGTCCTCCTTAACACCACTTTTAATCACTTTAGGGGTCTGGGAAGGACATTGAATCCACTTTTTTCTTGCTCTGTTTCATTTTCCGCTAAAAGAACCTCCTAATGAAAACACAGCTCAGTACTCCCCTCTGGCCACACACTCTGAACCCCATATGATACTGTGAAAGCAACAAATCTCTAGCCCTGTCAATTCAGATCAATACAACTTCTAGAGTAGTTTCAAAAGCAAGTCTGTGGAAAGATGATTCCTTTCTGTTCACCAAAACGCTTTAGATTTGCAAGGAAACCCAGCCCCACCTGGTGGGAAGACCTAAGGCCTGGCTGTAAAGTGGCAGAGCTCTCACCTAAAGTCACAGTTCCCCCACTTTATTTACAGGTGGACAACCTCTAGGTTTCTGAAGGTGGAGCCTCAGCTAGCTCTGCTGTCAAAACAACTCTTTGACTGGCCACCCATCCATGCATTGTTGCTGGTGAATGACCATCGAAGACCTTATATGGTTAGGGCGGTCTTTTTTTCTTTCCTAGAACTACCATGAGAGGCAGAGTGTGCCTGGGGAGAGTCATCAACAGCTCTCACGCGCAGTAAGAAAACACCCTGAGAGTCAAGGCCATTATTATTTTCTTCAGAAAGAGATAAACCCCCGTTTTAGGGGTTTGTTTCAAAAAGAGTACTCTGCACGTTAGTATGTCATTTTGGATAAAAGTGATCCACTTGCTCAGCAGGAGCGCTTTCATAAAAAATTTCAAGCCAGAACCCTAAGGTCGGGTGTCAGCAAGGCTTTTGCCAGCCCAGAGGCAGCTTTTCCGCCTTAATGCAACAGACCCCTGTAGTGCCTTTGGTTAGTGAGTAAGTGGGGCAGAGAATTATTGTAGCAATGGAGTGGTCTTGAACCTTTGAATTTACGAGGAGTATTTCTGTTTGGAAACAACCAAAAAGCGATATTAGACTCAATTATTTAAATAAAATGCTGTCCCCTTACATCACAATAAAAGTCTGTCATTTCTATATGCACACTGTTAAAGCTGAATTTAGGACTTTAAAACAGGTTTGCATTTCCACTACACAAATAAACCACAACGTATTTTTTTTCCAGGAGATATATTGAGGTAACCATTTATATACTGATTTGTCACCTACTCGTCATAGGAATGTGTCAGAATGTTTATTGGTGAAGTTGCACTCACAGCTCAGACTGCTGCAGCTGAAATGTAGCCTTAACATACTCACCGTACCGTAAATGCCAAGCATTCCTGCATGCGAGCTGCTGGGCTGGAGACAAAGAACTCTAGTTGTCTCTGCTCTCTGCCCTTTCCCACGAGTTCACACAAACATCCCCTGACATTTACGGTTGATGGTGCACTTAGCCTGCAGGCAGGATAACGGAGGAATGTAATCAACAATTCCCATGTACACAATTAAAAAGGAAGACCCCTCAGTTAGTGGGTGTTTATTCGCTTAGCTGTTAAATTGAAGCCCTGGTGGAATATTGAGCGGATTCATGTGAAAGTGACTTCTTGCTGCTACTTGCACCTTACACGAGCACAGCAAAAAACAAACAGCGCGGATGGTGTGCCACCAGTGGAGCTTCCTCATAAAAAGCTGGGTGCCAGAGCAATATACAGTAACACTAAATCGTCAGGTTCAAGTCCAGCACAAAAAATACTACCTTATAAAAATAAGAAGGCATGTCTTGCTGTGTTTATTTGAATAGAAATAGGTGGCCTAGTGGGCACTGAGAATCTGTTGCCCTTTGTCCTTTGAAATGTGAGAGACAGCATGCGGTTATGAGCTAGGAATTTCTATCTGAAATCAGGTCTTAAAACTTTGGAGTTGTTTGTTAATATTGAAAAAGTTGATGTTAATGTGAATAATGATACATTCATGTATAATAACGAAATCACATCTTTATTGATGATTTTGCCCATTGTGAACTCCACGTCAACCCAGACTCAGAAATACGTAGTTAGGCAGGCCCTGAGACCCAGTCCAGAGGTCACTGATTGACAGATCACAGGTGGGGTGGCACGTAGCTGCAGACAAACACGCGACCAGGAAATGCCATATCGATTCCACAGATAGGTGCAGCGACACCACAATGGTCCAGGGAGATTGGCCGGAATAAAGCACACATGGCACGCGTGCACAAGGGGCGCGAGTTCCTAAAACACCATAAAGTCAGATGCCACATGAAGTTAGTAACACTTAGCCAATCATGACACAGCACACACAGTACACAGTGATCACGCACTCCCCATACTGGGCATGTTACCCACTGGCCGCATTGTGGCCACGCATGGTTGTGGCCCACCTGGATTCCTCATCCAATACATTAATTTATGGCTTCAAAGACAGAGACTCACATTCCTTACCAAAAGTGGATCGCCTGAACCATTTTATTGCATTCAATGAACAGTATAAGTCTATGTTCGACCGATTGTAAATTGAGACAGTCCTCCAACCCTATGCCTGTGACTGTGCTCCCAGCCGCATTATTTAATTTAAAAAACTCTTCCTGTTGTGCCAAATGCCTCTTGTCTCTTGTTCTTTCAAGGTATTTCATGTTCAAGCAACATGTTAATGGCAGAGTGGTTCTATATTGAGGATCTCACCAAGTGATGTGTGCGTCTTCGGCTACCCACAATGTGTGAGAATTGATGGCTCTTAGGACCCTTTTGATGCTTCTGCTGTGTGTGACATTCAGAGGGTGCTCCAATCGTGTTGCAGAAAATTTGTGGCTGTACTTAAACATTGAATGAAGCAGTGGTATGTGGGAGAGATAGTGACGTGTTGTTAAGTATGTGACATTTTTCAAGTGGTTGAGTAAGGAGACACCCGATTGTTGCGACCCTTTTTGAAAGAGCATGGGCGGTGGTTTAGTGGGTTGTTCCTGTGGCTACACTTCAGCATGGTTTCTTTCAGAGTCTTTTTGCTCAATTACTTAATTTGTTTAAATACATTATTGTCTGCTCACTCACATAATATGGGGTTAACAAGAACGGACAGGAAAGGAGGAAGGTAAAGAAGAACTCCATATCCTGAAGCAAGGGAAATTTCAATAACCACCACAATTAGATTGTAATGCACAGCATGCCCTAATAGACACAATTGCAGATTACAACTAGGGGTCTAATTCTGTTTCAGTTGCAAGTTCCCATTTGCATATGGAATGGGATTACAAGTCTGGTTTTAAATGCATGTGCACTAATTGTAGACACCGGTGCTATGTACCCATGACTTAATTGAATAATTTGCACTACCACAAGAATCATGTTGATAAATGGTGTGAAATTCTAGTTTTCAGACCCTGGCACACTGTGAGTTGGTTTCACAGTATGAGCAAATGCAATGTAAGATTCCACTGGGCTGCTGTATTTTTACTACACACTTTGCTCAGAGGGACAGGCCATGCATTGGGTGCATGAACAACCAAACAGACTCAGTGGTTAGTTTAGAAATGCGATATATGCATCAAAATGCATAACTCAGTGCTGAAAAGCTGTCCATACTGGAAGTCAATATGTTTTCTTCTCCTGTGAGTGTGAAGAGACAAGGCACAATAATGATAACCATACAAGAAAATGCATTGTAATTGGAGAGCCACGAATTCCTTCCTGCCTGTAAATGCATGTCTTTACTGGCCTGTCTGGATCTCTGTTAGGCCACTTAGAGAGCTAACATCAGAGAATACAAGTTGCATTCTGCATTCATATCCTCAGCCGAACTAATACCTTCTGCCAATCTCCTCTTGAGGTCAATGTTTAATGGTGCATGGGATGCCTGGTATAAGGTTTGTTTTGGAGACTGATTACTAAATGTATGCATTGTATTTGTTTGGGAGAAGAATGTGAGGAAATGTGCCTGGGATTGTTTTGGTAAAGGGTGTTGGCAGAATGACAGGCGTGTTTTTTTTGGGGGGGGAGGGGTTGGGGGTGATGTGGGAGTTGATACCAAGTATGTATATTTTGTGGGCAGGATGTGTGCTAACGTGTGCAGAGAAAGGTCAGGTAATTTTTGTGGCGTGGGGGAAGGTGCAGAACACTAGGCGTGGGGCGTGCGCTGGGCCAGGACACTAGTAATGGGCTGTGTTTAAGTGTGGTGCAGGATGGCATTATAAATGTGTCTCTTGGTAGAGTGAGACACCATAAATGAGGTTTATTTTGGGGTGCGTGTGTGTGTTGTCTCTAAGCAATGGAATGAATGGGATTAAAAGGGACTTCATGCTAGCTATATGTGTTGCTATATGTATGGCTGAGGTTAGGAGTTGAATGCCATGTAGCAGGTTTATTGGGGTAGATATTGATATTTGGGGTTTGAGTTGGATGGGGAAAGATATCATGTATGTTGGTGTTTGAAGTTGGGAGTGAGGCAGAGGTAGGATACCAGGAATGTGTGCCTCATAGTATGGGGATCCATCATGGTGTTAGCTATAATGCTTGGGTGCAACATGTCAAGAATGGGGAAATTTGGGTGGTTGAAGGAAGCAGAGATTGCTTGGGGATTGAGAACAGGGCACCAGGAGAGTGATACCTTGACAAAGCAGGACACCTGGGGTTTGTTTATTAAGTGTGGGCCACTAGGTACATATTTGTCTCAGGTATGGGGAGTGGTAGGATGCTAGGTATGATGCTTGTTTATGGGACAATCAGGGGAAAAGTATTAGACGTGCCTGTGGATGGTAGAAGAGGGAATGCCAGTTAGCTGTATGTCTTAGGTGCGAGGGAGGTGCAGGACATAGACAAGTGTGTTAAAGGTTGTGCGAGGGTTACATTTTTTCCACCAAAAACCATTGTCTTATGATACTTGTAGTCTTGGTTCACTTCAATCCAACCAAATGAACAGAGACACTTGATATTTACTTGCCTAATTAACATCTTGGTGGTATGGTAATCCTAGGCTTGGGTGTGTTGACGGTTCCAATAACAAAGGTTGCCAAATGCCATATAAAATATCATTCAGATCCACAAATGTTATTAGTTTATGCTTCAACTTGCTGCAGGACATGTTCAATGTTAAATTTGAACTGAAATTCATATCTCTTGAATTTAGAGCTTATCTTGCTTTGGTGTACAGAGATGCGCCAAGACACAAATAATGTTTCAGAATAAATTACACTATTTTCAGATGTAATTCTGTATCTCTTACAATATGTGCTCGTTCTCAGTGCCTACATGAAATGATAAGTTTACACGATATATGTCTGAGGAGAGTAGAGCTGAAAGAAGAACAAGACACTGACCATGCTTCCACCACAGCATACATCTGGCTTTCAAAGCTGCCCCTAGATCTCCTTTTAGTGGTTTTGGGAGGATCGTAAGGCATAGTACCCTAAGAGATCGTGTGAGATGCAATAATCACCAATCAAATTACAGTATATCTATAGGTAAAGAGCTTAAATTACAATCAACATCTATGACTTAGTTAATGCACAACTTTTGGGTAAAAATGGTAGTTATCAAAACAGACATGGACATTTGTTTTGGCGGCATTACAGGAGTATAGAAATGTTCATCATTTTTTTCAATTCTGGCATCAATTGCACTCCACAGGAACATGTGACTATGTTTGAAAATTTTAACTGCAGACTCTGGAGGAATTCTTGGAGTAGGATCCCCACAAGTGATGACATTTCATTGAAACTGTCAAAGCCGTATGAAAGGCTCCAGACTGGCTAATAAGAAGCATTCAGTGTTTTGTCTTTGTCCACACATTGTAAATAGCCTCTTATTTGTATATATTTTAGCCCTGAAGAAGTCCTTATGAGGACGAAACGGGTCGGCTGTCTTGTCCATTGCATGCTGTATTTTAATTGATCTATGGATTAAAAGAATAAAAGGAACCGCTTTCTACAATCAAAACGACCATGGCCTTTTTCATTTGGGAAGACACCAACTGATTCCTTTGTGCTTGACTATGGACAATAATTTGCCTTCACTAATTATTTATTTGTTGTTTTGAGTGCAGGGCCATTTATGCTTAATCTATTTTAGTCATTTCTTTACCACTTTTCTTGGGACGTATGGAGGTCACATCCCAGGCTCATTGCACCTTGTCCTATCCAAAATTGTAGCCACATTACATGATAAACGACTGGTGCAGGATTCTTTGCCCTGATCCTCCTTTTTTGTGTTTTGTACGAATTTGGGTTTTCTAGCACAGTCTATACGTTGGCTTTTACCATTATTTCATAATGGATTTTGATGATAACAGGGAGGAACTAATTGGTGACCTTTTTGTTAAATGTGATAATAGTACGGCACAGGCTAAACCTAAACTATCTAGAAATGAGGGATTGAAGAACAAATTTATACGCTTAGAGAGACTTAAGAAACAAGAACTTGCCAAATGGTGGGACGGGGCAACACTTAAAAAATATATAGAAAACAAGAGAATCCCACGTGGCCTAAGGATCCTTATCTTTCCCAACTATGAGGATCTGGATCCAGATCATCTAGAAGAATGGGAGGAGGGCTTGTATGTTGCCTCATATAAGATGATGGATATATTAATAAGAAACTCTGAACGTAAAGTCAAAAAGATTAGAGAGGATATAGTAGCATTGGAAAAAGAAATTAATTATATTAATTTGTCAGATGCAATTCAAAAAAACTATGTCATTCTGAAAAGGGAGCTAGCCAATTATCAGATTTATCTTAAGGAAAAAACAACAGAAGATACAGAGAGATCAGAATGATTATGAAAGGGGACGTATATTTACGTTTGCTAGAAAGTATGATGACATTAACAGTAAATCAACATCTGCACACGCTAGTGAAGTGAGAGATTCCAGCATATCTTCTAGCAGTACCTCCATTTCTTCTGTAGAGAGTGACCCAGGTGAGGGCCCCAGTACAGCTATCACCAACTCCAACCCACCCTCAGTTTTTTTAAGGGAGGTACACCGCTATCGTCTGGGCAACAAAAAGAAAAACTTTGGCGATGAACAAGGAGGGTTAGTTACCTAAGAAGGGTAAACCCAAAACTAGTCTCTGAGACCTAGGTAAAGGACAGTACATAGGAGCAATGGTCCCAGAAAGCGATAATACACTATACAAAACACAACGTAAATACACATTCAAGACTGAGACAGAAAAAATGAGTTGCTCATGGTGTTTAATTCACACTGAGCATTGGTCTGTTATTGACATTATTCACATAATATTATATACAGTGGTATCCCTAGGTGGGGATGAGTGGGGAAGACGGGGTAGGGTGACTGTGATTCAGGTGAAGGTAAGGTCGTGATTGAAAATTTGTGGTGTACATCAAAACAATATAACACTTAGGAAGCATGTGGCTCATTAGTCGAGCCTATTAATCACAGGTTACACCAATAAACGTTGTATAGCCATGGTCTCAATTGTTAAACACAGTACTAAATCTCTGTTGTTCAAGTTGGCTTGGTTGAAAAATTTCGACGTTTCGACCCCAATAGATCAGTAGGCTATTTCAATCCTTACGCCGGGGTCTTCATCAGGACTGTGGTGTGGGGGTGGGTGAGGGGATCTAGGGAAGAGCATGAAAACGACTTTAAAGATGGTCATACAGATCAAAAGTAGCATCTATAAGATGGGAGGAGCAGGTAATTATCATAGGTCGCCTCTGGAGAGAGGCTGCGGTTGTGTAGGGGCACGTGTGGCTCCTCGTACACGAGAGCGGAAAGACGGCACCTGGGAGGATAAGGCGCAGAGTCAGGGTAAAGAGATCTAAGTATCTTTGCAACAGTATTTGTAATGCAAAAAGTCACTTACTACAAGGGAAAAAAGTCTCTGTGTCATGCCGGGTTAGTTGATAGTCAATGACATATAGAGCAATCTGGAGGAAAATAAAGGGAAAGATCAACAGGACCGTGCGCGCGTTCCCAGAGAAGTCAAGACCGAAATTGTAAACCACCTTAAATTACGCGCTTTGAGAGAATACCTGACCGAGGTTGTTATCTGGTTGTGATGTGCCTGAAAGAAACCTTAAGGGGTTAATGCAGGCAGGGTCCATAAAGGATCGGGTCAGTGTGTAGAGTTGTACACTTGCTCCCCAAGGAAACGTGAAAACAGTTGGATATAATGGGTTAGAAAGAGGGCCACACATAAATAATAACGTGTGTGCCTATAAACAGCGTCATGCCCCAATCTAAAAATGAACACTGTCAGTTACACGTGCAAGAAAATTCAATTTATTAAATTGTTAATTTATTGACAGGTCATAGTGTCCAATACTATCTGCCTTTTGGATTGCACGACAAATGTGATAGTGATTGTTTTTGTTTCCTCCTCCCTTTTTAGAGTGTTGGAACACATTTTTGTTTGGGCATTTTTTGCACTTAATTGTTAAATTCACTGTCTTACCATTAGCTCTAAAATACCGATTACGGTCTTCATATAATGAAGGACCAGATACCCTATATATGAATTACAAGCAATGTTTTGTCTGGTTCAATTGTCTTTGTCCACACATTGTAAATAGCTTCTTATTTGTATATATTTTACCCCTGAAGAAGTCCTTATGAGGACGAAACGGGTCGGCTGTCTTGTCCATTGCATGCTGTATTTTAATTGATCTATGGATTAAAAGAATAAAAGGAACCGCTTTCTACAATCAAAACGACCATGGCCTTTTTCATTTGGGAAGACACCAACTTATTCCTTTGTGCTTGACTATGGACAATAATTTGCCTTCACTAATTATTTATTTGTTGTTTTGAGTGCAGGGCCATTTATGCTTAATCTATTTTAGTGGTTTCTTTACCACTTTTCTTGGGACGTATGGAGGTCACATCCCAGGCTCATTGCACCTTGTCCTATCCAAAATTGTAGCCACATTACATGATAAACGACTGGTGCAGGATTCTTTGCCCTGATCCTCCTTTTTTGTGTTTTGTACGAATTTGGGTTTTCTAGCACAATCTATACGTTGTCTTTTACCATTATTTCATAATGGATTTTGATGATAACAGGGAGGAACTAATTGGTGACCTTTTTGTTAAATGTGATAATAGTACGGCACAGGCTAAACCTAAATTATCTAGAAATGAGGGATTGAAGAACAAATTTATACGCTTAGAGAGACTTAAGAAACAAGAACTTGCCAAATGGTGGGACGGGGCAACACTTAAAAAATATTTAGAAAACAAGAGAATCCCACGTGGCCTAAGGATCCTTATCTTTCCCAGCTATGAGGATCTGGATCCAGATCATCTAGAAGAATGGGAGGACGGCTTGTATGTTGCCTCATATAAGATGATGGATATATTAATAAGAAACTCTGAACGTAAAGTCAAAAAGATTAGAGAGGAAATAGTAGTATTGGAAAAAGAAATTAATGATATTAATTTGTCAGATGCAATTCAAAAAAATTATGTCATTCTGATAAAGGAGCTAGCCAATTAGCAGATTTCTCTTAAGAAAAAAAAACAACAGAAGATACAGAGAGATCAGAATGATTATGAGAGGGGACGTATATTTACGTTTGCTAGAAAGTATGATGACATTAACAGTAAATCAACATCTGCACACGCTACTGAAGTGAGAGATTCCAGCATATTTTCTAGCAGTACCTCCATTTCTTCTGTAGAGAGTGACCCAGGTGAGGGCCCCAGTACAGCTATCACCAACTCCAACCCACCCTCAGTTTTTTTAAGGGAGGTACAACGCTATCGTCTGGACAAGAAAAAGAAAAACTTTGGTGACGAACAAGGAGGGGTGGCAAAAAATACAAGGGCCGGTACAAAAGTAAGAATGGAGAACATACAGAACAAGAAATAGGTGAGATTCTGCACCACGATGTGGACAGTACAGGTGATATGACTGTCATTACTTCTGCAAATGTTGTAAATCTTTCTTCCAGAACTTTGAGTGATCATGAGATTTCAGTTCTTTGTAAAGGGTTACATTTTTGTCCAACTGAAAGACCATATTTTGAGAATGTACACTTGGACTTATTCAAATTTGCACGCAAGCTAAAATTAAAAAAATTCTTTGCTGAACATCCTTTTGTAAGTCATCCTACTGTTGAAGTTACACGTGCTTCGAGTTTACCATATCAGACAATAATGTATCACATTTAATTGCCACCTTGCATGATGAAGAAGATGTAGGAGATCCGGCAGATTTTGCGCGCAATTTGGATGTAGTAGAGGATGTATCTATAAATAGTGGTCTGCGAAACACTTCTAAATTTATCCCTCCAAGCAGCACAAATTCGGTGATAGACGAATTCACATCTAGGGTCACTCAAGATCTGTATCGCTTGGAAGACAGTCACGCTAATAACAATAAATGTCCACATAAGTCAAACATGAGTAAAGAAGAAAGAGTTTTTCTTCAATCCATTAGAGACGATCCTACTCTGGTGATCCGCGAAGCGGATAAAGGTGGCAATATTGTTTTAATGAACCACACAGATTACATAGCAGAAATTGACCGCCAACTTGGCATGGTTGACTGCTATGAAAAACTAAATTCTAATCCGACAATAGCCATTGAAAGGAACATCAATGCCAGGTTAACAGAGTGGCATGAGTCGTGTCTTATCACCGACCTAGAGTACAAGTATCTTTGGGCACAAAATTCTAGACATCCTTGTATCTACGTACTCCCTAAAATCCATAAAGGTGGCCCCTTCCCTCCGGGAAGGCCAATTACATCGGGCAATGGGGACCCCACTGAACATCTAGCGGAGTACGTAGATTCATTTCTTCAGCCCTTTATCCAGAACCTTCCTTCCTATTTGAAGGATAGTGGGGAGCTATTGTGCAAACTGGAGGACTTCAAGTGGGAGGTAGATGCTTTCACATTCGTCACTATGGATGTGGAAAGTTTATATACTTGTATAGACAAGAATCATGGACTCAGAGCATAGACCTATTTTTTATACAAGCGAAATGCGTGTTATTTGGAGCACACTCGCATGCTCCTTGAGATGTCTGAACTGATTCTCACACATAATGCCTTCACGCATGGAAGCACTTTGTTTTTGCAAAAACAGGGGACGGCCATGGGCTCCAGGTTTGCCCCATCTTATGCTAACATCTTTATGGGGTTGTATGAGATGGAGCATGCCTGGGGCTCTGGGGCCAGTAATTGGATTGATAACATCCTCTTTTACATCAGATACATCGACGATGTCTTTCTAATTTGGAAGGGCAGTGATGAAGATCTGGGCCAATATCTCACATATCTCATTGATAACACTTTCAATGTAAAACTTACGATCAATAGCTCCAAACAAGAAATCACGTATTTGGACCTTAGATTGTATGTGGTTGATGACATTGTACAAAGTGATATTTTTAGATAATCAACGGCTTGCAATAGGGTGCTTTATGCCACAAGTTGCCACCCTAAGTCTACCATTTCGGCAATACCTTATGGCGAAATGGTAAGGGCTCGCCGTAATTGTAGCCAAGATCATAATTTTGACAGAAGCGTGGCTAAAATTAAGAGAGATTTTAGGGAAAGAGGCTATGATAAAAATTGCCTCAAAAAACCTGAGGATAAAGTTAAAAAACTAAATAGGAGAGACATCCTTGTCCCTAAAATCAATCAGTTCAACAAGACATTCCAGAATCAGGTTACATTCATAATGGAGTACAATATGTTTAGTTGCCACATTTTTAACATACTGAGAAAGAACTGGCACTTACTCAAATCCAATACTCTTCCATCTGACATAGTAACACCAAAGCCTAGAGTCACATATCGTAAAGGGAAAACCATAAAAGATATGCTATGTCCAAGTTTTGTCAGAGAGCCTAAGGCTTCAGTATCAACCTGGCTGCCAGAAAAGCCACAAGGTTTCTACACATGTGGCAATTGTTGTATTTGTAGTTATGGAACAAACAAACTCACCAGTTTTAAGTACAACAATTCAAGGGAATTTAAGATTACATCTTTCATAAATTCCAACACTACCTTTGTAGTCTATCTGATTAAATGTGCATGTGAAAAGGTATATGCTGGCAGTAGCACACAGAGTTTAAAGGCCCGCATTCAGGAACATGTGAGAAGCATAAGAAATAGAGATGAGAGATACCCTGTGGCACAACATATTTATACGACTCATCCAGATAAGACTAGTATCACTTTCCATGCCCTGGATCATGTCAAGGGCAATGAGAGAGGTGGTGATAAGATCAACCATTTAAGACAAACTGAGGCACTGTGGATTTGCCGTCTGAGGGCTGTGTCACTTGGTTTGAACATCAATAATGAGTTTCATCATTTTCTTATGAGAATAGTTGAGATCTAGCTCTTAATGACGCTCTGTATCTTTCACTCTCTCTTTGATTTTTGTCACTCTAGATGTGACATGCAATCTGTATATAGCTTTCTGGATAACATTATTATGAGCCTGTCTTACAAGATAAATGTATCAATCACTGGTCCAAAGAAATTTTTACCTCACTGTTTGGACAAATGTTATTCTAGAGATCATGGTTATCTTAATGTAATATTTGCGTTAGTTCAGTCTATCTTTACTTACCGCCGCCTCTTGGTTTAAGTAAAATTGGTAAAAATTGGCAAAAATCGATGCTCCTGTTCTGTGCATACGAGTCTGAGTACTTATAAAATACTTAGGCGCATAATGTAAAATGCGTGTTATTCGTATGTTACAGATTGTGTTTTCTTGTTTATTTTTCTCCTGTTCGAATATGGCACGATCGTAAAACATCAACGCCATGTGATTTGAGCCCAGAAGTATTATGTAGTCTATGACGTTATATAGACGTTTCTTGTTGTTTACATTTCAGACCTCTTTTTTCTCCTTATGGTCTGCACGTTAAGAATATTGACTTGGCTTTATTAAAAGACCAATAATCTAATTGTGAGATTTGCACAATTCACGTCTCACTGTTCAGGACTACATATCCGTACACCATTCAAAGATGGCGTATTTTTAACATATCAGGGTCATGTGACATGAGCTGACCTTTATCACGTGCCCAATATTTTTTCACAGGTGTAGCTGCTTAGCATTTCTTTTTTTGTATAAATGGAGCGATTCCCGAGTGTTCGGTTCGATCTTATTTTCTGAACCAGACACCGCTTCGGACACACAGGGGACACTTATCCCGCAGGTATGTGTAAATAGGTTGTGTTTTAACTTAAGACGCAGTACTGGCTCAAAACTGCGTTGTTTAGTACTACACTGTGCATATAGAGTGAGCCGTGATAATATTAAGAAAGACAAGGAGTACACTTGTTCAAATTTGATTGCATTCCTCATTTTGGGGGCCACTGTTGGTCTTTTCCATATCACGGCATACAGCTTTCATTATTGGACGTCATTTAAAGATGGCGCCAGCTCTTGAGCAGAAACGCCTTGATCGTTGTGATTACTCAGATTTGAATCTTCTAAAAGATCGAGTGCATGACAGCTTATTTTTAATGGGGCTAGTGAGCTGTTTCGTGTAATAAATATTATCGTGACGATAATTGCGATTTTTTAACAGTTTGAGCTCTGACACGTAATAAAAGCGTTACGAAGAAATGTGAGCGCTATGTGTTTTAGGTTTGGTCCTTAACGCTTATTTTATAATTCGTTATAGGCTTTACCACTTGTTGAGACACATATATTGTGATTTCTGGTGCCCGGTCTTCCTTGAACTTGGGACCCGGACACCGTTACTTGACTTTAGGAGAATTACTATTTGTAAGTTGTAAATTTCCATTGAGTCTACTTTAGCTCTATTTTGAAACTCGTCTATTTGCCGTTCTAGATGGGTCTGTCGTGATAGTCAATGGTTTTAATACCGTGTGTGATATGCATTTTGATAATGAACCTTAGTAAGGACTGTTCCCCTTCTTTACTATAAGGGTGACTTTAACCAACGAGTAATCGAGTTTTTGTTTTGACTTAGAACATAGTAAAAGGCCCACATTTCGATGAATTTCGGCGAAATCGTACTACAAATATTAACAGCAAAATTGTTGATTTCCCTGTCTTCTCTATTTTTATACTTAGAGAACATCTGTGAGGAATATATTCGAGACAGAATTATGTGCTTAGGTCTCTACTGAAGGGAAATTTGTGCTTTTATTTTTTTACAGATTTACGTGTTGTAATCTCAATCTGATTGTTCACACAAGAGTTACACCTCTATGAACTTCTGAGAAATGCCATTGACCTATTAAGGTATGCTAAAATGAACAAATAATGTGTTTAAAGATATTGTTGGTTTTGAGTTTCATGTGTTATTTTTCAATTTCTCTGTGTTTTATTTTTTGAGGTCACATTAAATCGTTCGAGTCTAATTTCCTCCTTTTTTCTTCTCATGGATCCAATGAGATTTATGATATTGTTAATTTATTGACAGGTCATAGTGTCCAATACTATCTGCCTTTTGGATTGCACGACAAATGTGATAGTGATGGTTTTTGTTTCTTCCTCCCTTTTTAGAGTGTTGGAACACATTTTTGTTTGGGGATTTTGTGCACTTAAGTGTTAAATTCACTGTCTTCCCATTAGCTTTAAAATACCGATTACGGTCTTCATATAAGGAAGGACTAGATACCCTATATATGAATTACAAGCAATGTTTTGTCTGGTTCAATTGTATTTGTGTTTTGTCTTTGTCCACACATTGTAAATAGCTTCTTATTTGTATATATTTTAGCCCTGAAGAAGTCCTTATGAGGACGAAACGGGTCGGCTGTCTTGTCCATTGCATGCTGTATTTTAATTGATCTATGGATTAAAAGAATAAAAGGAACCGCTTTCTACAATCAAAACGACCATGGCCTTTTTCATTTGGGAAGACACCAACTTATTCCTTTGTGCTTGACTATGGACAATAATTTGCCTTTACTAATTATTTATTTGTTGTTTTGAGTACAGGGCCATTTATGCTTAATCTATTTTAGTGGTTTCTTTACCACTTTTCTTGGGACGTATGGAGGTCACATCCCAGGCTCATTGCACCTTGTCCTAGCCAAAATTGTAGCCACATTACATGATAATAGACTGGTGCAGGATTCTTTGCCCTGATCCTCCTTTTTTGTGTTTTGTACGAATTTGGGTTTTCTAGCACAATCTATACGTTGTCTTTTATCATTATTTCATAATGGATTTTGATGATAACAGGGAGGAACTAATTGGTGACCTTTTTGTTAAATGTGATAATAGTACGGCACAGGCTAAACCTAAACTATCTAGAAATGAGGGATTGAAGAACAAATTTATACGCTTAGAGAGACTTAAGAAACAAGAACATGCCAAATGGTGGGACGGGGCAACACTTAAAAAATATTTAGAAAACAAGAGAATCCCACGTGGCCTAAGGATCCTTAGCTTTCCCAACTATGAGGATCTGGATCCAGATCATCTAGAAGAATGGGAGGAGGGCTTGTATGTTGCCTCATATAATATGATGGATATATTAATAAGAAACTCTGAATGTAAAGTCAAAAAGATTAGAGAGGATATAGTAGCATTGGAAAAAGAAATTAATGATATTAATTTGTCAGATGCAATTCAAAAAAACTATGTCATTCTGATAAAGGAGCTAGCCAATTAGCAGATTTATCTTAAGGGAAAAAAAACAACAGAAGATACAGAGAGATCAGAATGATTATGAGAGGGGACGTATATTTACGTTTGCTAGAAAGTATGATGACATTAACAGTAAATCAACATCTGCACACGCTAGTGAAGTGAGAGATTCCAGCATATTTTCTAGCAGTACCTCCATTTCTTCTGTAGAGAGTGACCCAGGTGAGGGCCCCAGTACAGCTATCACCAACTCCAACCCACCCTCAGTTTTTTTAAGGGAGGTACAACGCTATCGTCTGGGCAACAAAAAGAAAAACTTTGGCGACGAACAAGGAGGGGTAGCAAAAAATACAAGGGCCGGTACAAAAGTAAGAATGGAGAACATACAGAACAAGAAATAGGTGAGATTCTGCACCACGATGTGGACAGTACAGGTGATATGACTGTCATTACTTCTGTAAATGTTGTAAATCTTTCTACCAGAACTTTGAGTGATCATGAGATTTCAGTTCTTTGTAAAGGGTTACATTTTTGTCCAACTGAAAGTCCATATTTTGAGAATGTACCCTTGGACTTATTCAAATTTGCACGCAAGCTAAAATTAAAAAAATTCTTTCCTGAACATCCTTCTGTACGTCATCCTACTGTTGAAGTTACACGTGCTTCTGAGTTTACCATATCAGACAATAATGTATCACATTTAATTGCCACCTTGCATGATGAAGAAGATGTAGGAGATCCGGCAGATTTTGCGCGCAATTTGGATGTAGTAGAGGATGTATCTATAAATAGTGGTCTGCGAAACACTTCTAAATTTATCCCTTCAAGCAGCACAAATTCGGTGATAGACGAATTCACATCTAGGGTCACTCAAGATCTGTATCGCCTGGAAGACAGTCACGCTAATAACAATAAATGCCCACATAAGTCAAACATGAGTAAAGAAGAAAGAGTTTTTCTTCAATCCATTAGAGACGATCCTAATCTGGTGATCCGCGAAGCGGATAAAGGTGGCAATATTGTTTTAATGAACCACACACATTACATAGCAGAAATTGACTGCCAACTTGGCATGGTTGACTGCTATGAAAAACTAAATTCGAATCCGACAATAGCCATTGAAAAGAACATCAATGCCAGGTTAACAGAGTGCAAAAACAACACTTGATGGACAGAATGCAGAACAATGTCATACATTCACCCCAGTACAGAGATCTGGGCCTAAATCCATCGTTTTTTTGCTCACCATGCCATTCCAGTTTGGACCCAGCCATATTCAAATCAGTCTTAACCTTGTGCCTCATGGGAACAGTCCAGCCCGAACTGCCAAGCCAGGTCCTACCTGGATTGGAAAGAAACATCCTAGGACCGGTTTCGGGGTTTCACCCCTCTTCAGCCAGGATAGCTTGATTCCAGTGGCATGGAGAGCACGGGACCCACGTCTGGGCATACCCGTCCCACTCGGGGTGACAAATGCAAAAACAACAGTTGATGGACAGAATGCAGAACAATGTCATACATTCACCCCAGTACAGAGATCTGGGCCTAAATCCATCGTTTTTGCTCACCATGCCATTCCAGTTTGGACCCAGCCATATGCAAATCAGTCTTAACCCTGTGCCTCATGGGAACAGTCCAGCCCGAACTGCCAAGCCAGGTCCTCCCTGGACTGGAAACAAGCATCCTAGGACCGGTTTCGGGGTTTCACCCCTCTTCAGCCAGGATAGCTTGATTCCAGTGGCATGGAGAGACACGGGACCCACGTCTGGGCATACCTGTCCCACTCGGGGTGACAAATGCAAAAACAACAGTTGATGGACAGAATGCAGAACAATGTCATACATTCACCCCAGTACAGAGATCTGGGCTTAAATCCATCGTTTTTTTGCTCACCCAGCATTCCGTCCATCAATTGTTTCTTTTTCATTTGTCGCCCTAAGTGGGAAGGGTATGCCCAGACGTGGGTCCCATGCTCACAACACCACTGGATTCAAGCTAGCCTGGCTGATGAAGGGTGATGCCCTGAAACCGGTCCCAGGATGCTTGTTTCCGGTCCAGGGAGGACCTGGCTTGGCAGTTCGGGCTGGACTGTTCTCACAAGGAACAGGGTCAAGACTGATTTGCATATGGCTGGGTCCAAACTGGGGTGGTGTGGTGAGCAAAAGAATGATGGATTTAACCCTGATCCTTGTGACTGGGGGTGAATGTTTGCATTGTCCAGCATTCCGTCCATCAATTGTTTCTTTTGCAGGTTAACAGAGTGGCATGAGTCGTGTCTTATCACCGACCTAGAGTACAAGTATCTTTGGGCACAAAATTCTAGACATACTTGTATCTACGTACTCCCTAAAATCCATAAAGGTGTCCCCTTCCCTCCGGGAAGGCCAATTACATCGGGTAATGGGGGCCCCACTGAACATCTAGCCGAGTACGTAGATTCATTTCTTCAGCCCTTTGTCCAGAACCTTCCTTCCTATTTGAAGGATAGTGGGTAGCTATTGTGCAAACTGGAGGACTTCAAGTGGGAGGTAGATGCTTTCACATTCGTCACTATGGATGTGGAAAGTTTATATACTTGTATAGACAAGAATCATGGACTCAGAGCATAGACCTATTTTTTATACAAGCGAAATGCGTGTCATTTGGAGCACACTCGCATGCTCCTTGAGATGTCTGAACTGATTCTCACACATAATGCCTTCATGCATGGAAGCACTTTGTTTTTGCAAAAACAGGGGACGGTCATGGGCTCCAGGTTTGCCCCATCTTATGCTAACCTCTTTATGGGGTTGTATAAGATGGAGCATGCCTGGGGCTCTGGAGCCAGTAATTGGATTGATAACATCCTCTTTTACATCAGATACATAGACGATGTCTTTATAATTCGGAAGGGCAGTGATGAAGATCTGGGCCAATATCTCACATATCTCATTGATAACACTTTCAATGTAAAACTTACGATCAATAGCTCCAAACAAGAAATCACGTATTTGGACCTTAGATTGTATGTGGTTGATGACATTGTACAAAGTGATATTATTAGAAAATCAACGGCTTGCAATAGTGTGCTTCATGCCACAAGTTGCCACCCTAAGTCTACCATTTCGGCAATACCTTATGGCGAAATGGTAAGGGCTCGCCGTAATTGTAGCCAAGATCATAATTTTGACAGAAGCGTGGCTAAAATTAAAAGAGATTTTAGGGAAAGAGGCTATGATTAAAATTGCCTCAAAAAAGCTGAGGATAAAGTTAAAAAACTAAATAGGAGAGACATCTTTGTCCCTAAAATCAATCAGGCCAACAAGACATACCAGAATCAGGTTACATTCATAACGGAGTACAATATGTTTAGTGGCCACATTTTTAACATACTGAGAAAGAACTGGCACTTACTCAAATCCAATACTCTTCCGTCTGACATAGTAACACCAAAGCCTAGAGTCACATATTGTAAAGGGAAAAGCATAAAAGATATGCTATGTCCAAGTTTTGTCAGAGAGCCTAAGTCTTCAGTATCAACCTGGCTGCCAGAAAAGCCACAAGGTTTCTACACATGTGGCAATTGTTGTATTTGTAGTTATGGAACAAACAAACTCACCAGTTTTAAGTACAACAATTCAAGGGAATTTAAGATTACATCTTTCATAAATTGCAACACTACCTTTGTAGTCTATCTGATTAAATGTGCATGTGAAAAGGTATATGTTGGCAGTAGCACACGGAGTTTAAAGGCCCGCATTCAGGAACATGTGAGAAGCATAAGAAATAGAGATGAGAGATACCCTGTGGCGCAACATATTTATACGACTCATCCAGATAAGACTAGTATCACTTTCCATGCCCTGGATCATGTCAAGGGCAATGAGAGAGGTGGTGATAAGATCAACCATTTAAGACAAACTGAGGCACTGTGGATTTGCCGTCTGAGGGCCGTGTCACTTGGTTTGAACATCAATAATGAGTTTCATCATTTTTTATGAGAATAGTTGAGATCTAGCTCTTAATGATGCTCTGTATCTTTCACTCTCTCTTTGATTTTTGTCACTCTAGATGTGACATGCAATCTGTATATAGCTTTCTGGATAACATTATTATGAGCCTGTCTTACAAGATAAATGTATCAATCACTGGTCCAAAGAAATTTTTACCTCACTGTTTGGACAAATGTTATTCTAGAGATCATGGTTATCTTAATGTAATATTTGCGTTAGTTCAGTCTATCTTTACTTACCGCCGCCTCTTGGTTTAAGTAAAATTGGTAAAAATTGGCAAAAATCGATGCTCCTGTTCTGTGCATACGAGTCTGAGTACTTATAAAATACTTAGGCGCATAATGTAAAATGCGTGTTATTCGTATGTTACAGATTGTGTTTTCTTGTTTATTTTTCTCCTGTTCGAAGATGGCACGATCGTAAAACATCAACGCCATGTGATTTGAGCCCAGAAGTATTATGTAGTCTATGACGTTATATAGACGTTTCTTGTTGTTTACATTTCAGACCTCTTTTTTCTCCTTATGGTGTGCACGTTAAGAATATTGACTTGGCTTTATTAAAAGACCAAGAATCTAATTGTGAGATTTGTACAATTCACGTCTCACTGTTCAGGACTACATATCCGTACACCATTCAAAGATGGCGTATTTTTAACATATCAGGGTCATGTGACATGAGCTGACCTTTATCACGTGCCCAATACTTTTTCACAGGTGTAGCTGCTTAGCATTTCTTTTTTTGTATAAATGGAGAGATTCCCGAGTGTTCGGTTCGATCTTATTTTCTGAACCAGACACCGCTTCGGACACACAGGGGACACTTATCCCGCAGGTATGTGTAAATAGGTTGTGTTTTAACTTAAGACGCAGTACTGGCTAAAAACTGCGTTGTTTAGTACTACACTGTGCATATAGAGTGAGCCGTGATAATATTAAGAAAGACAAGGAGTACACTTGTTCAAATTTGATTGCAGTCCTCATTTTGGGGGCCACTGTTGGTCTTTTCCATATCACGGCATACAGCTTTCATTATTGGACGTCATTTAAAGATGGCGCCAGCTCTTGAGCAGAAACGCCTCGATCATTGTGATTACTCAGATTTGAATCCTCTAAAAGATCGAGTGCATGACAGCTTATTTTTAATGGGGCTAGTGAGCTGTTTCGCGTAATAAATATTATCATGACGATAATTGCGATTTTTTAACTGTTTGAGCTCTGACACATAATAAATGTGTTACGAAGAACTGTGAGCGCTATGTGTTTTAGGTTTGCTCCTTAACGCTTATTTTATAATTCGTTATAGGCTTTACCACTTGTTGAGACACATATATTGTGTTTCTGGTGCCCGGTCTTCCTTGAACTTGGGACCCGGTCACCGTTACTTGACTTTAGGAGAATTACTATTTGTAAGTTGTAAATTTCCATTGAGTCTACTTTAGCTCTATTTTGAAACTCGTCTATTTGCCGTTCTAGATGGGTCTGTCGTGATAGTCAATGGTTTTAATACCGTGTGTGATATGCATTTTGATAATGGACCTTAGTAAGGTCTGTTCCCCTTCTTTACTATAAGGGTGACTTTAACCAACGAGTAATCGAGTTTTTGGTTTGACTTAGAACATAGTAATAGACCCACATTTCGATGAATTTCGGCGAAATCGTACTAAAAATATTAACAGCAAAATTGTTGATTTCCCTGTCTTCTCTATTTTTATACTTAGAGAACATCTGTGAGGAATATATTCGAGACAGAATTATGTGCTTAGGTCTCTACTGCAGGGAAATTTGTGCTTTTATTTGTTTACAGATTTACGTGTTGTAATCTTAATCTGATTGTTCACACAAGAGTTACACCTCTATGAACTTCTGAGAAATGCCATTGACCTATTAAGGTACGCTAAAATGAACAAATAATGTGTTTAAAGATATTGTTGGTTTTGAGTTTCATGTGTTATTTTTCAATTTCTCTGTTTTATTTTTTGAGGTCACATTAAATAGTTCGAGTCTAATTTCCTCCTTTTTTCTTCTCATGGATCCAATGAGATTTATGATATTGTTAATTTATTGACAGGTCATAGTGTCCAATACTATCTGCCTTTTGGATTGCACGACAAATGTGATAGTGATTGTTTTTGTTTCTTCCTCCCTTTTTAGAGTGTTGGAACACAATTGTGTTTGGGGAATTTGTGCACTTAATTGTTAAATTCACTGTCTTCCCATTAGCTTTAAAATATCGATTACTGTCTTCATGTAATGAAGGACTAGATACCCTATATATGAATTACAAGCAATGTTTTGTCTGGTTCAATTGTATTTGTGTTTTGTCTTTGTCCACACATTGTAAATAGCTTCTTATTTGTATATATTTTAGCCCTGAAGAAGTCCTTATGAGGACGAAACGGGTCGGCTGTCTTGTCCATTACATGCTGTATTTTAATTGATCTATGGATTAAAAGAATAAAAGGAACCGCTTTCTACAATCAAAACGACCATGGCCTTTTTCATTTGGGAAGACACAAGGTTATTCCTTTGTGCTTGACTATGGACAATAATTTGCCTTCACTAATTATTTATTTGTTGTTTTGAGTGCAGGGCCATTTATGCTTAATCTATTTTAGTGGTTTCTTTACCACTTTTCTTGGGACGTATGGAGGTCACATCCCAGGCTCATTGCACCTTGTCCTATCCAAAATTGTAGCCACATTACATGATAAACGACTGGTGCAGGATTCTTTGCCCTGATCCTCCTTTTTGTGTTTTGTACGAATTTGGGTTTTCTAGCACAATCTATACGTTGTCTTTTACCATTATTTCATAATGGATTTTGATGATAACAGGGAGGAACTAATTGGTGACCTTTTTGTTAAATGTGATAATAGTACGGCACAGGCTAAACCTAAATTATCTAGAAATGAGGGATTGAAGAACAAATTTATACGCTTAGAGAGACTTAAGAAACAAGAACTTGCCAAATGGTGGGACGGGGCAACACTTAAAAATATATAGAAAACAAGAGAATCCCACGTGGCCTAAGGATCCTTATCTTTCCCAACTATGAGGATCTGGATCCAGATCATCTAGAAGAATGGGAGGAGGGCTTGTATGTTGCCTCATATAAGATGATGGATATATTAATAAGAAACTCTGAACGTAAAGTCAAAAAGATTAGAGAGGATATAGTAGCATTGGAAAAAGAAATTAATGATATTAATTTGTCAGATGCAATTCAAAAAAACTATGTCATTCTGATAAAGGAGCTAGCCAATTAGCAGATTTATCTTAAGGAAAAAAACAACAGAAGATACAGAGAGATCAGAATGATTATGAGAGGGGACGTATATTTTCGTTTGCTAGAAAGTATGATGACATTAACAGTAAATCAACATCTGCACACGCTAGTGAAGTGAGAGATTCCAGCATATTTTCTAGCAGTACCTCCATTTCTTCTGTAGAGAGTGACCCAGGTGAGGGCCCCAGTACAGCTATCACCAACTCCAACCCACCCTCAGTTTTTTTAAGGGAGGTACAACGCTATCGTCTGGGCAACAAAAAGAAAACCTTTGGTGACGAACAGGGAGGGGTGGCAAAAATACAAGGGCTGGTACAAAAGTAAGAATGGAGAACATACAGAACAAGAAATAGGTGAGATTCTGCACCACGATGTGGACAGTACAGGTGATATGACTGTCATTACTTCTGTAAATGTTGTAAATCTTTCTTCCAGAACTTTGAGTGATCATGAGATTTCAGTTCTTTGTAAAGGGTTACATTTTTGTCCAACTGAAAGACCATATTTTGAGAATGTACACTTGGACTTATTTAAATTTGCACGCAACTAAAATTAAAAAAATTCTTTGCTGAACATCCTTCTGTACGTCATTCTACTGTTGAAGTTACACGTGCTTCTGAGTTTACCATATCAGACAATAATGTATCACATTTAATTGCCACCTTGCATGATGAAGAAGATGTAGGAGATCCGGCAGATTTTGCGTGCAATTTGGATGTAGTAGAGGATGTATCTATAAATAGTGGTCTGCGAAACACTTCTAAATGTATCCCTCCGAGCAGCACAAATTCGGTGATAGACGAATTCACATCTAGGGTCACTCAAGATCTGTATCGTCTGGAAGACAGTCACGCTAATAACAATAAATGTCCACATAAGTCAAACATGAGTAAAGAAGAAAGAGTTTTTCTTCAATCCATTAGAGACAATCCTAATCTGGTGATCCGCGAAGCGGATAAAGGTGGCAATATTGTTTTAATGAACCACACAGATTACATAGCAGAAATTGACCGCCAACTTGGCATGGTTGACTGCTATGAAAAACTAAATTCTAATCTGACAATAGCCATTGAAAGGAACATCAATGCCAGGTTAACAGAGTGGCATGAGTCGTGTCTTATCACCGACCTAGAGTACAAGTATCTTTGGGCACAAAATTCTAGACATCCTTGAATCTACGTACTCCCTAAAATCCATAAAGGTGGCCCCTTCCCTCCGGGAAAGGCCAATTAAATCGGGCAATGGGGACCCCACTGAACATCTAGCCGAGTACGTAGATTCATTTCTTCAGCCCTTTGTGCAGAACCTTCCTTCCTATTTGAAGGATAGTGGGGAGCTATTGTGCAAACTGGAGGACTTCAAGTGGGAGGTAGATGCTTTCACATTCGTCACTATGGATGTGGAAAGTTTATATACTTGTATAGACAAGAATCATGGACTCAGAGCATAGACCTATTTTTTATACAAGCAAAATGCGTGTTATTTGGAGCACACTCGCATGCTCCTTGAGATGTCTGAACTGATTCTCACACATAATGCCTTCACGCATGGAAGCACTTTGTTTTTGCAAAAACAGGGGACGGCCATGGGCTCCAGGTTTGCCCCATCTTATGCTAACCTCTTTATGGGGTTGTATGAGATGGAGCATGCCTGGGGCTATGGGGCCAGTAATTGGATTGATAACATCCTCTTTTACATCAGATACATCAACGATGTCTTTCTAATTTGGAAGGGCAGTGATGAAGATCTGGGCCAATATCTCACATATCTCATTGATAACACTTTCAATGTAAAACTTACGATCAATAGCTCCAAACAAGAAATCACGTATTTGGACCTTAGATTGTATGTGGTTGATGACATTGTACAAAGTGATATTTTTAGAAAATCAACGGCTTGCAATAGTGTGCTTCATGCCACAAGTTGCCACCCTAAGTCTACCATTTCGGCAATACCTTATGGCGAAATGGTAAGGGCTCGCCGTAATTGTAGCCAAGATCATAATTTTGACAGAAGCGTGGCTAAAATTAAGAGAGATTTTAGGGAAAGAGGCTATGATAAAAATTGCCTCAAAAAAGCTGAGGATAAAGTTAAAAAACTAAATAGGAGAGACATCCTTGTCCCTAAAATCAATCAGGTCAACAAGACATTCCAGAATCAGGTTACATTCATAATGGAGTACAATATGTTTAGTGGCCACATTTTTAACATACTGAGAAAGAACTGGCACTTACTCAAATCCAATACTCTTCCATCTGACATAGTAACACCAAAGCCTAGAGTCACATATCGTAAAGGGAAAACCATAAAAGATATGCTATGTCCAAGTTTTGTCAGAGAGCCTAAGGCTTCAGTATCAACCTGGCTGCCAGAAAAGCCACAAGATTTCTACACATGTGGCAATTGTTGTATTTGTAGTTATGGAACAAACAAACTCACCAGTTTTAAGTACAACAATTCAAGGGAATTTAAGATTACATCTTTCATAAATTCCAACACTACCTTTGTAGTCTATCTGATTAAATGTGCATGTGAAAAGGTATATGCTGGCAGTAGCACACAGAGTTTAAAGGCCCGCATTCAGGAACATGTGAGAAGCATAAGAAATAGAGATGAGAGATACCCTGTGGCGCAACATATTTATACGACTCATCCAGATAAGACTAGTATCACTTTCCATGCCCTGGATCATGTCAAGGGCAATGAGAGAGGTGGTGATAAGATCAACCATTTAAGACAAACTGAGGCACGGTGGATTTGCCGTCTGAAGGCCGTGTCACTTGGTTTGAACATCAATAATGAGTTTCATCATTTTTTATGAGAATAGTTGAGTTCTAGCTCTTAATGATGCTCTGTATCTTTCACTCTCTCTTTAATTTTTGTCACTCTAGATGTGACATGCAATCTGTATATAGCTTTCTGGATAACATTATTATGAGCCTGTCTTACAAGATAAATGTATCAATCACTGGTCCAAAGAAATTTTTACCACACTGTTTGGACCAATGTTATTCTAGAGATCATGGTTATCTTAATGTAATATTTGCGTTAGTTCAGTCTATCTTTACTTACCGCCGCCTCTTGGTTTAAGTAAAATTGGTAAAAATTGGCAAAAATCGGTGCTCCTGTTCTGTGCATATGAGTCTGAGTACTTATAAAATACTCAGGCGCACAATGTAAAATGCGTGTTATTCGTATGTTACAGATTGTGTTTTCTTGTTTATTTTTCTCCTGTTCGAAGATGGAACAATCGTAAAACATCGACGCCATGTGATTTGAGCCGAGAAGTATTATGTAGTCTATGACGTTATATAGACGTTTCTTGTTGTTTACATTTCAGACCTCTTTTTTCTCCTTATGGTGTGCACGTTAAGAATATTGACTTGCTTTATTAAAAGACCAAGAATCTAATTGTGAGATTTGTACAATTCACGTCTCACTGTTCAGGACTACATATCCGTACACCATTCAAAGATGGCGTATTTTTAATATATCAGGGTCATGTGACATGAGCTGACCTTTATCACGTGCCCAATACTTTTTCACAGGTGTAGCTGCTTAGCATTTCTTTTTTTGTATAAATGGAGAGATTCCCGAGTGTTCGGTTCGATCTTATTTTCTGAACCAGACACCGCTTCGGACACACATGGGACACTTATCCCGCAGGTATGTGTAAATAGGTTGTGTTTTAACTTAAGATGCAGTACTGGCTAAAAACTGCGTTGTTTAGTACTACACTGTGCATATAGAGTGAGCCGTGATAATATTAAGAAAGACAAGGAGTACACTTGTTCAAATTTGATTGCAGACCTCATTTTGGGGGCCACAGTTGGTCTTTTCCATATCACGACATACAGCTTTCATTATTGGACGTCATTTAAAGATGGCGCCAGCTCTTGAGCAGAAACGCTTTGATCGTTGTGATTACTCAGATTTGAATCTTCTAAAAGATCGAGTGCATGACAGCTTATTTGTAATGGGGCTAGTGAGCTGTTTCATGTAATAAATATTATCGTGACGATAATTGCGATTTTTTAACTGTTTGAGCTCTGACACGTAATAAAAGCGTTACGAAGAAATGTCAGCGCTATGTGTTTTAGGTTTGGTCCTTAACGCTTATTTTATCATTCGTTATAGGCTTTATCACTTGTGGAAACACATATATTGTGCTTTCTGGTGCCCGGTCTTCCTTGAACTTTGGACCCGGACACCGTTACTTGACTTTAGGAGAATTACTATTTGTAAGTTGTAAATTTCCATTGAGACTACTTTAGCTCTATTTTGAAACTCGTCTATTTGCCGTTCTAGATGGGTCTGTCGTGATAGTCAATGGTTTTAATACTGTGTGTGATATGCATTTTGATAATGGACCTTAGTAAGGACTGTTCACCTTCTTTACTATAAGGGTGACTTTAACCAACGAGTAATCGAGTTTTTGGTTTGACTTAGAACATAGTAATAGACCCACATTTCGATAAATTTCGGCGAAATCGTACTACAAATATTAACAGCAATATTGTTGATTTCCCTATCTTCTCTATTTTTATACTTAGAGAACATCTGTGAGGAATATATTCGAGATAGAATTATGTGCTTAGGTCTCTACTGAAGGGAAATTTGTGCTTTTATTTTTTTACAGATTTACGTGTTGTAATCTCAATCTGATTGTTCACACAAGAGTTACACCTCTATGAACTTCTGAGAAATGCCATTGACCTATTAAGGTACGCTAAAATGAACAAATAATGTGTTCAAAGATATTGTTGGTTTTGAGTTTCATGTGTTATTTTTCAATTTCTCTGTGTTTTATTTTTTGAGGTCACATTAAATCGTTCAAGTCTAATTTCCTCCTTTTTTCTTCTCATGGATCCAATGAGATTTATGATATTGTTAATTTATTGACAGGTCATAGTGTCCAATTCTATCTGCCTTTTGGATTGCACGACAAATGTGATAGTGATTGTTTTTGTTTCTTCCTCCCTTTTTAGAGGATTGGAACACATTTTTGTTTGGGGATTTTGTGCACTTAATTGTTAAATTCACTGTCTTCCCATTAGCTTTAAAATACCGATTAATGTCTTCATATAAGGAAGGACTAGATACCCTATATATGAATTACAAGCTATGTTTTGTCTGGTCCAATTGTATTTGTGTTTTGTCTTTGTCCACACATTGTAAATAGCTTCTTATTTGTATATATTTTAGCCCTGAAGAAGTCCTTATGAGGACAAAACGCGTCGGCAGTCTTGTCCATTGCATGCTGTATTTTAATTGCTCTATTGATTAAAAGAATAAAAGGAACCGCTTTCTACAATCAAAACGACCATGGCCTTTTTCATTTGGGAAGACACCAACTGATTCCTTTGTGCTTGACTATGGACAATAATTTGCCTTCACTAATTATTTACTTGTTGTTTTGAGTGCAGGGCCATTTATGCTTAATCTATTTTAGTGGTGTCTTTACCACTTTTCTTGGGACGTATGGAGGTCACATCCCAGGCTCATTACACCTTGTCCTATCCAAAATTGTAGCCACATTACATGATAAACGACTGGTGCAGGATTTTTTGCCCTGATCCTCCTTTTTTGTGTTTCAGTGAAAATGTGTTGAAGTGACATAAGGATGTGAATACACAGAGGGGGCAGAAGAATGATACTCAACTAGTAGATATGAAAGATATGTTTTTGATGTTATTTTCTCTATGGACAGCACTACATTAAAAAATATCACTCAGGCAGGGTGTAAATGGTGTCAAGAAAATGGTCCCACAATATCCAATCAGCTCTGCTGGAGCTCATAGAGAAGGATCTCATAGTTGAAGAACGTTTTTATAGTGGGCCATCCCCTGACATGGAGGCTCCTGTATGCCACACTCTAGTATGGAAGCAGCTCTCGGTCACTTTATCTTAATGGTGTTTTGAGTCAAAGTTATTTTTAAGCGATTGCTGGTTGACAATTGTTCAAAGCAATTTTAAAACTTTTGAATCTGCTCTTTAATTGTCCTTTGCTCAATAAAGGTGACACCTCCAAGGACAGGATAAAGAATAATTGCATCTGATTACAGTGTTTAAATGACAATATTTGCCCAAACCTCAATCCACCTATTGACAGTTCCTAGCTCGGTATGTGTTCTGGGCATCGAGCCTACAGTCATCATCATTTCTGGACTTGGAGGAGCTCATCTGCTGATCTTTATGAAGTTTCATTTTATCCTAAAGAGCCTGACACTAATGTTACCAAACCCTGCTCGCTAAGCTTACATTCATTTGGGCTTAACAGTAAAGTAGGTTCAAACCTACAATGTAATGCTGAAAGATTCAACGGCCATAGATATGGGTCTAAGCAATAGGCTAATTTGCCAAGGAAGCAATCATTATTCAAGTAGGCAAGTAAGATATCCCTTATGCTGGCAAGAATGTTTGGTACCTCTGTTTGACTGAAAGCTTTCCACCTTAAAGAGTCATTCTATACCAGTGGCGGCTCCTCTACAATGTCGGAGGAGCCTCGCCGCCCCCTGCAAAAGCCAGAAAATGAAAAATAAAATGATAATTAAACAACTTTATTATCATTTTATTTTTCACTGTCTGGAAGCTGATGTGAGTATACTGCAGTGCAGGGCCAGGTTAACAGGGCAAGGACTGGGACTATGAGGAGGAGGAGTAAGTGCACTTAAGTGCGCAAGTCAGTTTGGCCGGCCACCTTAGGCTGGTCAAACTGACATGCGCACTTAGGTTTCTCCACCCGAGCTCTGCTGCATTGCCGAGTAGAGAAAAGACCCAGGCTCCTTGCTCCTGACCGAGCATCAAAGCAGCCCACTCAGGCCAATCCCCATGCTGCTCTCAGGCTTTAGCGTACATATCATGAGAGCAGAGTCAAGATTGGGGGGGAACTCTGGGAGCCTGTGCCAGGAGCAGAGGAGCGCCGAGGCAGCTGGCAGCGTAAGGTAAGTCTATTTTTTATTTAGTATTAAACCCCTGCAGCCTCTCCCCCGCACTCCCTCGAACCCCCTCCCGCACCCTCCCTCACACTCCCCCACCCCACCACCTATTACATGTATCAGCCGCCACTGTTCTATTCTTTGACAATGGGATGTTCAAGTTCCTAAAGTAATGAAAAATTACAGTTTCCAACCTGCGGAAACCAGCAACCTTTTATAGCAAAATGAGGAAACTGCTTATGAGCTGAGTATGTGGGCGGAGTTCAATGTAAATCTCAATCCTCCCCATCAACCATGTGCAGGGATAGAGGGTACTGGTCTCTGAGCACAGACTCTAGGAGAAAAGAGGGGAGGGGAAGCAAACAGCGCAGCCAGCTCTGTAGAGGGCTGGTCTTCACTCACTCCCAATGCAACCTTCAGTCAGTTTTGCATGGAGGCAAAGCAAGAAGTGAATACAGCAATCTCCAAGGAACAATGCAAATTAATCAATAATTATTAATTTTCAGACTTTACTTTAATGCAATAACAAGTGCAGAAGAAGATCCTCTCTGGAGTCTGGATGTCAACTGATAACAGCCTGCATGGTAACAGAAGAAAGAAGATAGAAGGAATAAAAAGGAGCCCCTAGCTGTTAGGGACCATAGAGAAAAGCAAGGATACAGTGTGCAAGAGAATGCAACAAACAGCTATGAAGTGATGTGCCCTACAAAAAGTTATGGTTTCCAGACAAGAAGGGAACTGAAGAGACTGCCTATTCTGTCCCAAAAGTACTAATGCACAACACTTCCCTGATAGTGAACATGCTGTGCAGTCCTACCATGACTGGTAGCCATCTCTGCCAGTGTGTAGGTCTGTGCCATAGTCTTCCGTGCCGAACTGTTCGAATGCTTCTCCTACCCATAAAATAATCTGGTCAGTCAATACAGTCCTTGTGATCCACATCACTGTGCAGCAATTCATATACCACACACTTTCTGTCCAAGAGGAGTTCTGCTTGGCCTCGCAGCACTGGACACTCAAATCCAAATTCTTAATATATTGCACGAAAGCTAAGCAAGCAAAAGAAATCACGCTAAAAACACAATTTGGGAAATAGTTACAAATCCCTTCATCAACTGACACAAGTATTTCAGCTTTGCATTGGATATGCTAGAGGTCCAAGAGATATGGTCTAGTGGCCTTCCAGTGCCAATAGTCTCTAGAATAATAACAAAGCAAGCAAAAGCAATCTCCACAGAACAGGAAGTCCTGACCATTAAGAAATTGGCCCATGGCTTCTGGGCATCCATACTGTGCAAACCAGGTTCCCTGCCAATTTGTCTTTCTCTACCTTTTATTTAGCCCTAAAACAGAAGCTAATGAGCTTGGCTTAATTCCACTAAAAATGTACTGGTATGGCAGGAGAACCCTTGATGAGTTTGACAGACATTGCCGTTTCTGTGCAAAGCAGGAAGAAACATTAACCCAAATCCTTTGCATTTGTGAAAATCTGCTCCATCTGAGGATATTTTGGATGTGTCCAATATGGCGTGCCCAACATTAGAAGTTGTTGTGCAGCCATCGAAGGATGCCTGAAAAGTGAGTCATCACAGTTGACAGCTCGATTCCTGAAGTTCCTGAGAGCAGTTTTGGCATCACCAGCATGTGTACCTGAAACTACACCCTAATAGACCAGCTATAGCGCTCAACCTCGAATCTGGGGAACTGGGTTCAAGTCTCGGTAGGGACGCCCAACATCCTGTGATTCTGGGCAAATCACTTATTCTCCCCATGCCTAACAAAATGAATGTGTCCTTCTTTAATGCATCTGATGCTCATGTAAAGTGCTCTGATACCTTCGGGTCAAGTTTGCGCTATATAAAACTCCCACCCAAAAAATTCTTTCAATGCTTAACTTTGCTGGTGAACCCTTTCCCCTTCTTTATTTTGGCACCACTGAAAGACAATTCGCTTGAGATAAAACTTGCCCCTATGTTTTTGTGACGCTACCTAGCAACTGCATTTTCATCTGGGCATAGCTAAGAGGCACCGCACATGGATAAAGCACCTTTATGAGCTCTAGGCTCTTTCCCCCTCCATTTTTAGCTTCATATGAAGACTATTTGTGATAACATTTGCACTCCTAGATTCTATGACATCATTTAGCAATTGTATTTCAACCAGGACTCTGCTAAAAGGTACTGCGCATGGATAAGCTATCTTCTTGACTAGACCTCCAGCCAGGTTTGACTTTGCAATTGCACTTTACTCCGGGCTGTCAAGCAGTACTATGGATGGTTATGGGGCCAGCCCTGTACCTCATCCAGGGAAAAATTGCACTTTTGACTTCTCAGGGACCGTAGTATCTGCACATTATATTTGTGTAGTTTTTAAGGCATAGTGACCTTTTTAACCATATTCTCTAAATGTTATTGATTTTTAATGTTCTCAAGTTTTATGCCCTCTCAGGCCTTTGTATCCACTGTTACATTGTTGATATGTACAAAAAATGCATCTATGGCTCTTTTTTGTAATGATTTTAAATAATCGCACAAAAGAATTTACTTTTTACTTCACGTTTTGTAAAGGTCTTGATTGGACAGCCTTAGTAACATTGCCGGTTACTAATGTTGAGCTTGGATATGTTGTGGCCTAGCTGTTCTTAAGCTGGCTTTCCTTTAAAAACACAAGCATACAAATACTGTCTTATATTAGGACATCAAAATATACAAATCTAATCATGTTAAGGAAATAAGTGTGAGAAATATCTGTTTTGTAAGAACTATGATTTTAGCCCAGTGAGTCTTGGCAGTAGATTTTGTTGACTAGTATCTGCTGACGAATTTAACCACTTAATGGCCCTACACTAATTAACTGCAAAAGTAATTAGACAGCACTAGTTCACAGATACTCCCCACAAGTAGGAAATGCAACAAAGAGAAGACAGCAATTTGGTCATCGCATCATGGTAACTGAAAAGCAGAAAGATAATTTGCATTGCAAGACAAAGGTTTGTCCAAATTATTCCCCCTTTTAAGGAACGGATAGGAGGCATAGTGCAGAATGAGTAGGCCTGATTCACAAAAAAGGTAGGGAATAAGCCTGGGTGGAGTTTGCGGAGTTCCACTATGCGGAACTCCGTGAAGTGACAAAAAAACTCTGCTGCACTATGCGGAGTTCCGCAAGCGGCGGAGTGCGTTAGGATCATGCGGTTCGCAGTGATTTTCAGTGCTGGGTGTTTGTCCCACGCTGGAAAATCATTGCGAATGGCACCGTGTGCAGTGCAAGAGGGCACTGCTTTCCTTCTGCTGCTCGGGTAGATTTTCTACCCGAGTGGCAGCTTTCTCAACGTGAACAGAAGGTTTCTCAATGCGAGCAGTCGCGAGCACACGCGACCACTCGCATTGAGAAATCAGACCGCCTGCGTTGAGAAATCTCGCCGGGAGGTTGATTTTACTTGCTCCCACTCACCAACTAGACGTTGATGAGCGTGAGCAAAAGCTCTGTGGATCGTGGAGTGTGGAAAACTCCACAAATTCCACGAGCGGAGTTCATCGCCCAGGCTTAGTAGTAAATCTGCACCTGTGATAGTACTCCTATGTGCAAGTACGAATTTACTACTTTACAGAATTCACAAACATTACCAGTAGCACACCTGGAATGTTGCACTAGACAATTCATGTGCACGTTCCTTGATTTTCAATTTCCCCAGTGCAGGAACCACACACATAGTGTACATCTCCCACCTGGGAAAATGTGCCACATGTGAAAATGCACATTTTTGCTTTCATTTCTCTACATGGAAAACATTTTTCCCCTTTGAGTAGCCCTTCTACTACACTTCACCTTGTTTGGATGTGATCCGTTCCCCTTCCTACACTAAAAAGGGAGTTACTCTAGCCCTTTGCTGAAGTAAAACTCCATTCATTTCCAGGGTGGGAAATGGGGTGAATCATAGTTTTGGACTGCCCACAGGTTTCGGGGGTTCAAACAATTAAGGCAAACCACTGCTTGATCCACACACTCACTGTCATTCGAATACAGTTTACTACTGTAGATTTCTCCATATTTGAGGCAGAGAATGAACTCCTGACAGACATAAAAGGAGTCCTTTTCGGTCTTAAAAACACTTTTCGGCCGAAAATGACGAGGTGGATCAAGCCCTGCACCCCTAATGCTCCTGTGTAGGTGGCTGTCCACGGTTCTGAACTCCGTTCTTAAAAGACCTCTGCTCGTTTGCATATTCCCAAATGGTCTTTTAACAAACATCCACCATTTTGTCCACAATGTCCTCAACCTCTGTGATTATTACTGATCTTCACAAGTCCGTCTTGGCATCTCTCCAGTGTGCAGGCCCATCCCATAGTGGACTGCAACATGACCATCCAGCTTCGCAAGAAACTCCCCTTAAAGTCTCCATTCTCTTGCACTATCACTATTCTGCAGTCTAAATCTCGAAGTGTCACTCAATGCAGAATTGTTCTGCGACCGTCAAGCCTGATATTCTCTCTGATTACGCATAGATTCAAATGCCTGCAGACCTCTTCATGGCCACAAAGTTCAACTCCATCTGGCATTGGTTGTAGAGAAAATAGTATCATGCCTTATTTCCAGCCCATGGGACACTATCGACCCAAGGGGACTCCTGAGAATCTTTTATTAAAAGTAATCTTGATTCCCTAGGTGTCTGCTGTCGGGTACTTCACACAAAGTAACAACTGAGTGACAGGATGGGCAGAGAACCCCCCTTAATAATTATCAATGACGAGTTGTCCGAGAGGTAATACGTAATATAGCAATACACGCCCCTGCCCAGAGAATGCACACAAGAGTTTGGCGGTTATGTATATTGTACGGTAACACTACAGCTGTCTCTGAACAGACAGGTGTGTTATTTGTGATAAAGTATGTCTTCAACGAAGGTTAGGTATTACATGTGCATTCGTACGGACTCTGTTGCCTACGACAGAACACCTTAGTGACTGGAATTTCAGAATGAAGGTTTTCTTTAAAGAGAGGCGCATAAAGTATGCATGGTTGTGCATGAAAAGAAGAAGGCTGTTCTCCTCAGTGGATGGACATTGATCCGCAGAAATATAAAGAACAGTGGAAGTGACATCAAGCACCCTTTGACCATTGATGACATCACCATGCTGACCTCTAGTCCTATCCCTCAACAGCCTCTTGTTTGCTGCTAATGGGTTACAGAATAGGCAGGAAGTGAAATATACAGAAAGTAAGCTTTGCTCCTGGAACCACTGTTTTTTCGGTTTCCTGCTGTTGGCGTCAAAAACCATGAGCTCAAGGGTAGAAGAGGCAGTGCAAGAAGTAGAAAAGGACAAGCCAATAGGGCGTGGCTTGGGACGCGCAGCGGATGGCGGCGCCCGGGTAGAGCTCCGGGACCCGGCGCGTCTGTGGGCACATTTCTGACCCTCCTTGCTGCTTCCCTATGCCCAGCGGGGGTGTATGATATTGCGGTGAAGCCCCGACGACTAAACTTGAAGTTTGCCAACCTTCTCTTCACTCGCGGAGCTCTTCTTTAGCTGACGGCTCCGTTCTCCTCAGAGAGCTGTCAGCCATTTGCATATTTAGCGGTCATGCGCAAACAACGGTTCCAGTCCTGAAGGAATGAGTCTTTTCACCGGCAGCAGCACTTTCATCATTTTTTCTTCATTGCCCTTGCTTATGACAGTTCTTCATGCGTGAGTTTCTTGTTTTATGGGCTATTCTCTATTTTATACTGCTGTCTGCCTGCTGAATATTAGATTTTCATCACTTTTTTGCTGCAGAGGTGAAATTTTTCCCTCTCTGTGACTCGTTTTTATTATACTTTCGAAGTGTGGCTTATCCTTCTGGTGCTGAAGTGCTCTTCTCTGTTGACATTTTGGCTTTATGAGTTATTACCCTATATTTCTGTCTCTGCATATTTATGGGATGTCTAAGAAGGGCAGATAACCCATTGTCAACACCTACTCATAAGTTTATCAAGAATTCTACTCTGTTCTCAAAGTTATCTAATATGGAGGACTCGCTCTGCATAAGGGTAGCCCCTCCTCTGGGTCTACTAGTGCTCCTGCCTTATCTACTGCTGGAAAAGCTACCACTAAACGCCTAAAAAAGGATCCTCCTTCTCCTACAAAATCTGCTTCACCTGTCTCAATGGAGTTTTTGCTGGAGGAAATATGTGCGTTAAGGCCTTTTATGGAAGAAACCAAATCTAAACTAAAAGTTCTTACTGATAAGTGGTCTCAAATGGAGGAAAGCCTGAATACAGCAGAACAGAGCATTACATCTCTTGGCTCAGCTGTTGGCAAGATTCAATCTCTTCAAACCCAGGTCTCCTCCCTCCACCAAGTCAAAAATCTGGAAAATAGAAGCAGAAGGAACAACTTACGCCTCTATGGTTTGTCCGAGGGGTCGGAAGGCTCGGATCCTGTATCCTATTTTAAGTCCTTTCTTCCCAAGCTTTTACATCTGTCTGAGGACACCCATCTTAACATTCAAAGGGCTCATAGACTGGGACATCAGCCAGCATATGTTTCTCATGCACGCAAGCCACGAGGAGTTATTATGTATTTTCTCGAATACACTGACCTGCTCAAAGTTCTAGCAGCTGTTAAATCTCTTAAGCGTATTTCTTGGTCAGGCAATCCTCTTTTTTTCTCCCAGGACTATGCCAAATGTACTTCTGACAGACGCAAAGAGTTCCTCAACTTAAGGCCTGATCTTCGTCTACTTGGTGCTCGTTTTGGCTTGCTACATCCGTGCCTATTTAAGGTTACCTATAAGAATACTACATACGAGGATCCGATTAAACTGAAGAGGTTTATTAATGCTTGCAAAATTGAAAACATGGACCCTTCAGACCTTCTTCTGCTCCTTGAGTGGTGTTCTTTTTATGTTACCTTTTCACTTTCATTAATCTCTAACTTTGAAAAGTTGAGCGTTACTTAATTGTCGAAGATAATATGTTCAAACTTTTTGTTACCTCCATATAGGATTCAGGGACTTTGTCTCCATTGCTTCTTACAGTTATCATTGTAGCTTAATACTGTTTATTAATCCTTCTTTGCCTCCTTGCAGGTTCATCATTCGTGTTGTGGTCTTCCCCGTATTCTGTAGTATATTTTGTGCTCCTCTCGTGCCCTTCCCGTGGATCCCCGACGCACCATCCTTTCCATGTGGTCTCATTCCCCTCCAATCTTCCCTTGGATCCTGCTTCTCATAGGTATGTTCTATTCGTTTTCCCTTTTGTCACCATTGTACTGTCTTCTACTTTATGGATCTTTCTCTTTTTACTGTTACTTTCATCTCTTGATCTTTTGTTTTTTCTCTCTTCTTTCTCTTTTTCTCTCATATCTAATTCTCGCTGTTTTTTCTCTCATGATTTTTTGGTACACATATGTCATGATAAGGTATATAATACTTTCCTATCTTGTTTGGTATGAATTGTTGTATTGGTTATTTTTATTTTTTAAAAGTTATCTATGTCTTTAAAAATCGTTTCGTGGAACGTCAGGGGTTTGAATTTTCCTATTAAAAGGCAGCGTGTTTTATCCCATTTGGCACACCTTGGTGCTAACATTGCTCTGATTCAGGAATCTCACATCACAGAACATGAAGCTTTAAAACTTAAAAGAGGGTGGATAGGTGATGTTTTCTTTTCCCCTGGGGATGGTAAAAGAAATGGTGTTGTCACGCTGTGTCATAAATCGTTGTGTGCTAAGTTGATTTCACAATTTTCTGATGAGCAGGGAAGATGGTTGTACACTAAATTGTCAATCGGAGGAATTCTAGTCTCTTTGTTAAATATATATGCCCCCACGATTAGCGATTCCCATTTTTGGTCTGACCTGAATCAGACTCTTGCTAATCATTCTGATGAAACTTTTATCCTAGCCGGTGACTGTAATCAGATGTTTGATCCTTTTGTTGATCGTAATTCCAAAGTAACCTTTATACCAAATAGAGCACATAAGCTTTTTGTCCAAACTATTAAACAATGGAAGCTTGTAGACGCGTGGCATCTTTGCAACCCTACTTTAAGAGAATATTCTTATTTTTCCCCTGTTCATCAAACCCAATCCTGTATTGATTATTTTTTGGGTTTCCCATAATATTTCACAGTCTCTTCGATCTGCAGACATTGGGTCAATTTTAATTTCGGATCATGCTCCTGTTTCCCTTCAATTGGATCTTTCTCTGCATTCCTGTACTCCTGGTAGATGGCGCTTTAATAACTCACTCCTCCTGGACCCTAATTTTACTTCCTCATTTGAAGTATTTTTTCAAGATTATTTCCTTCTTAACCAAACAGAGGGCATGCCTTTCCATGTTATTTGGGATGCTTTTAAAACAACAGCACGTGACTTTATCATTTCATATGTTCTAAGAAGCGAAGAGTATCGCACGCTCATACCTCCAATCTTTTATCCCAGATAAAGACACTGGAACACTCCTTTTATACCTCCAACTCAAAAGAATGTTTATCTGAACTTATTCGTACTAAACTACAGTTTAATAGAGAGTCCACTGAAAATGCTTCACTGTTCCTGTTAAAATCTAATGCGAAGTTTTATGTTGGTCAGAATAATAATAATAATGGGTAAGTTATTGGCGAATTACCTTAAAGTTAAAAACAACAAATTTAATATTGACTCCATTATTGATGTAGACCAAGTACCGAAATATTTGGACTCCGAGATTCTGAATGAATTTGCTCTATATTATAAGTCCTTGTACACACCTGAAAATTAGGCCTCCGATGTGGATATTTCTCAATTTTTCTCCTCTATTCATAGACCTGCTGATAAATGTATTGCCCTCTCACTATTGGAAAATGATATTTTGCAGTCAGAATTACACACTGCACTAAATACATTAAAAAAGGATAAGGCCCCAGGTCCCGATGGCTTCACCACTGAATTTTACTCACACTTTGCTAAACTGCTTCTTCCCAAATTGTTAACTCTAGTATCAATCAATCAATCAATCAATCATGTCACTTATAAAGCGCACTACATACCCACGAGGGTCTCAAGGCGCTGGGGGAAGAGGGGGTGGTGCTGCTACTGATCGAAGAGCCAGGTCTTGAGGAGTCTTCTGAAGGCCAGTAGGTCTTGGGTCTGTCGGAGGTTGGTGGGGAGGGTGTTCCAGGTCTTGGCGGCGAGGTGGGAGAAGGATCTGCCGCCGGCGGTCGTTTTCCGGATGCGGGGGACTGTGGCGAGGGCGAGGCTGGTCGAGCGGAGCTGGCGGGTGGGGGTGTAGAAGCTGAGTCGTCTGTTGAGGTAGGCTGGTCCGGAGTTGTGGAGTGCTTTGTGTGCGTGGGTGAGGAGCTTGAAGGTTATCCTCTTGTTGACAGGGAGCCAGTGCAGGTCTCTCAGGTGGGGTGTGATGTGGCTGCGTCGGGGGATGTCGAGGATAAGACGTGCAGAGGCGTTCTGGATGCGTTGCAGCCGTCTCAGGAGTTTAGCCGTCGTTCCTGCGTAGAGGGCGTTTCCGTAGTCCAGCCTGCTGGTGACGAGGGCCTGGGTGACTGTTTTTCTTGTTTCGGTGGGGATCCACTTGAAGATCCTGCGGAGCATTCGGAGGATGTTGAAGCTGGTTCTTCTTCTGGTTCCTTCTTAAATGCCTTAATTTGTCTTATCCCTAAGGAAGGTAGAGACCCTCATTTCTGCAAAAATTATAGGCCAATATCATTGGTCAATGTCGATTATAAAAATATTTCTAAGGCTCTAGCCCTAAGACTCGATTCCTATCTCCCTGATTTGATTGGCAAGGAACAATCTGGTTTTGTCAAAGGAAGATATCTCTCAGATGACACGCATCTTTTTTTTTTACATACTCTCCAAATCTCCTCTTAAAAATTAGTCGGTCGCAGCGATTGCCCTAGATGCTGAAAAAGCATTCGACCGTATTTATTGGCCCTTTCTCTTTCATACTCTTCGATGGTTCGACTTTGGCCCAAAAAGTATTTCCCTTATCTCTCTTCTTTATTCTGCCCCAAGAGCTGCTGTTTGTGCTAATGGTCTTATCTCCTCTTATTTTCCTTTGGCGAGGGGTGAACGCCAAGGTTGTCCGCTTTCACCGTTTCTCTTTAATTTGGCACTAGAACTTTTTCTTTCCCGTATGCGTCAGAACCAAGATATTAAGGGTATTCCCTTTAATGGTCTACAGATTAAATTTGCTGCATTTGCGGACAATGTCCTTTTGTTCCTCTCCCAACCTGCCTAGTCTCTCCACGCATTTTTGCAGGAGGTTACTTCTTATAGCAAGGTTTCAGGTTATAAGTTGAATAATGAAAAATGCGAAATACTGCCCTTGACTAAGTTTACCTTTAAAGAAGAGTTCTCCATGTCTAATTTCAAGTGGAGCCCTCAACACATTAAATATCTTGGTTTGTGGTTCACTCCTTCGATTTCCTCTTCGGTCTCGCTAAATCTAGAGAAATGCATACACAAGCTAACCACTTTAACTACTAGATGGCATCCTCTTCATCTTTCTTGGTGGGGTTGCTTGGACACCATAAAAATGATGTTAAGTCCCATTATATTGTTCTTTATATCTAATTTTCAGGTATCCATACCTCTTAAACATTTTAAGAAGATTAATTCTATTCTAGTCTCATTCCTTTGAAATCAGAAAAAAACGCGTATGTCCTTACTCAAATTAACTCGTCCAAAATCAGAGGGTGGGTTAAATTCCCGGATTTTCCTAATTACCATAAAGCCTTTCTTTTGCGTCAGTCATCCAGATGGCTCTCTGATCCCATGCTACCTGGTCCATTATGGATGGATGTGTAGAAATCCTTTTTCCTTCCCTTCTCTTTCAAGGAATATCTATCCTTTACTCGCAAACCACAATCTCTTTCTACCCCTATTCTTAAGCACTCATGTAGATTGTTGGACTCTACTTTATATATTAATTCCTCATATATTGGTACACTTCTTAATTCCACCATTTGGCACAACAAATGTATACTCGTTAACAACAAACCCTTCTATTGGAGGTGTTCTCGAGGAAGATGGCGTCTGAGTAGCAGCTACCCGACTCAGCTCCGCCGGTCTGACCCTTAAACAGACACAAAAAAGCTTTTTTATGGTACTGTGACCGCGACCGAGAGGCTGAAATTACCTGCTAAATCCCCTGACGCATAGACCGGCTGTGCTGCCTAAAGATTACTGTTTTCTCCGCGTGGAGCAGAGGTTGGAATGGGCGTCGCGCTGCAACGAGGCGTCTGCCCGGAGCTTCAGTGACGGTGAACGGTTCGGCTCCAGCATCCTCGACCGGTACTGCCCTGCGCCGGCTCTCAACGACGTGCTGTCTCTGGGAAACTCTATCGGTCTTCTACAACCTCCTGACAGCTCCGATAGACACTGATAGAGGCGCCAAGCATTGCAGCGGGTTCCAGTGCATAAACCGGGGGTGGAGGACACTTTGTTTCCAGGATTCAGAAGGCAATCAAGTAAGGATGACGGGGCGAGGGGCAAAAGCACTGAAAGTAAAAAATAATAACCTGTCAGCCCCCGTGGCAATCGAAGTTATACAGCATAATCACACATTAACATCAGAAATCCCTCAGAAGCGCCCGGAAACACGGGGGGCAAAAAACAGGGAGCAAGTAGAAAGGATAAACTCCGCGGACAATACTGAGCGAGCGGCTAAACAAGGAAAAAAAAATCAATTAAAAAAAGCCAAACTCATGGATACTACTCAAGTGCATAACTCTCAGCCCTTAATCTCCAATATATTTGGCCTGATGGAGGGAAAAATGCTTAATGACGAAATAGCTGTGGGGGCTGCACCGGAGGGACAGATCATTACAACTGTTGTTGGCGCACCCCCTGAAGACGTCAGAAAGTTGTCTCAGGTCCCTGTAGCCTCCTTACCGGTGGCCCCAGCAGCCACTGTGCCGCTAGTAACTCCAGGCGCATCCGCAGATTCAGCTATAGATGTAAGCTGTGATCGGAACCAAGCAGAGACTGGCCCCCCAGCAGATCCTCCAAACCAGGATATTAGAATATCTGAAACTGGGACCATTGTTAAAGAGATTGCAAGTGCTGAAGCCATCGAAGAAAGGAATCTGGCAAACACAGTAAGCCATCAGTCAAAAACACCTGATAACACGGAAAAACCCCACTCCTTAACAGATGAATCAGAAATCTATGAGACTGGCGTATCCACATCCAGTGATGGAGGGAGACAGGACTGGGATAGCAGTACGGACTCAGAGGTTTTATGGAAAACTGCCGCACAAAAAAAGAAATCGCTGAAGAAAAAACATAGTAAACGTAAGAGTGGGGGAACCTCGGATCAAGGAAATAATGCAGAGCTCAGGTGGGACTACTCATCCTCACAGTTAATGACTCCATCAGACTCTACGGTATGTTCAGGCGGTAATCATTTTGCTTTGGGCGATTTGGGTGATGGAAACTCAGGAAACGAGAAAGAGCCTACCCTCGCAGAAGTACTACACTTAATTAAGAGTTTCCAAGAAGAGGTTAAGCTGGATAATCGAAAATCACGACATGCTACCCAGAAACTACAAGGAGCAATAAGGAAAGTGGGTCGAACATGTGCTGAAATCGCTGATAGAATGGCTTCAGTTGAAGTACTCACTGAGAATATTGAAAAAGATGTCTCCACCCTGAAGGTACAGGGAGATGAGCATGAAGGCATAGTTAAGGACTTAATGCTGAAAATCGAGGAACAGGAGAATAGATTACGACGCAATAATCTTCGTATCCTTGGGGTCCCGGAAGGAGTGGAAGGGAGCGACCCTAGGGCTTATATGGTCACGCTCCTCAAAGGTGCCTTCCCTGAGCTGCACTCCTGGGACTGGGACAAAGAGATTCAGCATGCTCATCGCTTCCCACTAACACCATCCAAACGCCCCATGTCCTCAGCACAATACCCACGAGCTATGCTATTATATTTAGGCAATTTCCTTCTGCACCAGATACTCTATGATTTAGCAAGACCAGCAAACAAGAGGGAATTCAATGGCGTCACCTTTTTCACTAGGCCTGACTTTGCCCATGCCACCGTTGAGTGCAGATGGAGGCTGAGACAACTATTTGCTCCCTTACAACAACTAGGGGCAACCGTTTATTTGCAGAATCCAGCTCGCCTAAAAGTTATATATAAGGGGGCTACGCGCAGTTTTACTTCCGAAATTCAGGCCCAGTCTTATCTTCGAGAGATCACTGAGTCAAGAAGGGACAAAACTAAGGACTAAAATCTTAAGACTAAAGGCTCAATGATTCAAAAATGGGGGGTTTTAGCAGGATTTTGTAGTATTAGAATGATTACTGAACAGATTTAGATAGCTGGAAAGCCGGGGTCACAAGGTGATACTGTTTATGGAGGGGGTTGGACCGGGGGGGGGCACGGGGTCCTGATTGCTCAGATGCCCTCATCCTGGCTCTTGCAGAGCCAGGTAGCCTCAGTAGCAGGTGATGGGTGGTGGGAGGGACCCGAGGGGGAGGGGTAGGGGTAGGGGTAGGGTGGGGGAAGGGGTTGGCACCTAGCGGGGTGACTCGTATATTTTTTTTCTTATTTTGGTTTTTCTTTTTTACTAGTCATGTGTATTTGAGCAATTTTGCTATATATAATGAGTAAATTACGTATAGCAACAATCAACGTTTGTGGCCTCAACGACCCCAAAAAACGACGAAATACTGCTGCAGCACTCCGGTTACTTAAGGCAGATATCATATGCTTGCAGGAAACGCACATTGAAAGAGCCCAGATTTACTTATTAGATTCACTTGGTTATACAGTGGTAGGGGCCACAACTCAAAACGCTAGGACACGGGGGGTAGCAATATTGTCTGCCAAACGCTTGCTTCAATTCACACGCACAGCAGTTGATCAAAACGGGAGGTGGGTTATCACAGAATGTCGGAGAGAAAATGGAGAACTACTCACTGTATGCACTTTATATGGAAGTACCTTAGATGATCCCGCAATCTTTGACTATATGAATAATGAATTGGCCGCGTGGCCGCTACCCATAATCATCTGTGGAGACTTTAATATAAATTTGCCCGCCAATAAGAACATAACGCTAGATAAGAATTGGATTTATAGCGGTCGGAAACCAAAGGTATTTAGAGCCTTGAGGACTCTATGTCGCGAATAGGCACTTACTGATATTTGGCACTCACAACACCCCTTAGATTCTGGTCATACTTTTTATTCTTTTCCACACAATAAGCTTGTGAGATTAGATTTTATTTTTGCATCTCACTCTATTCTTCATGCGTGCTCAATAGAAAAGACACCGCGCATAGTGGCAGATCACAATCCATTAGTTGTAGAATTAAGAGGGGTAACAGTGGGTAATAGAAGTATGACTAGCTGGACTTTTGAACGATCTTTACTTTTAAATAATGAATACTGTAAACATATGAGGCTATGGATTCCCCAATTCATTAAGGAAAATCTAGGGAGTACAGGGATTGAAGTATTGTGGGATGCATTGAAAGCAACGATAAGAGGAGAGACACTTAGCTTCTCACTTTCCCTGAATAGAGAGAGACGCCAACTGCTAGACGATCTGCAAATTCGACTGGCGGTAGCAGAAGAAGATCTAATCACCGTTCTTCGGGATGGTGGTGATCCTGCAGACGCACTTGCAAAAATAATGGTAGCTAAGTCATCCGTCATGGAGCTAATAGCTAAAAGGGCTGCAGATAGATTCGCGGTATGGAGGGAGGAAGCATACGAATGTAGCGAGCAGGTCGGACACCACCTTGCGATTAGGGCAAGACAGAAAGCTACACGGAATATAATCGCCGCAGTTAAAGACCCCATACAAGGTCTAATTTCAGATCCAGAGGGAATCCAAAAAGTGTTCCTTGCTTATTATCAAAACTTATATCATGAGACCACCACTGCTAATTTAAAAGACATCACGATATATCTTAATCAAATTCCAGCGGTGCAACTATCTCAAGAAGATCAGTTACAACTTGAGGAGTCCCCCCAATGGGTCGATACCTTGCTATGTATCTATAGCCTCCCTAGCGGCAAAGCTACTGGATTAGATTGCATTCCAGTGGAATTTTATAAGAAATTTTCAACTGAACGGAAAGAGGGCATGCAGCAGCTAATTCCTCTTGTTTTCAAGGCGGTGAGACCACCCGAATCGTGCTCTCAAGCAAAAATTATTTTTTTCTTGAAAAAACACAAAACAGCGCTAGACCCTGCCTTTTATCGCCCTATAACTCTGATAAATGCGGACAGCAAGATTTATTCCAAAATTTTAGCTATCCGTTTAGCTGGGGTAATCCATAAAGTAGTATCACCTAGACAACATGGATTTATTCCAGGACGTGGCACCATAGACCACATTAGAAGAACTATCTCACTCTTTGATGCCGCCCATATCTCCAGGGATCCAATAGCACTTATCCTACTTGATGCCGAAAAGGCCTTTGATAGGGTCTCCTGGCCTTTTTTATGGGAGACCCTGTCAAGGGTCGGAATAGGCCAGGGATTTATACAGGCATTTAAGATGCTTTATTTTCAGCCTACTGCAAAACTATTTTTAAATGGAGTCCTTACGGATACCTTTATAATATCTAGAGGTACCCGACAGGGATGCCCGAGCTCACCTCTCTTGTTCGCACTATATATAGATTCCTTCCTACAATATTTGGAGGCTAATCGAAATATTAGCCCCATCATTTCCCATGGTTGGGAAACTAAGGTACTGGCTTACGCCGACGATAATGCTTTGGTAACTTCTAATCCCGGAACATCTATGGCTGAGTTTGAAACAGAGGCGGCAAGATTTGGGCAATTATCAGGATATTCCCTTAATAGATCTAAAACTCAAATCATCTGTAAGAATGTTAGTATGGGCAACGACACCAGACAGGTAGAAAAGGCTACGTATCTTGGAGTAGATATTATGGCCAGTGTAGAAAATATTGTAGATGGTAATATTGACCCCTTGATAGATAAAACCAAACCCGAATTAGTTAGATTACATAATTTACATTTATCGATAATAGGTAGATGTAATATAATTAAAATGCTTTTTTTCCCCAAATTTTTGTATTTTGTAAGAGCAATCCCGCTAGAATTTAGTACTACCTGTTTGGAAAAAATTGAAGATTTGTTTTCTCGTTTTATCTGGGCATATGAAAAGCCCAGAAGAGCATATAAATATCTCTCTCTTCCAAAGGAAAGGGGTGGGTTGGCTCTACCAAATATAAGATTTTATTATTGGGCAACCACTCTCTTGTATAACCTTACTCTTATTTCTGATAAGCCAATAGATAATAAACTAGAGGATATACCTACACCTATTGAACTTATAATGGGCAAAGACGCATGGGGATGGATTTGGAGGTTCCTGAACGATTCCCATTATAAGAAAGTACGCTTCAAGACACTGGTCGGTGGTTTCAGAGTTATGAAATTGGCTCGCAAAATGCTAGGATTAGGTCGCCTGAATTACTATACACCGATCTATAATAATCCTAACCTGCCGGAAATCTTTAAAGATTTAATAATTAAAAAGTGGCAAGACAAAGGTCTGTCTAAACTCGGTGATTTCTATTCTCTAACTGATATAGTTTCTTTTGAATATCTCAAAGAACGGTATGAATTAGATTGGAGGGACTTCTACAAGTACCTCCAAATACGCGATTTTCTAAGTAAAAAGGTGGCGGCCCATCAGGATTTGTTAATAACCCTATTATAGATAACTTGAGAAAGAATCGACCACCACCTATTGGAGCCGTGTATAACTCTTTTAACTCATTAATGCCGGATGATTTGAATACGCGTGCCATCAAATGGAAAGAGGAAATTGGTATTTCTGAAGACTTATTTTTCCACTCAATTGAGCTAGCACAAAGACTGTTAATTCCGGCGCGGCTCCAAGCTCAGTATTATAAATCCTGTTTTTCACTTTATTACACCCCTAAAAAGATTGCTAAATGGGGGACAGGGCGAGGGACTCTATGCCCGAGGTGTTCTTTATATCAGGCGGATCTCAACCACATGTTTGCCTCCTGTGATGCTCTAAACAACCTAAAACAAGAGATTGCTAATTTTTTTAAGGAGGTGTTAGGGAGGGATGTTTCTTTTTCTCCTTCCCTGATCTGTCTGGGTGTGGACCAGGAATTCCAAGGGAAGCTGGGAGAACAATTGGTTTTCATAGGCATGGCCGTATTTCGACTTTGCCTAGCTTCAGCTTGGCTAGATCCATCCCCCCCAGGCTATCATCAATGGTTATCATGCTTATTGGCGAACTACAATTTTGAAATAGCTATTTATGAAAAAAGAGGGCTTCGGTCCTGTTCGAAAGGCCTAAAAATTTGGGAACCACTGACTAGATGGCTCGAGAGGTAGAGGGAGCTCCAAATCCATTTCCGATTTATCGTTTTATTTACCTTTCGTTTTATCTTTTTTTTTCTTTTTTTCATCTTTTTCTATACACTGATGATAAGTGTGTGCCTAACTCCTGCGGGGTGGGATGGGTGGGAGAGAGTGCAAATAAACTAAGAAAATTGTGCATGAGGAAATGTTGCTGATTTAATATATGCTCTTCTCTTGCAATTGTTTATCTGATAAGCTGTTACGTGTAATTCAGAACTTAGTGATCTAGTAAATGCATTTAAAAAAAATAAAAAAAAATGTAACTTGTAAATTGCTTGAAAATTTGAAGCATGATATATGCAATTTTGAAATCATGCACTAAATGAAAATATTAAAAACAAAAAAAAAAACCCTTCTATTGGAAAGCCTGGAGGAATAAAGGTTTAATCTGGGTGCATCAACTTCATGAACACAATACATTCCTGTCTTTTTCTCAAACCTCTCGGCAATTTGATCTACCCCCAACTTTTGAGAGTAAATATAAAGTGTTGTATAATGCCCTACGCGTTGCCTACGAACAAAGTCAATGTTTTGTATCCGCAACGTCACCTTCGGTAACCTCTGGTCTACTTTGCTGTACTCTTCTCCAAGAGCATCTACTATTTATTCCTACTTATCTGCTTCTGGCTCTAGTAGACCCTAGACAAAGGTGTAATTGGCTTGGGAGTCTGACTTTGAGGTGGAGTGGCCAATTAATTTCTGGGCTAAAATCTGGTCTAAAATCAGAAAATCTTCTAGGGCAGCAAATACCACGCAATCTCTTTTTTTCATGTATAACAGACTATTATTGACTCCTACTCTTCTGCATGCAATGCATCCAGACACACCGGACACTAGTTGGACTTGCTCTTTACCACAAGCTGGTTTAAAGCATTTACTTTTTACATGCCCTCTTGTGATGCATTTTTGGTTGCATATATTGGCTCAAATTAATTCAATCTTTTATACGGAAGTTCCTTTTTCTATTCTTAATCTCTACTTGGGTAGTATATCTGAAGCTTGGACTCCATCATCTTGTGATATTCGTATTCTGGACTTATTGTTAGCAGCAGCTTTTCAACAAATCACTAAAAATTGGAAGGACTTCACTAAGTTGTCATTTCAAGCCTGGTGGAATGCGGTTTGCTATAATCACAGGCTGGATACTAACTACGTCTCTCCTATGTCTCTAGCTTTGAAACGTCAGATCTTGTGGACCCCCATTACTCAATTTTTAGATAATAATAATAATAATAATAAAGCCATTTGTTGAGCACGAACAGTTACCTCCAGCAGAGGTGTCCCGAAACTATAGAAGCAATCAGCAGCGAGTAACCAGGCAGTGTCATGTCCGGGTCCAGAGGGCAATTTAGACTGAACTGAAAAGCCATGTTTTTACAGCTTTCCTGAATAGTGATTCAGACTTAATCAGCCGTATGCAGTTGGGCAAAGAATTCCAAAGCTTGGATGCCCCCACTGTAAATGATCTGCCGCCGAGTCGGGCTTTCTTAACTCGCGGAATACAAAGCAAATTTTGGGAGTTGGACCTCAAAGTGCGATTCTGTCTGTAGATATATAAACGTTGTCTCAGATAGCTGGGACACCTCCCGGAAAGCTAACGTTAAGGCTTTGAATTCGATTCTTTTTTTCACCGGTAGCCAGTGCAGCTCTTTGATGTGCGGAGAGATATGGTGACGAAATGGAACGCGTCTAATCAATCTTGCAGCCACGTTCTGTATCATCTGTAATTTTTTAATTAGATACGCTGGCAAGCCCAGGTATAGGCCGTTGGCATAGTCCAGCCTAGATGTCACCGTGGCATGAACTATGACCCAGCGAGAGTCTTCTGGCAACAAATGTAGGAATTTTCGCAGGTGTCTCAGCTTGCTGAAACAAGCAGCTGTTACTTGCTGTATCTGCGCCGAGAAGGAGAGATCAGCCTCCCATTTTACCCCCAAATTTTTTACTATGCCTGCTGGAATGGGCGGGGTGCCCATCTCCATTGGCCACCACAGATCCGCTACAGGTGGCAGGATCTTGCTGAAGAATAATACCTCAGTTTTCTCAGCATTGAGTTTAAGTTGGTTATTATTCTTCCAAAGAGCTATGTCCTTCAGGCAGCCTTTAAAATTTTTAAAAGAATCCGCCGTCTGATCTTTAAAAGAGAACACCAAGGGGCCGATTCCGATGTCGGACGGACTCAGGTCCGTCCGACATCGGTCCGGAGCCGTAACCGACCGACCTGCTGTCGTCGGTTACGGCCCAGGCAGTACGATGCGACCGAACCCTGTTCGGTCGCACTCGTATCTCCCACAATGGGAGCATGCATTCCGGACGGAATGCATGCTGGCATTGGAGAAAGCAGGGGTGCAGTTCAACCCTGCACCCTGTGGCCGGCACCCCAAGGTGCCTGCCACCGGGTGCAGGGTTCAACAGAGGGGCACCATAGGTGCCTCCAGGCCGCCATTCAGCGACCTTGCACCCATGGGGGTCCCACTGGGGGCCCCCAAAGACAGTGACCGACTGCCTTTTTGTGCCGGAAAGACCGGCACGAAAAGGCAGTGAAAACTGCCATCGTACTCCCTCGGTCGCAAAGAGGCAGCCGGGGGAGTACAGAAGGATTTCCGGATGGCTGACGGGCTCTCCGAACCCGTCGTGAGCCATACGGAATCCGAGTCGGATTCTTTCCGACCGAGCCCATCGGAATGGCTCGGTCGGAAAGGAATCCAAGCGGCACGTTCCGATTCGGTCGGAAGGGCTCCGACCATCGTTCGGTGCCCTTCCGGCCGAAATCGGAATCGGCCCCCAACTGTGTATCATAGGCGTAAGATATCGCCCTCACGCCCCAGTTTGCTATAAGCATGAACAATGGTGCCAGGTAAATATTAAAAAGAAGCGGACTCAACGCCGAGCCCTGGGGCACCCCACACCATAAACTTTTGGGTTCAGACAAGTAGGGTTTCAGCGAGACTCTTTGAGTACGGTTTTCAAGAAAAGACTTTAGCCAGGCAAGGGCTACACCTCCAATACCAATGTCCTGGAGGCGCTGAACCAGACGTGAATGATCAACCGTATCAAAGATAACAGTGCACATAGCTCCCTGGCACACACACTGGCCCAACAGGAAGTTCTTAAACCCCCCTGATTTTCCTCTTAGTCTCACTTAACATAACTAATTTTAATGATTGATAATCTATTTTTGTATATCACTTATACATGATATGTTTCCCTTTACATAATTGTATTACCAAACTCCTTTGTTTCTCATTTGACCTTATTCTTGTGTTGCATTATAGGATGATTGTATTATTTGGTACTGTATAATTTATGGATATTTTAATGTAATGTATTGTTCCTTACCTCTATGCCTCATTATGTTTTAAATAAACTTACTTTTTAAAACTAAAAAAAATAAAAGGACAGCTGCTAACTCTTGCTGCCTTTAATTGATGTTCAGGCCTTTATATGTGGTGAATATGGAGATGCCCAATATGAGAGAAGAGGCATAGGTTTGCAGCAAACTCTTTACCAGAAAATGGTGGCTGTTTGTTTATATAAAACTAAATCTGCAACATATTCCGAAACAATGAAAACTCAATGCACATGATTAAAGCATAGCCACTAATCAATAGCACACTTCCTACACTTGTCTACACTATAAACAAGGAAAATGGACTTAGTGTGTAGTGTCTTGGAGTTTAGAATCAGCTTTCGGCTTAACTGGACACTTCCTGTCTGTGATTTGGTCATTTTTCCTGTCTGTGAACTGCTTACTTTTCCTGCCAATGATTAAGATCACTTTTTCTGTCTGTTGTGCTGGTCACCTCTACTGGCAGAGGTCTGCTGTGTTTTTTTTTTGTTGGAAATATTTTATTGCATTTCAAAAACAACTACCAACAAACAGCTCTGTTGGGTATCGCATCCCCTTTGATGAGAGGACTTACTAAGGTTTAGAGGTCTTTTGAACTGCTTGTCAAAGCTACATTTCAAGTCAGACCTTATCAAATAAATAATTTTATGTAGGATTTTTTAGGCTAATGGCAGTAGCCTATTGAGATACAGGTACTAGCTTTTTGTTGATCATAGTACACAAATTAGGTTGTATGTTTGGCACTGATGGCTGTGTTTGTGTGTGTTTTGTTTCTTGCTTGAAATGCCCTTGAGGGAATGTTCTGCAAAAACAACAAGGTAATGGGAGGAATGCTTGAATTAATCTTAGCCACTGGCAATCACTCTGGGCGGCATTCCAGACCATCATTTTTTGCCCAGTGTGCCATTCTAGACAGACACACAAATCAGTCTTGGCTGTGCTCCAATAAGAACAGTCCAGCCTGAACCGCCAGGCCAGGGCCCCTCCAGATGGGAACACAAGCAACCTCAGACCAGTTTTGACCTGCAAAAGTCTCATCAGTGAAGTATACCTTGAGGCCTATGACACAGTGAGTACAGGGCCCATGTCTGAGCATACCCATCACAGTCAGGGCATACACTGCAAAAAAAGGTAATGGAAGGAATGCTTGATTTAATCTCAGCCACTGGTGGTTTCCCTGGGCCACATTCCAAAACATCATTTTGGTCAGTTTCTTTTCATGTCTCCTTCACAGGCTGTCCTCTAGACTTAGCCTTTGTCTTGAGTTATGCTTGCCCCTTACACAGGGTTGGCTCAAGGATGGAGCCCCCACAACAGAGACACAAAGAGGTGTGAGCAGTCTGCACCTTGACTAGCCTGGCAGTTTGGGTTGGACTGTTCCTACTAGAGCAAGGTCAAGACTGATTTGCATATGGCTGGGTCAAAACTGAGGTGGCATGGTGGGCAAAAGGACAGTGGGTTGACATGCAACCCCAAGTGTATGCCAGTGTTTAAACACATCCGAAGCGCTCCTCCCATCACCTTTTGTTTGTTTGATGTTCCACCTTAAGCAGCAAGGAAATGACCAGAAATGGGTCCCATGTTCAGTGTGACACTGGAACCAAGCTACACCAACAAAACCAGCATTGGGTTGTGTTCCGGTTCAGGGAGGACCTAGCCTGGCAGTTCAGGTTGGACTTTTCATATTGAATCCGGACAAGACTGATTTGCATATGGGTGCATTCAAACTGAGGTGGGATGCTGGGCAAAAGAATGCTATCCCAAGAGCTTGCCAGTGTTTAAACCTATTGCAAGCATTCCTCTGATCACCTTTTGTGTGCTTGAGGGAATCTTGGCACTTGCCACGCATTTCATTGTCTCTCAGCCACAGCACCTCTCCAGAACAAGCCTTGCTTGCTTTCTCAGCCCTTGTGTAACTAAAGCGTTGACAAGTTCGGGGTCTTTACTTATATGGAGGACACAGAGGCAAACACAAAGTATTGTAGCCATCCTGCATGCACAAAGAATAATAAGCTTCCTTTTAGATTCAAGCACGTCCCTCATCAGGAAAACCTGAAACAGGATAGCCTTGTAGCTACAGGTTTTATTTCTGACATCTAAACAGCATAACTTTAATACTACCTTCGATTGTACAGATTGGCTTGTACTTATATAGCGCTTTTTATCGTTCTTAGTAGGCACTGTAGATGGGTTGCAGTTAATCCGTGGAATGGCACTCAAATAAAGGACATCGACAGGTTGGTAGCTTCAGCTGTCAGGGTGCACACATGGAGTCAGCAGGGAGCCACATTGACAGCGCATTTCAGGGCTGGAAAACGTAGACTAATATTAACTCCACCAAACAGTGTTTCTTTAGTTATTTTGTTTTAAATTTCAATGTGGAATTCCGAACATTATAAATAATTGAGTGCGCTTCAGATTTGACACGGAACGAAGCGTTCAACCTCTAGTAACACGTTTAATATGCCCCTCTTAAGATACATTGGAGGCAATGTGTTAAAATTAATGCTCTTGTAACCTCAGGGATTTTATTACAAAAACGTTTCAAAAGGACTAGTTGCAGCTTTTGTCCACATTATTAAAAGCTAGCTTTTTTGAACAATTTCCATTTTAACTTACAAACACGTGAAATCGGCAACACATAAAGCTCTCAGCAGAGGTTTTAAAGGTGGGAGTTACAAGAAAAATATCTTTGTATGCGGTTGAGGGCAGGCTTATTTCCTATAATGGCTTTTAGAAGTTTCTACCCAGAGGGCTACTTCCAATGTAAAGTGATGAGATTTGCACTGAAAAATGCACCTGTTACCTTTCTTAGGTTGGACAACAAGGTCTTGTCTAGGCAGAAAGGCTTCAATGCCATCTACCTTGATAACATTGCTGTCTACAGCTCCAGCAAATGTACATCTAGTCCACCACAAGTAAGTACCTGAGGCTCTGCAGCAGACAGGCCTGACTGTCAGGAGCAATGAGTGCCTAAAATGGCAGCGGTCTGTTATGTACCATGGCCATAAGTGTTATGTACCGTGGCCACATGTTTGGTTGGCAAGACGTTCAGGCTTACTAGCCTAAGATCAATAGCGTCATAACCTAGTAGCCTACCATGACCCATACTCAGGTCAGAGCCTTATGTGCCTTGCTGGGTGTTGAAGGAGATCTATTAAGGGATATGGGAGCATTATCGTAACTTTGACAGAGCAGACTTCTAAAAAAAATAGGCAAAAAAGTGAACTGAACAGCAGAGTGTCAGAAGGCCTTTGACACCCTTAAGGAGGCAAACTGCACTACATTAGTGTTCATGGCACCTGACTTCACCAAGGAGTTCGAGGTGAAGACGCATGCTTAAGAACATGGACTAATGACAGTACTTTCTCAGCTTAACAATAAAAGAAAGGACCAACCATTAGTGTTCATGAGCAGATAGCTACTACCTGAGAAACAACAGGGGAAAGCCACTAAAAAGAGATTCCTTTTAGGTCATGTGGTCCCTCAGGAAACTGACACTATACCTGTTTGAGCTTGTTTGTAAGTCAGACAAACCGCAAACTGCACAGATGTCTGATACAGATACAAAGGATAATTCAACTCTGTTGAGGTGGTCCATCTCACATTTGGGAATGGTCTATGGTGGAACACTGACGTGAGGCTGATCACCCCAGTGCTGATGATTTACACTTTATTCCATCTTCATGATGAGAGCTCCCAAGGGGATGGTTAGATTCTCCCCAACTTCAGTTGTAGGTTACTGGTATAAAGAAAGGCCATCATTTTGTAGAGGTCCCCAAATTTTGGCTCTTTCTACAGACACCGTTAGCGGTCTGGAAAGAGCTCATTCTACCATACAACACAAATAAATACATATAAGATGCACATAACCCACACAGTAGCTTAGGGCCATCCCCTTGAGCCATTGGCTTGTTTGGATGAGGTTCCTTTAGACTGTGGTCTATGAGCTGTCTGTCAAGTTTTGGGTCAGCTCATGGCATTTCCTGAATGTGTGCACTATGATTTCAATTGGAGATGGGCCTAAAAAGGTGTCCCACTATCAATAATATGGGCCGGCATTTATTATCTTTGTCAAGTTGTTCCCACCCAGTTGCTTCTACTGTTCCCACTGGGCACTCATTACATTCAGAATACCTGGCTCCCCTCATGCTCTGTGGAGTATATTTCTATAGTAATGGCCCTTCCTGAGCATGTTTTAACTTTTAGCTCCATTCATTGCTCCCACATACACCCCAATTACAAGAGTCTCATCACAGTCTGCCTCTCATTAGTCACACAGTGCATTGAAAAAACGGACCTGGGATGATCATTATATCACTTGGAGTCCCTAGTGCATCAAATCCTAGTGTGGAGATTTAACATCTGGAGGAGGAGGAGCCAGCTCCCATCATGGCCGCTCGGAGCAGATGCTCCGTGGCGAACCCTCTTTCCAGCCTCCAAATCAGCGTTTTCACCGCATTGCCAACCTTCCTCTACCAAGTTTCCACAACCGGAACTTAGACGGATCTCGCGGAGACTATTTTCACCCTTCCCTGATCGGCCTCTGATGAAATATCTGCAGTGACGTCCCTCCCTCCGAATAATCTAAGATGGTGACCAGGGAGCTGCTAACAACACCGGCGGACTGGGCAGGCTGTTAGGTCTCCAGGATTCGGTTGGAGGGCGATTACTCTTCCTCCTTCTCTAGACCGCTACCCGCCGAAGAAGCCCTATTCCACTCCGGGAAGGGTTTGAACTAGAGTACACGGATAAGACGTTACTCTAATGTACTTCATTCGTCCTCAACGAAGGTACGGTAGGAATATAGGGTGTTTTTTTCCCTGATTCCTCCCTTTCACTACCATTATTCACGGTCCTGATGAAGCGCTCCGGGATCCACTAGGGACCAAATAGCAGCGTGAAACATGTCGACCTTTCACTTTTAACACTACTACACTGTCACACGGGTTGAGAGAAGTGGGATCCTATTTTTTCCCTCTCTATCTGCATTAAGTGCATCTCCATTCCCGTCCAGATTTTAGCCTAACCCTGAGGACCCTTGAATAAATTCATTAGGGCACCAACGGGTTATTTTATTTTCACTTACACTCACCACTTGGCCCACACACCCACACACACAACTGCGGCAACTCCTAAAAGATCTCCATCAGAGTGCCCTCTTGGAGGGCCCGTGAGGGACTGCAGCGCCACCCCCACGAGGAGCAGTGCCCAATGATGATGCTTTACACTCGCAAGGGTGTGTGAGGGCACAACATACACAGGAGTACCACTCCCCACTCTGACACACTCATTCCTTGTCTTTGGAGACATCCTACCCTGAATCGCAACCATAACAGGCTGCTGGTCTCTTTCTTTCTTTCTCCTAGGAACTGGTACCATTCTTAGAATTTTGCATTACCTTTAGGAGCACTGGTACAGGACCTATTTTCAACTAGCTCCTTGTCCCTCCTTCTTCAGAATTGTGGTTACAGCTGCTAACAACCGCCTGGGGCTGAATGAAGCGCACCGTAATGCCATCGACCACCGCTCCAACCAGCAATCTACCCCCCACCCCTCGACCCTCACCTCAAAGTGCCTGCTGCCCCCCACGGGGGTGAATCCGCTGCTTTTGACCCATCTCACGTACCAGCACTGCTAACATGGCACGGTCACTGCTGTAGTGGGAGGGGCACTCGAACACGACCGGCAGTGCCCTACGAGATACACAGCGGACGCTCTCTTGAGACGGTGAGTGGGTGAATGAAAAAAAAACAGCTATATATGATCCGAATGTGGGTTTTGAGAACCTGATGGTGCCTAATTCTACCCTCTATAAAACTCGGCGACTACTTTCTAACCGGAACTTACGGAGCCTGACCCTAAAATGGCACCCAACAAGGTATTTCCGCCGGTGAGGGACGATGTCCCATTAGACAATGGGGTCCCGATGTTCTACTAGGATAATTGACATAGCTGAGTAAACAAACCAAAGACCCAGAGACAATCCCAGCTACAGAATCATGGAAATTAACTGACCCGACTTGCCTGACTACAAGATGGCAGCCAAATTACACACCCTTTCCTATCCTGCCACCCTTGCCATCTCCACTCGCCCGTCTCTGAACTCAAGACTTTCGGTCTCTTCCTGATCCTCACTCTTATCCGGCGGAGTACGAACCGCATGACCGATTCCCGGTGGAGCTGCTCCACCAGTTATAGGGGAGACTGGCTCTGGCACACCGCTATGGCCGTCACCTACCCAGCCGGACTTCGGACATATGTCTCGTCTCTTTCTCCGCTGCTGTCTCCTTTAAGTGGACTCCCTGCTCTCCCTGGCCTTTTTGGATCTTGATTTTTGTGTTCGCTAATAACTTCTGTATTGAATATGTAATCATTCTGTAATTAATTGTGAATATTTTTGTAACTTGTCACACGCTGTTTCCTTATGTAAAGCGCTCTGATACCTCCGGGTCTAGCCAGCGCTATATGAAACTCAAATAAATAAACATCTGGATTTGCAAGAGTATGAGAATAGCTCCTTAGTTTTGGGTGAATGGTAACTCCACAGTGGCACTCTGGACCTTCATCCTCACAGGGTGGCATGTCCTATGATCAGAAGTGAGACCTGTCAGTCTTAGGGAAGTTTTCCTCAAACTTTTTGCCTTCACCCCTCCTATTTTTGATGATCTCATTTGTGTTGGTCTTAGGACTTTAAGCACTTTATCACTGCTAACCAGTACTAAAGTGCTTGTGCTCTCTCGTTTAAAAATGTTAGAATTGGCTTACACCCAACTGGCATTTTTAAGTTACTTGGAAGTCTCTAGTACAGTGGGGCTACATGTACCCAGGGTCTGTAAATTAAATGCTATTAGTGGGCCTTTAGCACATATTGGGCCACCCACTTAAGTAGCCCTTTAAACATGTCTAAGGCCTGACATTGCAGCCTTTGTGTGCAGTTTTAACTGCCATGTCGACCTGGTAAATATAACCTTTTACCAGGCTCAAACCTTCCTTTTCAATACATATGTTACCCCTAGGGTGGGCCTTGACCGGCCCAGAGAGTAGGGTGCAGTGTATTTAAAAAGTTGGACATGTACTTTCAAGTTTTACATGTTCTGGTAGTGAAAAACCCCTAGATTTGTTTTTCACTACTAGAAGGATTTTCTTTCCCTTAGGATAACATTGGGTAACCTTATTACATTTAAAATAAGTGATAACTTTCAATTGGGAGCAGGCAGACAGTCGAGTTTGGTGTCTAAAGAATTGCAATTAACAGCCCTGGTAAATTCTAAGTTTTAGTCCCAATTCTGGTGGTTAGAAACAGGGGAAAAAGTACTCCATAAATAGCAAGATGGTCAGGATGGGCCACTCTGACTTAATGAGGGGGAGGAGCTGTCACATATCACACTTGCACATCACAAAGGCTCTGCCTGAGCCCTCTCATAAAGGGTTTGTCACTAGTATTTTGTGTCCCCAGAAAAGCTGGGGCCAGGGAAGGGAGGAAGAGAATACCTAACACCTCAGAGGGCGTGGAAGCCTCTAGAAACCTCTCCTATTTCAAAGGAGGCACCATATATAAATACTGGACCTCAGATCCCCAACTCTTCAGTACACATCTGGACCTGTGGAAGACTAAGAAGAAGGACAGCCATGTTGCTACCCTGCTGTGCTGACCTGCTGCCCTCCTGCCTGAGTGAGAAGTTCTGGACTTGCATCGTAGGCACAGGACCACCAAAGTGACTCCAAGGGTAGTTGGCTGGCAAATGAACAGTCACCACTTTTACTCCGTACTTGACCTCTTTAAAAGAACAGATAAACACCAGGATGAGGGTGCAGGTGCGCCCCATAGCGAGAAGTAAAAAAGAAGTGAGGGCGAAGAGTCACAAACAAATTTGGAGCTACACAGCCCTATTACAATCAGTGATAATCAAGATCAACAACAAACCTTGCTTACACAGCCCCAATGGACCACTGTGACACGCAGGTAACAATAGATACACATGGGAAACAGACTACTATATCTAGTCCACAACCAGAAAAAAAGAACGACACAGTATTACATGACTGACGTGAATTCATCAACATATGGATTCCAATATACCACCCTCGAAAAACAAGATCTCAGAAACGTGCTAAAAGGTAAACCTTTCTTCTCTTACCACAAACCAATGTTCCCCCTCTCAAAGCCCTAAACATGACTTTCTAGAAGCCCTGTCGCTGAGTAAGGATGGAAGATAAGATATGAACAACAGGGAGGACAGTGAGTCTCAAGCCACAAGTTTCAAGTGCACCAAGTACCAGGTAGGTCTCTATGTTCTTCATCTGTCAAACTACTCACGATTCCCAGATTCAGATATGCCAGCTGGGTAGGAAGAGGTTTTGTTCTTGGAGCAGCCAAGGCTTGGAATGATCTCCCTTTATAAATCAAGTCCCTTCCCAATCTTTTGGCATTTATAGAGGCCTTAAAGACTTAGCTCTTCTCTACTGGATAACTGTCATCTTAATTCTGTTTTTTCACTCAGCTAGCACCATGACACCCTATGGGGCAAGCAAGCGCTTTACAAAGATTTTTAACATAACTGTTACGGACTACTCGCTCGTGCGTGCCTTACCCAGATTCTGACATGCCTCCTGGTGTGATTGGAATCCTCTGCATCGGGTTGGCACGCAAAAGCGGAAGACTTGGGAACTACAATTCCCATGAGGCATAGCCGGTAGACGCTGTGCGTGGAGGCCTTCCGTCTATTTAGCGGAAGACGGACTGCGAGATGATGTCGGAAATTCCTTCTGGTTCCCGATTCTGATGGACGTCGTCTGCCTGCTGGTGTGGTAAGGGTGCTCCGCACCACTCGCCCTTTCCCTTGTTACTTCCCCGTATTGCGGGGTGGCCCTCGTTATGGTAACAACGCGTTGGGACAGCTTTCTTGCTCTGCTGTCCAATGCACAGACTGCCTTGTTAATACTCGTTTTTTGTTTCCTCATTGTTGCTTCCCGTATTACGGGAGTCTCTGTTGCTCATTATCGCGTTAGGACAGCATTTCCTGCCCTGCTGTCCAATGTGCAACATTTCTCATCTCTTGCCCACAGATAGATCACATTGATCACCCTTCGTAAGCAAGGTCTCTGTTTGTATTGCGGCCATAAAGGACATTTTGTGCAGGAATGTCCAGTAAAGCCAAAGATCAATCGATACAGGAATAGTCGGTTAATGTCCGCTGCCACCGACAAACCGTCGGAAAACTAGCCCGCTCAAAGAAAGAAGAAGGGGTTTCTTGGAGCCAGTCATACATCCCTTCCTTGCATAATGATCAGTCCACTCAACTGGGGCATTTATTTATTGACCTAAGTGTACTCATAGAGATGGAATGGATCCAAGTCCCAGCCATGATAGACTCGGGAGCCACAGGCATTTTTATGGATATGAAGGAAGCACGACGCAGAGGCATTCGTTTAATACCTAAGGATACTCCGGAGGTGGTGTATGCGGTGGACGGGAGAATACTAGACACCGGACCTATAGGATATCAATCTGAAAATTTGGAAGTGATGTATGGTCCACATCATTGAGAGAAGCTCACCTTCAATATCATACAGGCTCCTCAATATGGCATAATACTCGGATTACCATGGTTACAAAGTCATAATCCCGACAGAGACTGGATAACAAGACAAGTATCCTTGACATCTTTTTATTGTCAGGCACACTGTATGAGACAACCAGGAGCCTTGGCGTCGAGCCTGTGTATAGCCACTGCTGCCAAAAAGAACACTACACTCCCGGTCCAGTATCAGGAATATGCTGAGGTATTTAACGAAGTACAAGCAGAAAGTCTGCCCCCACACCGACAATATGATTGTCAAATAGATCTGATTCCTGGAGCGGTAGTACCCAGTGGGAGAGTTTACACCCTAACAGAACCAGAAAACATACACCGCCGAGCTTACCTAGATAAACATCCAGAGATGGGACTTAAACGTCCATCTAAGTCACTGGCCGCCTCTCTACTTTCTTTCATCCCAAAGGCGAATGGCGAGCTTCGCGCCTGCATCGATTACAGAGCATTGAACAACATTACGGTGAAGAATCGCTACCCACTACCACTGATTCCGGTGAATTGGAACAAGTGAAGAAAGCAGCAATCTATACAAAGCTAGATTTAAAGGGGGCTTATCACTTGGTTCGCATGAGTAGTGGGGATGAGTGAAAGACAGCATTCAAGACTCGATATGGATTATTTGAATATCTCGTTATGCCCTTTGGGTTGTGCAACGCCCCAGCAGCATTCCAATACTTTTTGAATGATGTTTTTCGCGAGATCTTGGATCATTATGTGGTGGTGTACATAGATGATATCCTCATCTATTCAGATGATGACATAACACACGAAAAACATGTGAAGTCTGTATTGCAGATATTACAAAACAACAGGTTATTCTGCAAACTGAGTAAATGTGACTTTAACTTTCGCACTGTAGAGTTTCTGGGAGTCATGCTCACCCCATCAGGACAGGAAATGGCCGAAAGAAAGATCTTGGCAGTGAAAGAATGGCCCACTCCACAAACTGTCCGAGACGTACAGTGATTTATAGGATTTACAAACTTTTACCGAAGATTTATCAATCAATTCTCCAAATTGGTGGCACCCATTACCTTGTTACTGAAGAAATCCCAGGAGTTCAAATGGAATCAAGATGCTCAGGAGGCGTTCATAGCCTTGAAGAATGCCTTCACTTCAGCCCCTGTGTTGACACACCCTGATCCCTCGAAACCCTACATCGTGGAAGCCGATGCCTCTGATGTAGCGGTTGGAGTTGTGTTATCACAAAGACATTCAGTAACGGAACAACTCCATCCTGTGGCCTACATGTCACGTAAATTAAAGGAGGCCGAAAGGAACTACATCATTTTTGAAAAAGAGCTTTAAGCTATTAAGGAGGCTTTTATGGAGTGGAGGCACTTCTTAATGGGAGCGACTCATGTGGTCCCTTGTACACCGATCACAGGAATCTGCAGTTTATGACCGCCGCTAGACACCTAGCCCCTCGACAACGTAGGTGGATGTTGTTCTTTTCAGAATATCAATTTATTATTACCTACAGACCCGGTAGTGATAATAAAAAAGCAGATGCTCTTACTAGACAGTCGTCTATTAAAGAACAGGAAACAATTCAGGAACAGTCCATAGTTGATCCTAAGAAAGTGCTTTGTACCATACAACCCGATACCTTCCTCAAAGATGTAATGAAAGGTGTAAACACCTTCGCCTGGAAAACATGGCTAAAAAGACATCCTGAATGGCAAATAAAAGGCGTAATCCCACTGAAAGGAAACCGTATTCTTGTACCTACAGTAACACAACGCAGGAAAGTTTTTCATTGGTGTCATGAAGTACCAAGCGCAGGTCACAATGGAGTAAGAAAGGCCATGGATCAAATAAATAGACAATTCTGGTGGCCATCTCTGTCGATAGACATTAAGTCGTGGATACAATCATGTGAGGTTTGTGCCAAGATGAAAACCGATCATCAGCGGCCTTCAAGATTGTTACAGCCAATGCCTACACCTGGATGTCCTTGGGAAGTCATCTCGCTGGACTTTGTTGTCGGTCTACCAAATGACATAGGATTCACTGTCATCCTAGTAGTGGTAGAATATCTCACTAAGGTGGGACATTTTATTGCCTGCAAACAAATACCATCGGCAAGTCAATTGGCTCATTTACTCATGACTCATATTGTGCGCTTACATGGCTTAACAAGGACCATAGTGTCAGACCTCGGTTCTCAGTTCACCACCCAATTCTGGAAGATGTGGTGCTCCTCCTTACAAGTCAAAACAGCTTTGTCCACAAGTTTTCATCCGCAAACGGATGGTCAGACAGAACGCCTGAACCAAACACTGAAGCAATATCTCCGCTGCTATGTGGACAACAGTACTGAAGCATGGGTGGACTACCTTTAGCTAGCAGATATTGCCTACAACAGCACCACACACAGTGCTACTCAAGTGTCCCCTTTTTTACGGTTCATTTGGTTAACATCCCCAATTTATTCCATTCATACATACCACAGAATCTACCAAGATACCTGAGGTATGTAAAAGAGTGGCTCACATTCAGGAAACCCTAAAAACGCTCAGAAGCATTTGAAAGAAACTCAAGTCAAGTACAAACAATCCGCAGATAAACATCAAAAACCAGGGCAATTGTACAAAGCAGGGGACACAGTGTGGTTGTCCACCAAGAATATACGTGTCAAGAAACACAGTGTATTTAATCCCAGATACATAGGACCATATAAAATAATCAAATGTATCAATCCGGTGGCTATGAAACTGGCCCTGCCATCACACCTGTGGATCCATCCTGTTTTTCATGTGTCTTTGTTAAAACCTTCCACAGCCTCAGTGAAGAAATTACCATTGCCAGTTCTGGTTAATGAAGACATTGAATACGAGGTAAAGAGAATCATAGATGCGAAACTGCAAAGAAACAGACTATGGTACCTAGTGGCATGGAAAGGATATGCGCCAGAAGAGAATTCCTGGGAACCAGCTTCTGGGGTGCATGCGCCTAAGTTGGTGTCTTCTTTTCATAAAAGATTCCCTCTGAAACCTGGTCCCACGGCGCGCTCTCGTTGAGGGGGGGGGATGTACTGTTACAGACAACTCGCTCGTGTGCGCCTTACCCAGATTCTGACATGCCTCCTGGTGTGATTGGAATGCTCTGCATCGGGTAGGCACGCAAAAGCGGAAGACTTGGGAACTACAATTCCCATAAGGTATAGCCGGTGGACGCTGTGCGTGGAGGCCTTCCATCTATTTAGTGGAAGACGGACTGCGAGACGATGTCGGAAATTCCTTCCGGTTCCCGATTCTGATGGACGTCGTCTGCCTGCTGGTGTGGTAAGGGTGCTCCGCACCACTCACCCTTTCCCTTGTTACTTCCCCGTATTGCGGGTTGGCCCTTGTTGCGGTAACAACACGTTGGGACAGCTTTCTTGCTCCGCTGTCCAACGCACAGACTGCCTTGTTAATACTCGTTTTTTGTTTCCTCATTGTTGCTTCCCGTATTACGGGAGCCTCCGTTGCTCATTATCGCGTTAGGACAGCATTTCCTGCTCCGCTGTCCAATGCGCAACATTTCTCATCTCTTGCCCACAGATAAATCACATTGATCCCCTCCAGTGCGAACTGTTCTTTTAAAACCTGACATTGGTCCAGGTATCCTGAGGAGTATTCAGTAAATTGGTTTCTGTTCTTTTAGACTTTGGTTCTACCCTACATCTTAGAATCACGTCTGATGGTTCCCTCTATGTTAAACCTGACATTGCCATTTGCTTTATGGTGAGAATACACTCAACCTGGATCACTTGTTATTTGTGAGGATTATTGCGTGGAGTTGGCTGATTGATCTTATACACAGAACTCTGGTATTGCATTACCTCCATGTGCCTATGAGAGTGTATTATCTACGTGGGATTGCTGGCTAAATCTTTTATACGTTTGCTGTCTTTTTGGCTCTATGTAACTGGGGTGATTCCAGAGTGGTACTGGTCTACGCTCAACCCCTGTGATGTCATCTGGAGTCAATAAAAGGGTATGCATAATGTGGGGAAAAGCATTACTTCCTTAACTTATGTTCTTGACTTGTATTGCTATGCTGTTGATGTATAGAGACATTTGTTCATATGTATTTGGATACAACAATCACAGAGGAAGAATAGATTTTTCCCCACTGGAACTATGGAATTCGTAGAATATCGCATGCTGCATAGAAGTGTTATGTTTTGTTACAGGTATTTGAAAATGCTTGGTCTGTTGAGGAATTGTGACACTTTATGTACATACTGAGGCCCTCAGCCACATGGTATATTTATGATCTTTTGCTGTATTTTCAGGTCTCCCACCTTGCTGTTCCCTCCCTTTCCTTCCCTCGCTTGATCCTCCCACTGTCCTGTGCTATTATAGCTGTTCTGGCTTGGGAATATCAAGAGGTGGATCCTTCTGAGCTATAAACCAACCCTGAGGATTTCTACCTTGACAATAACATAACACCATGGTGCAAGCAGTGAAGGGCATTTCGAAAATGAGGCATTCCTTCAGTATCCACTCAATTCATGAGCCAGAACCTAGAGTCATCAGCCCAGTCCCACTTCATCAGGATAAGTAAAATGCCTTGATGCGCATCACCTCTGCACCAGAGCTTGAAGGGGGGACATGAGAAGGGAGTTAAGAGTCCAGTTAAGATGGATTCTGCCAATACCCATAAGTACTGGGAAACCATGTTGGATACATTACAACCCACAGTTGAAGCAATGAACTTTCACTCCTCAAAACGTGACATACAGTTTGATCTGTTAAACACAATAGCTGTCTTTATCTCAGGCATAGACACTGAATTTGAGGCATTAAATAGCTCAATCTCCAGAGTCCACTGAAACTCAGGGACCAAATTCATCATGTGTCACTGCACCCCAATTTTGGAAAAGTTGAGCACACACCCACAATTTCTTAACAGTCTGATTGATTAACTAAAGGCTGTCTCTAAAAATCCGTACCCCTAGTGGGAAGCCACAAAAGTTGCAAATGGCTGCCATCCTGCAGCACATTTACAAAGCGTCCAAATATGCTACTCCGCAGATTGCAATTCAAAACGTGAAGAAAAACTGACTTATGCGGATTTAGTTCAGAAAGGAACACGTATAGCCTCTCCCTATAAACTAGACAGTGTGATGGAGAGGGAAAGTCATACATCAATTGGAAAAATCCACTGTCTTTTTTCCAAGGGCGCCTCTTCCCCATACAAATGGAAAGCAGGACCAGCCCCTGAAGGCCTCTGTCATACATCGACAGTGACAATGACAACCTCCCCAGTTGTGGACAGATAACCACTTAGAGCATCCTGTGTCACCGAACAAGCAGACCAACTAGGGGCTGTAATACAAAAAGAAATCAACACACCTCCTGCTGACAAGGCTCCAGTCAGGGCTTCACACATAAAGCCCAGACAGACAAATTCAAAACAACTGATGCACCAACAGGATCCACAGAACTGATGACAATAAAACCACCAGGACTGATGACAAAGAGACAACATAAAAGACAGCACAAGACAAGAAATCACGATCTGAGTCCAACCACACAAATGGGCAAGGACCCTCAAAGAAAACCTTTTCTGATTTTTACCAAAGGCCACCCCTCGGGAATCACGTCCCGTATGCCGGGACCAACTTCCATTGCACTCTCCAAGGAACAGGGCACACGGGAATGGGTGAATGAGGGCAAAAGGAAGACCCAGGTGCAAAGCGGCAGCATCCCATGGTCACCTGAACTCCAGATAATATCGCAGACTTTGCCCAAGGACGATAAGGCAGGTCTGCCTGCCGATCAAGACACAAAACCAGTTGAAGAGTACTCTAATTCATCTATGTCTGACTCACTCCATCTCACCACTTACAACAATGGTAATATTGTCTCCACCTCAGCCCCACAGGAAGCAAATACACGTCAAAACTTACATATCAATCAAGTTCTTATACCTGACTTATCTAAAGCTGTTAAAGGATGCTCCAACATGGCCCTCGCAGAAAACGATAGCATGTCAGGCGACAAAATTAACCACAACCCACAAGGCAATGGAAGGACAGTTCCAAGGTGCCCCCTACAACTGCAGCACGAATGGTTAACTGATAATAAACTACTACCAGCTCTGCAATATGTCTCAAAAGGGAGACATGACGTGCTGAATCGCGGCAATGTGCTAAGACTATTCAAATATAGTAAGACCCTGGACAACTTCAAATCAGCAGATATTCTATCTGTTGCATTACTCTAGTCTGGGAGAACGCAAGTGACAGAGCCAACCCTGAAAACATATGCGACCCTAGAACTCACACAAAAAGTATTCCAAGACAAAGACAAATTTTGGGATGGGGCATTAAGATCACCCCATATTTTACCAATCGCTATCTAACTATTTTTTAAACATCCTCCTCTGAACCATTAACGCAAGACTCACCAGGGCGCTTGTTGCATCATCTGCAATCATCGAGTGGGGCCACCTCTACATATAAGGAAAAACACAAAGAACAATTCTGCAAACCTTCCAACCATCAAAGAGGGCCCCCCTCCATTGTACCTTTTCAGTATTATAAAACACTTGTGGGCCCATAGAACAAAACAATTTGGACCAAGCTACCCCAGGCTCCATATTGGGTGAGCCTTGGAAAGTGGGTTATTAGTAGTGGTAAATGTGCATCTACCACTGGCAATAAGGCCACTAACACAATCTAGGGCTCAGTACAGGCCTCAATAAATTATTCCCATGCTCAACCCTAGTAGCTGACTGCAAGCAGGCAGGCTTAACTTAGGAGACAGGTATGTAAAGCATTTATAAACACCAATTCAGTAAATAATCAAGACACAACACACAATACAAATCCCACACCAATTGATAAAAATAGGAAATATTTGTATCTTTAAAATGACACCAAAACAACAAAAATTCAATGTAGGAAAGAAGAAATATGAATTTTTAAAGATTTAGCACTATATAGCACTTAGAAACTTATAGCACCACATTGGGACATCTGGTCGCACTTGACTGGGACAAAGTCAAAGTTTCAGGCCATCCACGATGGAATCCTGCTCGGATACCCCTCACGGTAGGCCTCGCTCGAGATTTTACCTTTGGATTTAGAAGCTTTTCTTGAGCTTTTTCTGCCGGGGTCCCTCGATGCTTTTCACCAGTGAGGGTTCGGTGAGGGTTCACCGACTGGCTTTCTATGGAGCTCTCAGTTAAACTCTGAAACTTAGATCTCTGGAGCTTTTCAGTGGGATGAATCAGCAGGGCAGGCCAGCTCTTGGTTGGTTCTCGCGGTTGTGTTGGTCCCCTTATGTTTTTTTTTCCAAAGTTGCTCCAAACATCTCCAAATGTCCAAAACACGATCCAAGGATCTGGAATCTCCAAGATGGTCCTTGAAAATTTGAGACTTCAGTTCCCACAATCCACTTGGACAAAACCCTTACAAATTCACTGAACGTACTCCAGGCTGGGGATTCTTGGTGGTGATGGTCCAGGTGAGCTCTGTTAGCCTGTAGCATGCAGGGAGTCCACTCTTTATTCCTCTTGAAGCAAGGTACATCCAAAGGGCTGTAGTTCCAGATAATACAGCAGGTGCAGTCAGACAGAATGAAGGTGCAAATCATGTCTCCAATGGGGTGCAGGGCAACACCCCAGAGCATGACCACTTCCTCCAAAGTGTGGCACAATCTTCTCCCAAAAAGCACTATTCCTCCAAAATTCAGTATGGTTAAAATCCCAGCAGAGGACCAAGAACTAGTTAAACCAACCTCTAGTATGGCTCATTTTCATAGCTCTCCTCCCCCTACCATCTGCAAATTTCTGCCTTAATCTTGCCATCTGGTGGGTCAGAGGGCCTGGGAGATAGGTGAGCCTGGTATTCCCTGCCTGTCCTATCCTCCTTCAAAGCTCCTTGCTTTATGACCCCTCCCCCCTGCTTCCTGTATAGCAGAGCTCTCCCTAACAGATCACCTCTCTCTGGGTAAACCACTCATCACTTTATCAAAGCAGCCTGGCTACTCCTGTTAACTCTGGACCAATCGGAGGATGCCACAGGAAGGCTGAATTTTGGCGTACATTCAAGAAAGTCTTGTAACTTCTTTTCTGTATATTTTAGGATAAATTCAACTAGCACATTGTTGGATTTATCAATACCATTCTCCTAAGTCCTTTAATGATATTTTCTCTTAATTCCTAGCGGTAGTTATGTATTAATAAACTATTGCCATGTTACCCTATGTGGCTGGAGATCTACAATGGGGAAATTAAATGTGTAATTTCTCCAACACCAGGGCATATAAAACATCTTTCATAAGGACCTTGCTCATAGCTACATTACCCCCCCACCCCTGCAACATCTAGGGGAGACTTTAAGGGTTCTGAATATGCAAAAATAGTGTAGATCCTCACTCCACAGTGCTCCTAGCACAAAAGTTGATTTTGGAAAGCACTTTACTACAATGGGGGAGTGAAGTGTGCAATTTCGCTATCCCCAGGGCATATAAAACCTCTTTTAAAAGGGTCCTCCTTGTAAGTACATGGCCCCCCACCCCTGGGACACCTAGGAGACCCTGGGGGTACCTAATGCCAAATATTGTGGTTTATCACTCTTTAAGTGTCCCTACCAACAAAGTCAAGTTTGGGCACAATTTACATTTAAAAGCAGTGCTGCAACACAGGGCTGCTTTTAAAATGACCTCAGGTTCTTAGCAGTGCACACATACAAGTGCAGGAAGTGCTGCTGGCCTCTAAATGTCCATGCCCTATTATGCACTAGGGGCTTAAAGGTAGTTTTAATCCCCCTGCCCTATTATGTACTAGGGCCTTATAGGGTAGGTCATGCCAATTATAAGAGTACCCTAATACATAGTGTATCCTTGATGGAGCAGGGTTTTGAGAAAATAAAACCTGCTCGGATTAACTCCCCAGTAACATTTACTAATAGTGTGCTGTGAAAATAATATGCACCAACACAAACACATTGGGAAAATGCTTTGCGCATGCGTGCACTAAAACTAAGACTAATGCATGAAAGACAAGGCCGCATTTTTATTCTACTTCTAAAATGAATAAAGTAACGCTGCTTTTGCACATTAATGCTCTTGTTAGGAAAACATAACTTTGGGTTAGTGCAATGGTGGGAGGTAAACAGTGAGAAGTACATTTCGTGAAAAAATAATGTCTGTGTTCTCATTCATTTTAGAGAAAGGTACGGGCCTATATTTCTGCATGAATGTTAAGAGTTAAACGAACAAATATGAAATAAAATGCTGAAAATTGAGCTCTGACAGAGAGAGAAGTGAAGTGGCGGAGGCTAATGATGTTAACCTTCAAAAGAACTTTGCGTGTCTGCCAAGTAACGGAAAGATGGCCATGGGAATGAAAGGAAGAGTACAAACTTCTTCCGTCGAAAGCGGCAGTGCTGAATAATAAAAATGTTGAAAATTGTAACATGTTGCCAACTCGAGGAAATGTGTGGATAGTGTAATGGAAGAGTGTATTAAACAAAGGACACTAAGAAAACATGATCATGACTGTGTTGGTGTGATAGAACACCCCCCGAATCAGCCAATGAGAGACTGAGTTTTCGTAAATGTTTCAACTACTGTGGGTTGGACATGTAGGTTTTAGGGTATAATTGAGGTGCCCCAGAGGGGAGGGGTGTAGGCTTTGCTCGAGAGTAGAGGGAGATCGTCGCTGTCCGTCGGTTTGCTGATAGAGGCCTACCTGTTTCCCTGTATTCCTGTTCCTGTTCTCGTATCCAGATCTAATCTTTGTTCCCTGAATCTGACTCAGGGGACCCCTTACTATCCCCGTGGCCAGGGGGTAGTATTTCCTCTATTTCCGTAGGTTAGTATTAGTTAAATGAACAGAACTTTGCATAATAATTTGCAAATGTATCTTATCTCTGAAACTTATGTCTCTGTTGCCTATCAACTCCTTCATGTGCATATATTCAATTTGATATGAGTTTGTCACTATTTGCATTGATATATGTTCTCTCTCTCTGCGATTAATGTATTGTTTGCCTTGTGATTCTGTACATGAATTGAGCTCATATTTCTACATTATTTGGTGATAAACACTATTAACCTAACATTGAGTTTGTGGTTATTTAGTGAGATTGATAGATAGATAGATAGATAGATAGATAGATAGATAGATAGATAAATAGATAGATAGATAGATAGATAGATAGATAGATAGATAGATAGATAGATAGATAGATAGATAGATAGATAGATAGATAGATAGATAGATAGATAGATAGATAGATAGATAGATAGATAGTACTAATATGACCATCAACTTCTCAACTTTTGGTCCATCGACCAGAGGAAAGAAGTTGACATACAGGCTCAGTTAGTTAAATAGAGTGTTAGATATGAGCCTGAAATAATGAACAGCTGATTTTCATTGGTGTTCATTTTAGTCTTAATAACTGGAGAAAAGAAGAAGTAAAATTATTTCAGCGTCATTTCAGCGGGTTATGTGGGGTAAGTGTGTATTGGGCCGGTGTTGTGCTGTGTTATCAACCCCCTGATTTGGCGCTGGATCAGTTTTTGGTAGCAGATTGATGGTTAATTATTGATTAGTTTGGTAATAATTATTGATTATTTGTTTTCTAACATGAAAAGTTAGTGTTTTGTTTTATGTTGTCTGGAAAGGCGGGTACGGAGTTACCTGAGATCCTGGGATAATAATGTATTAGCCTGAAGTAGGCAGAAGAATAGTGTGGATAAGGTATCACACTGCAGAAGTACTTTGTCTGTTGTCATAATACTGAACAGCGAAAGGCTGTAGGTGTTATATTAGGGACTTTTCGTTTGAGAGTAGATTTTTGTGTGTAATAGTGAAGGGTCCACTTCCGAAACTCTGGCCTTACATCCCCAAAGGAGTACCAAGACCTCTTTCCATGTGAAAGTCCTCTTCCGAAACTTTGGCTAGTATCCCTAGAGGAGTGCCAAGTCCTCCTGTAGCTTGTTTGGGTGTAGAATAGCGCTGGTCATTGTTTTACTTGAAGTGAAAGAATCTCATTTTAAGTGAAAAAACGATCTCTTTATTTAGTGGAACAGACAAGGTAGCATTGTTTTATGTTGTTATTAACAAGATTTTGGTGAAGAAAAACCTAGAAAAATATATTGCTGTATTATTTTGTAAAGGGAGGGTCAGTAGAAGGAGTAATACTGAAGACAGAAAAAGCTGCGCTGGCATTGGTCAGATAAGCGGGCGCTTAGAGAACTGTGATTGGTTGACTGTCGTGAGTTGTATTTGTGTTGGTCAAGATATTGCTTACGTAGTGGTGCTCTGATTGGTTGGTTAGTGTGAGTTGCGCTGGTATTGGACGATCGTTAACCAATAGAAATTGTAAAAGTACAAAGAGTTTTGTTGTTGGTTATTGAATTGTGTTTAGCATAAAGGGTTAGTAAAAATGAAACTGATTAATAAGATAAAAGGTCTCTTTAAGAAAGATAAAACAATAGTGACTAGAGAGGGAATTCTTATTCCACCTCCAGGAACGCCTGCTTCTTTTATGATGTTAGAATGTGGTTATCATACGTCTACTTGGTTAGAAAATTGGATGAAATACACAGACAATGATGGTGTGTTAGCGTTACCAGAGCATGGTACCTTTAATGTAAGGATTCTACAAAATCTGAGAGATCGAATGAATTCTTTAGAACCGAAACCTAGACCTACTCAGTATGAAGCACTTGAGGAATGGGAGTATGAGGTGTTTGAGCGAGAGAAGTATAGGGGTGGAAGAAGATACAGGAATATAATGTCTAGATATCCATTTGAAAGTCGGGGAGAAAGAATGAAAAGATGAAGGAGAGCTGTTGTGACAGAGGGTTTATATCCAGTTTTAGTTGCGGAAGAATCGACTGGAGGCAAATGTAAAGAGGAAAAGAAAAATGTAGAGACATCAGTATCAAATTTTGACCCGAATGATTCTGATGATGAATTGTTAGATGATATTTTGACGAAAAGACCTCCACCATATCAAGAAAGTCCAAAGGAGACAGTCCCGAATGCACCATTAATGGGAACACCACTAATTCCGCAGGTTCCACAAGTTCCGGTAGTTACTAGAATAGTGCAAGAGAGTGAAATGGATTTGTTGACTAAAGCAAGGGAGGCGTTGACTCAGAAAATTAATCAATTGAGTCTGAATGCGGAAGCATTGGCACTTCTGGTAACAATTGGTCCTATAGTTCCATTGTATGGAGATAAACAGAATATATCGAGAGTACATGCATTGACAGTTCCAAGAAATGGTGTTAGGAATGAGGTAGTAACGGTAACTGATCAGTCTGAACAAGTTGAGACAAATACCTCATTGATTGATCTTCCGGTTTGTGAGTTAATACTGAAACTCCAAAGAGAGGTGCACAAATAGAGCCAAGGAGAATAGTGCAGAATGTCACTCCAGCATCAGGGAATTCAATGGGTCCTTCGCCAGATAAGTTAGATGACTGGATAAGGGGGATGGAAAAGCGAAAACCTCAACCACAGAGTATAGATGTGAGTAAATTGAGAGTGGATTTGGAAGAAATGATTATTGGTACAATAAGTCCTGATAGGTTAAGTACTTATCGAGATGAAGAGTTGTTATTCCTGTGTAAAAATATTACTTGGAGAGCAAGAAATCTTCATGAGAAATTGACAGAGACTGCTTGCGAATATGGAATAGATATAGAGAAATCAAAGGTGTTACAGAGAACGTATAGATTGGATTTTACTGAAAAAGATTTGGAGAGTTTGAATGCATCTGGTAAAAGGCTGCAAATAAAAGAATTGATGAACATCTTGAGGAAATGGGGAGATGTAGAATGTTGGAAAGGTAGATGGGCGAAAAAGAAAGAGGAAATTAACACTGATAAAAGTGCGTCTTTGTTTCCATTGAAGGAGACAGGACAAGCTGAAAGGGTGTGTCCGATGAGAGAAGTTCCAGGTGGTGGATATGTTCACGTTCCTTGGAATAGACAGGATATATTGTCTTTTACGAATGACTTTCCTAGACTGAGGGAAAAACCAGTTCAGTGGTACAACAGGTAGAGAGGTTTGTGAAAGTTTCAAAGGTTTTGTTGAAGGATTTAGATGGTTTGTTTGAGATTGTTGTTCCAGCTGATTTGTGGACTGAATGTAAAATTACTGTTGATTGGCCTAAAGAAGAATACCCAAGAGATCCAAAAACAGGTGCACCTTCAGATGAGGTGATGAAAAAGTATAATCAGGTAATAACTTACTTGAAGAGTAAAATTTCTCCAAAGGAAACGGATTGGGTTAAAATAGACAGAACGACACAAGAACCAAAAGAGTCAGTACATGCATACTATGAAAGGTTGTTACAGGTGTTCAAACAGTAGATTGGATTTGAGAATATTGGTGATAAAGATATGGGACATTTTGTATATCGTTTTGTATTTGGTTTGAGACCAGAGATTAGTAACATGATTCAACAACATTTGATTTGTTGGCAGAGCAAGACGATTGATGAGATACTGAGATATGCTAAATATTGTAGTGATGATATTGAGTCAAGACATAAAAAGTTAAAAGAGAAAATGATGTGGGCACAAGTGGAGGTAGCTGAACAGCAAGAAGCAAACAATGGTTCTCAAACTGATTATCAAATGAAGGGTCAGAACCAGAATGGTCAAGTAACTGGTGGTGGCAGAGGTAGAGGAAAAATGAATAAAGATGATCTGAAAAGGAAATATCCTTGTCATGCGTGCAGAAAGTTTGGACATTGGAAAAACGAGTGTAGATCTGTTCAAAAGGATAATGGGGTGATTCAAAATTTAAATCCACAGATGCAGAATGAGGTGTGAATCAACAACAACAACAGCAACAGCAGCAGCAGGTAGTTTCCACAGTTACAGGTGCCACAAGCTCCTATGCCAAATAATGTGAATGCTCAAGTGCAGAGGTACAGTGCGAGCACTGGATTTCACGCAGGTAAACAAGTTGTTAAGAATCAAAATGAGCAAATGGTTTTGCAATACTTGTTGCAATGCAATGAGAGTGATTCAGACTCATCTCAATGACGGTGCCTGAGGGGGGAGGAAGAGTGCGTGCTTGGCGCAACTCTAGAGGTAGATCAGTCAAGTCCATTTGTTGATGGAAAAGTGGAAGGTAATGATATTACATTCCTAGTGGATACTGGCGCTACCCGTTCTGCTGTAAGAGCAGCAGAAATTCCTAACCTACCCCTCTCAGGAGAAACTATCCAAGTTGTAGGAGTGTCTAATAAGCATATTAAGACTACAATCACAAAACCAATAGAGGTTCATATTGGAAGATTCAGAGACATGCATCGGTTCGTAGTATGTGATACGAGTCCGGTAAATCTTTTAGGGGGAGATTTGCTCTGTAAGATGAACTGTACCATTTATTGTACGCCAGATGGTATTGCTTTTCAAACACCGGATGAGGATGTTGCCTTTAAGGTGATGCTAGCGAAGCAAGGGACAGAGGTGGATGAGTTGTTTTCACTTCTTACTGAACAAGATTTGCCTGCAGAGTTGAGAGATTCAGTAAGGTCTAATGTCTGGGATTTTACAGGAAAAGAAATTGATTTGATGAAAGGTGTGGATCCTATTCAGGTTACAGTGAAACCTGGTGCAACATATCCGAACACACCACAGTATAAGATGAGTCCCGAGATAATAGTAGGAGTTTCTCCTGTGGTTGATCAAATGATTGAGCAGGGTATTCTAAGAGAAATACTGAGCAGCCCTTGTAATTCGCCTATTATGGGAATTAAAAAGCCAAATGGAAAATATAGAATAGTACAGGATTTACGAAAAATAAATAAAATTGTGGTACCATGTTGTCCAATAGTGCCAAATCCTGCAGTGATCCTTTATCAAATTCCCTGTGATGCGGAATGGTACACAGTGATTGATCTGTGTCAAGCATTTTTCTCAATTCCTTTACATCCGGATAGTCAGTGTTTATTCGCTTTCCGGTTCAGAGATCGTGTTTTGGCATGGTGCCGAGTTCCTCAAGGGTACACAGAGAGTCCTTCAATTTTTAATCAGATCTTGAAAAAGTGTTTGGAGACTTTGATCATGCCAGGAAAATCAGTTTTAGTTCAGTACATTGATGACCTATTGGTGGCATCAAAAACACGAGAGGCATGTGTGACAGATACAATTGCCTTACTGAACCATTTGGCCGAAGGTGGACATAAAGTATCACCAGCAAAATTACAATTTTGTAAAAAGGATGTCCAATATTTGGGACATAAAATAGAGAAAGGAGTCAGGAATGTGATGCCCGAACGAATCAGTGTGATACAGCAGATGAGTCCTCCTAAGACTCAGAAAGAAGTGTGAATGTTTTTGGGAATGGTTGGATATTGCCGACAGTGGATCAGTGGCTTTTCACTGATTGCAAAACCTCTACAGAGGTTGACACACAAAGATGTGACTGATCCGATTGAGTTGGATGATGAGAGTATGAAAGCCTTTATTGAGTTGCGAGACAGTCTTTGTCGAGCACCTGCACTGGGAATGCCAGACTATGGAAAGGATTTTGCATTATACTGTTGTGAGAGAGATGGGTGTGCATTATCAGTTTTGACCCAAAGACATGGAATGGCACGACGTCCAGTGGCATATTTTTCTGCTACTTTGAATTCAGTGGCTGCAGCGTTACCAGGATGTTTGAAAGCAGTTGCTGCAACTTGTGTGAGTCTGGAACAGAGTGAAGCGATTGTGATGGGACATCCAGTTAAAGTATATGTGCCACACTGAGTTGAGATTCTTTTGACAAGAACGCGTACTCAGCACATGACTTATAGTCGGCTGACTAGGTATGAGAGACTAATTTTGGATGCTGACAATGTGACTGTGGTGAGATGTACAACAATAAACCCGGCAACCTTGTTGCCTGGTCCATTTTGTGAGGAAGTAAAAGAGGAAGCAGATCATGATTGTTTGGATGTGACAGAGTTGTGTACGAACCCAAGGCCGGACATCAAGGACTCGCCACTAGAAGAATCAGATAGCGTGATGTTTGTTGATGGATCATGTCTAAGAAATGAAAGTGGTGTATTGAGTTCTGCCTATGCAGTATGTACAGTGGCTGTGGTTCTAGAAGCATCCTGTCTAAATGGGGTAAAGTCTGCACAAATTGCTGAATTAATCGCTCTGACTAGAGTTTGCAAAATTGGCAAATATTTGAGAGTAACCATATTTACGGACAGTCAATATGGTTTGGGGGTGGTACATGATTTTGGGCAGCTATGGATGCAAAGGGGATTTCTGACTTCTTCAGGTTCTCCGATTAGAAATGGCAAAAATGTGAAAGATTTGTTGGATGCCTTGCAATTGCCCAAAAGGATTGCAGTGGTCAAATGTTCTGCACATAAGTCAGGAAATGATTATGTAATGAACGGTAACAGATACGCAGATCAAGTAGCGCGTTTATGTGCACAAAATTCAATTGCCATCAACAGAGGGGTGGAAAAGAAAAATACCAATTGCCACTTGATGTTTTCATCTTTGGAAACTTGGGATGAAATTAGGCAGTTACAGGATGAGGCAAGTGACGAATAGAAAGAGCTTTGGATAAAATCAGGTTGCACAAGGAGAACAGAAGATGAAGTATGGGTGTACACAGATGAGAGGCCTGTCATGCCAGATTGTTTACTTTCTCAAATGGCAAGGGTATACCATGGAATTGCGCACGTTGGAAGAGATGCAATGATTAGGCTCTTCAAGCAGTCATGGTATAACCCTAAATTCAGGGTCATTGCAGAGAGTCTGTGCCAGAGGTGTGCCACCTGTCAGCAGCAAAATTCAGGTAGAAAGACAGTTGTTAGTTGGGGACGAATTGGGAAAGCAGCAGGACCATTTACAAGGCTCTAACTTGATTTTATCGAGTTACCCCCATGTAACGGACTAAAATATGTATTGGTTGTTGTCTGTTTGTTTTTTCGTTGGGTAGAGGCTTATCCCACCAGAAGGAATGATAGCCTTACCGTAGCTAAACTGCTTCTGAGAGAATTGATCCCAAGGTACGGATTTCCAGTCACTTTAGAAACAGATAAGGGATCCCACTTCAATAATGAAATTATTCGGATGATTTGTGCAGCATTACAAATTGAGCAAAAGCTGCATTGTGCCTATCGACCAGAGGCTTCTGGAATAGTGGAACAAATTAATGGCACAATAAAATCTAGATTGGGAAAAGTGTGCGCATCCACAACACTGAAATGGCCAGACGCTTTACCCCTGGTATTGATGTGTCTTAGAAGTATTCCTGATAAAAAGACTGGATTGAGTCCTCATGAAGTCCTAATGGGAAGAGCAATGAGACAAGCAATTGTACCAGCAAACAAACTGATGAATATTTCTGATGATCTACTGCTTGATTTTTGCAAAGGATTGGCTGATCTGGTGCGTTCTGTGTCTCACCAGGTTGGAGAAATTGCAACCACAACACAGCCGGATCAAGCACATGATTTGAGTCCAGGATAGTGGGTTCTTATCAAGAAACACATGAGGAAGTTGTGTATAGAACCCAGGTGGCACAGACCATATCAGATTATTCTGGTGACAACGACAGCAGTGAAGTGTGGTGGCTTGCCAAACTGGATTCATGCAAGTCATACCAGAAGAGTCCCAAGTCCACTTGAAGAAGTTGAGCAGCAACTGGTCAAAGAAAAGAGGAAACCAGAAGCTAGAGGTTGTGAAGCCAAAGAATCTAGATTGACAGATTCTGATGAGCCTGTGGATGATGAACAACCAAGCACAAGCCAAGTAAAGTGGGCACCAGCTACTGGGTCTCGTAAGATTGCTGTTGAACAAGAAAAAGAGAAAGTTTCTGAAAGTAAAGAACAAGGCCAACAAAGAGAAAGGTTGAATAAAAGAACTTGTGAACCTGAAAAAGAAGGTGAAGAAGAGGTTCAAGCTAAGAGAGCGAGAAAAGGAGACAATTGGCCAAGTGGAGTGAAAAGACTGAAATACACTCTTGAAAAGAGAAAGCCAGAACAGATAAATGAAGTCTCAAGTCAAACTGAACAAGAAGAATTAGAGAAAGAATTAGTGCGAAAAACAAAAACAGTAAGAATTCCGAGCAAGAGATATACAGCTCCAGAATGGACTTATGTGATACTGGAAGAAATTAAAAGCACTGATCAAATAAAGAAAGGAGATGGAAATGGTACTGAGCAAGTTGATGAAAGCAAACTGAAACCGCCTTGAAAAGAACTATGAAAGATTAAAGTGCAACAAATTCAGTCAAAATAAATTGAAAGATCAAGAAGACCTGAAGGAGACTTGAAAAAGACTTTTAAAAAAAGAGGGGGGTAGAAAAGAAAGCTAAGCCTTGAAGTGGTTTGGATACACAAAATTGGTGGTGGATTTTTTGAGTCCCTAGAAAGTTATTAGAGTTTTTCTTAAGATTTTTTATATTTTATTTTAGTTTTTATATATTTTTTATATAGTATACGAAATGGCAGAAGCTACAGTGACTGAATATCCAAATCCTAGTTTAAAACATAGATGTATTAAAGCTTGATTATGTAGTGTCCTACTATTAATGTTGATGTGGTCAATACTAACTGTCATTGTTCCTGTTCTAATGGTGACTGATGACAAAAATAATACTAACGATGTAATAAGTGGAAAAGTGAATTCTGTTACTAAAGAAACACCTAATACTAATATGGATCAAATAGATGAAAGTATTTATCATCAGGATAAATCGATTAATGATTTTTCGTTAAATGTTTTTACAAAACTACTCCATGAATATGTAGACACGATGGATGTGAGTGATTGTTACGTCTGCATGCAATTACATTTGTTTGTTTTGGAGGGAGTTACTTATCATCACTTACCTTTAACATATGGTGTGTCGTGTGGTATACTAACAAGCCTGTTCTATGTGACGGGGAAGTTGTAATTCTATTATTCTAACATGGATTTAGTATTTTCAGAAATTCCTATTAGAAAAGATATGAATAAGGTGTATAGTGGTAGAAAAGCAGAATACATGGGAGAATTTTTCCATAATACTCAGACCTTAGATATAATGTATGCTCATAGAAATAATCTTACCTGTAGTTTGCAGACTGTAGAAAAAGATTTTTTTAATATGGTAGTAGATAGAAGACAGGATTTCCATAGAAAAGCTACTGAACAGAAGTCACAAGTACCACCATGGGCTTTTAGAGAGGGAAATTACAATAATGGTGAGACTTACGCTGCAATGTCTCTGGATTGGTATCATAAAGGGAAACTTTGCTTACTTAGACTAAAAACTGATTATAACAATTATTTCATTGGTACTAGTGAATGTGAACACACTTTCTTAATAACTGGCGGATGGGGATTGAAAGGAGGAACTGATCCTGTTTTTCCAGGAGTTTATTATGTGTGTGGTAAAAGTGCCTATTATAGGTTGCCTGCACATTGGTATGGTAGTTGTTATTTTGGGATTGTATTTCCCAAAGTGTACCACGTAGATAAAAATAATAAAGTCAATGAAATAAAGCATGGACTAATACGCAAAAAGAGAGCAAGTTTTTCAGAGATAGTAGGTGATATCTTTGGTGCACTGTTACCTTCAGTTGGAGTCGTTTTAAATTTGCATAAAATTCGGAAATTGTCTACAGTGGTTGATCGTTTATCAACAGATACCGCTGGTGGGTTCTTAATGATTGATACTGAAATGGTTGCAATTAGATCAATGGTTTTGCAAAATCGACTTGCCCTTGATATGCTATTAGCAAAGGAGGGTGGAGTCTGTGGCATGTTGAAAATCCAACATTGCTGTCCTTATATCCCTGACAAAAGTAAGAATCTTGAGGGGTATATTAAGAATATTACGAAATTACATGAGGATTTGACCCAACTAGAGGTTGATGGTGTCTGGGAGAAACTTGGTAAGAGGTTTTCCTCTGTAGGTAAATGGCTTTCCACATTTGGAAGTAGTTTTTTAGGAAAAATACTAATACCAATTATTTCAATAGCAGTAGTGATTTTATTAATAATGATGGCATATAAATATTGCAAGTGTAGATGTGGAAAGAAGATGAAAGAATCAGACAACAAACGAAAAGCCAGAAAAAGAAAGAGAAATGAGATAGAATTAGAAGACATGAGAGGAAAATATTATGAAACAATTAAAGATTTAGATGAAAGAATGATGAAGAGAGAAAAGAGTACAGACCTTTAAATAAAATAAAGGTGGTAATTGGTATGATGGGTTTTCTGTGATGGCTCAAAAATGTCATCAAAGGGGAGGATTTATGGAGCAGGGTTTTGAGAAAATAAAACCTGCTCGGATTAACTCCCCAGTAACATTTACTAATAGTGTGCTGTGAAAATAATATGCACCAACACAAACACATTGGGAAAATGCTTTGCGCATGCGTGCACTAAAACTAAGACTACTGCATGAAAGACAAGGCCGCATTTTTATTCTGCTTCTAAAATTAATAAAGTAACGCTGCTTTTGTACATTAATGCTCTTGTTAGGAAAACTTAACTTTGGGTTAGTGCAATGGTGGGAGGTAAACAGTGAGAAGTACATTTCGTGAAAAAATAATGTCTGTGTTCTCATTCATTTTAGAGAAAGGTACGGGCCTATATTTCTGCATGAATGTTAAGAGTTAAACGAACAAATATGAAATAAAATGCTGAAAATCGAGCTCTGACAGAGAGAGAAGTGGCGGAGGCTAATGTTGTTAACCTTCAAAAGAACTTTGCGTGTCTGCCAAGTAACGGAAAGACGGCCATGGGAATGAAAGGAAGAGTACAAACTTCTTCCGTCGAAAGCAGCAGTGCTGAATAATAAAAATGTTGAAAATTGTAACATGTTGCCTTCTCGAGGAAATGTGTGGATAGTGTAATGGGAGAGTGTATTAAACAAAGAACACTAAGAAAACATGATCATGACTGTGGTGGTGTGATAGAACATCCCCCGAATCAGCCAATGAGAGACTGAGTTTTCGTAAATGTTTCAACTACTGTGGGTTGGACATGTAGGTTTTAGGGAATAATTGAGGTGCCCCAGAGGGGAGGGGTGTAGGCTGTGCTCGATAGTAGAGGGAGATCGCCGCTGTCCGTCGGTTTGCTGATAGAGGCCTACCTGTTTCCCTGTTTTCCTGTTCCTGTTCTCGTATCCAGATCTAATCTTTGTTCCCTGAATCTGACTCAGGGGACCCCTTACTATTCCCGTGGCCAGGGGGTGGTATTTTCTCTATTTCCTTAGGTTAGTATTAGTTAAATGAACAGTACTTTGCATAATAATTTGCAAATGTTTCTTATCTCTGAAACTTATGTCTCTATCACCTATCCACTCCTTCATGTGCATTTATTCAATTTGATATGAGTTTGTCACTATTTGCATTGAGATATGTTCTCTCTCTCTCTGCGATTAATGCATTGTTTGCCTTGTGATTCTGTACATGAATTGAGCTCATATTTCTACATTATTTGGTGATAAACACTATTAAGTTAAACAAAGAAGGACGAACCCTCTGTGTGGATGTGGTACAATCACTGGTCTGGTTAGTACATGGACCCACTAGGTTTGTTTAAAAGACCCCTCACACACCAACCTAGTTGGTGTCATGCTTCATCATTGGGGTCCCAACCGGGTGGCCGAGTGCCGCCCGGTTGTGCTACGATGCCTGATTACAGCGGAGCTGGTTTAGTGTGAGTGTGTGATGTGATGTGAAATTTGTTAAAAATACCTCTGAGAATCCTTGCCTGTAAACTTTATTAGTGGCGGCTCAGGATATGGTTATCGTCCCGGCTGGACGACGGGATACCACACCAGGTTCACAGACGGGTTCCATCTCGATACCAAGTCTTTTTCAGTGTCCGTAAGTACGTTGACACTCAGTCCACACACCTTAGCGCGTGTGTATGTACTTTCTTGTTTTTTCACGTGGCACTACTCACTTTGCCACTCACTTTTTCACCATCCAGTCCTGAAGAAAGGCACTTATAATCCCTATTGCGGGCTGAAACATGTAGACCATTCACATAGTCAACTAGGGATAATAACCTCCCATTTCAGTTGCACTACACTTATTTTAACCATATCCTGAGCCGCCACTAATAAAGTTTACAGGCAAGGATTCTCAGAGGTATTTTTAACAAATTTCACATCACATCACACACTCACACTAAACCAGCTCCGCTGTAATCAGGCGTCGTAGCACAACCGGGCGGCACTCGGCCACCCGGTTGGGACCCCAATGATGAAGCATGACACCCACTAGGTTGGTGTGTGAGGGGTCTTTTAAACAAACCTAGTGGGTCCATGTACTAACCAGACCAGTGATTGTACCACATCCACACAGAGGGTTCATCCTTCTTTGTTTAGCTTATCATCATACCGGGGATACGGACGCACCCCATATTTCCCTTGCTCTCCCATTGTTTTGTGATAAACACTATTAACCTAACATTGAGTTTGTGGTTATTTAGTGAGATTGTTAGATAGATAGAGAGTACTATTATTACCATCAATTTCTCAACTTTTGGTCCATCGACCAGAGGAAAGAAGTTGACATACAGGCTCAGTTAGTTAAATAGAGTGTTAGATACGAGCCTGGAATAATGAACAGGTGATTTTCATTGGTGTTCATTTTAGTCTTGATAACTTCTAGAAAAGAAGAAGAAAAATTATTTCAGGGTCATTTCAGCGGGTTATGTGGGGTAAGTGTGTATTGGGCCCGTGTTGTGCTGTGTTATTGACCCCCTGATTTGGCGATGGATCACCCTCATGTATGTGTATGTTTTCAATGTGTGTTTTCGCCATAGTACTGGCCCTGGGACAGTCAGAGTCAGTTACCACCAGTACCAGTCAGCAAAAAATGGGGATGCACAGGGCACACAGGATGACTTTGCAACAGTGAGTTATTGACAACTGGAGGGTTATACTTGCCCACAACTCCTGCAAAACATGACTGGTCCTGGTTCCCCCAGGTCCTGTAAGTTAACAGGGATTCATGAACAGGGACGGCATTCCACACAATGGGGCATCAAGACCCATGCCCACACTCAGCTCACAACCAACTCCAGTACTTATTTGCTCATGGAATACATCTGGGTTCTCCAAAACAGACTGCGACACCGTGGTCATGCAGTATCTCCGTAAGTTCTAAATCATCCTTCTGCAGGAAACATGGGCTGAGCAGTCGATGCCCATGATAGGGTATGTGGAATTCTATAAGCACCAGGCGCCGCCCGTGGTAGGAGTGCCGGTTGGGCGGTGACGTGGGGCGGGGGAGGGGCAGGGTGGGGGGTAGTAAACTACGGATTAAGGCCGAATACAGGTAAGTGAACATTTAAATAAATAAAACGAAGTTCGTTGTGAGCGCTGCATCGCCAAATGCGATGCAGTGCGCGCAACGAAATTCGTTTTATTTATTTAAATGTTCACTTACCTGTATTGACCTAATCCGTAGTTTACTACCCCCCACCCTGCCCCTCCCCCGCCCCACGTCACTGCCCGACCGGCACTCCTACCACGGGCCGTGCCTGATAAGCACACACAGAGGACAAGCCCCAAAGGGTGACCCAAAGGGGGCCTTGCAATATACATCTCAGTGTTTCTCAAAATTAAGATGGGGCAAATCAACGTCGCACAGAACTGACTACAGGCTGTTGAAATAGAGATTTGGACAAAGGGGGTAAAACAACCACTCTTTTTACTTAATGTATATTTCAGTCCGAGCTCCAGGGCCAAGGTGATGCAATGAAGCTTATAGAGGAAATAATAACAAAACTGGTGACAGAGAACGATGCACACTATCATATTATACCAGGAGATTTTAATTCAAACCTGCACCAATCAGAGACACAAGACACGAACATAATCAGTCAAAATTTACTCTGGAACATTCCACAACACATAAAACCTGCATAAAGATGAAAGGATCCCTGGGGCCTGCAGTTTGCATGTTTACTTGACAACTCCAGTCTCCGCATTTTGAATGGAAGGTACAGGGAGGATAAACACCCCTCACTTTTCGCATCGGTCAACGTACATAATACATTACTCTGCTGCAACTCTACCTCTCTTCAAATACATTGGTAGCTTTTGATTGAGGAACGCGAGGACAGTGACCACAACCTTCAGACAATAATGCTAAATCTCTGCCTTTGCGTACAGCACTCCACCAACATTTTCACTGCCTACTCCATTGCACAAAATTTGAAGCGACTAAAGTGGCAAGGAAACTTGCATGAACAACTTGGGCAAGCACGCATAGAGCTGGTAGAGAAGCTGCAGCTCACAGATCACAATCTGATCACAATGTGAGAACGATACTGCGAAATGTTGGTAAAGCAGTTATGTAAGAACAAGATCTTGGCGTATTCGGTAACCATCAAAAAGAAACCTTACTCTTGAATAACCAAACACCTTATTATAACAAAGAAACCATAATACAGAGAATACCTAAACTAAAAAAGGACATTATGAACACAACTCGGCGGGCCGTGTGGACAGTCAAAAAAGATCACTTGGAAACATTTTGAGCTAAGGTGCTCCATACATGCAAAGCAAAAAACTCTAAAACATGTTTAAAAATTATAAATTAAATTGACGAGGACCCAACATCCTCCAGCAAGACAAATAGTCCCAAAGAATCATGGGTTCAGCATTTGAGGAAGCATAACTCTATTATGGAATCAACACAAGACGACGAAAAAGTACCTGACATTATAATATAGAGTAGCACAGGTAATCCAGTACAGTCGATACCGCTGCTGCAAAAAAGCGAATGCAGGAAGTTCACAGTCCAACAAACATGCTCTCAGGAGAGGCCAATGTCGGTATTTGGATAGACCGTTGCCTTTCAGAATTTTCTGACCAAAATCTAAGAATCCTAGAAGACATCATTAGGAAGAGCACCGGGTCCCAATGGTCTACCTGCTGTCCTCTTAAGTTAGTTAAGTTAGTAGATTTATATAGCATGGCTTATCACCGGTGAGGGTATCCAGGCACTGTACATGGGCACAGGGAGATTATGTGATTTGCCCAGAATCACAGGATGTTGCGCCAATGCCGAGATCCCCAGCTCCAGAGTCAGGCAGCTCTAGCTGATGCGCTACTCTCCCCTTCAGGTCTCTTCAAGTTTAATATACAATACTGGGCAATCAATCTCAACATCTTATATAATTCAATGCTTGAGAACCAGTTGATTCCTCATTCATGGCGTGGATCAACAATACACCCACTACACCCAATCTATAAAAGCTGCAACACAAGCAATCCCTGCAATTACAGACTAATAGCCCTATTAGACCCTAGATCCAAATACTTGCCTAGTCCTGCAAGACATAGCAGCGTTGGCTAAATTGTGTGCCTTAGTCCATGGAATCAATCAGGTTTTCGCACAGGGCAGGGCGCGTCATCAGATCTTACTGCCCGTAACATCTGGATAAGATCCGCCTTCACCTCTAAAACCATGCTTTACATGTTTTGTCGATTTTAGGTGGCTGTTAACAAGGCCCTCGTGATTTGTTATGGTTGAAATTAACTTACACTTGGATTCCAACCAATATTTGAAGAGCAATTTAACTGGTGTACACTGACACATGGCTCTGTTCAAAGCTGGGAGATGACACCAAACTTTCACTGAACATACATACGACAACAGGCTTAAAACAGGGGGTGTGTTCTCACGTCGTTGTTGTTCAACATCTACATTTCAGACTTATCACTTGCTTTAAACTCCTTAAATGGTCACCCCCCAAAACTTGGTGGTCTATCTATCCTGTATGCTGACGATTCGCTACTACTGAGCCTGACACTGGTAGGATTACAGCGCCTTTTAAATAGTCTCTTTTTCTACACACAACAGAGCAAATTAGAAGTGAACAATACCAAAACTAAAGTGGTTAAATTCATGAAGAAAATTAGAGCTCTGTGCGCCTGGACCATTGCTGGTTCCTATCTTGTGTGTACCTCACAGTTCAAGTATCTTGATGTGGTGTTTGAGGCTCTTTTACTCAGCAAGTGGCTGCTATGAAGTTGAATGTTGCCTCCCTAACATCAGGTTTTCGGCAGCTTGCAAAACCTGTGCATGGTCCTATTCTTGGACCTCTACAGCAGTTGATGGCAGATAAACTCCTGCCCACCGTAGCACACAGCTTTGAAATCATGGGAGAGTGGATGGCAAAACTTTTAGACGTACTTACTGCCTAGACCTTTCACTCAACTTTCAAACTGCCTAAACATATTATGCAGGCCCAGCTGCGCCTCGAATTTGACCTTCTGAAATAAACCTGGGCTATTAAAAAAGCCTTCCTGAAGATGATCCACACCTTCCCCCAGGCTGAAAGCAACACTGTGTCAGCCTGGTTCTGGAAGGACATTAATTCCTGCAATGACTCTCTAAAAGACGCAATTCACCCCCTCCATGCAGGAAACATATGGAATCTACAAATATCGTCTTAAGAATTTAAGAGACATATTAATCGAATCACCAAGTTACTTTCCTTACAGGAGGATAAAGCTACCCTGGCGAAGAAATCACATGCTTGGCAAGTCATTACTTCTTATAAAGTTTTAAAACCTCAGCCTCATCTTGATCAAGGATACCCATTTCTTTTTAAGTTAGCATTTGGATGTCTGCACCTTGGCGCCCAGGTTCCTCCCTGGCCTAGAACAGCCAAAGGGGACAAAAGCAGGCTTTGTGGGAAGGGAAAGGAGATGATGGCTCAATTCTTAAATGTCTGCCTGGCGTTACTTGCCGCAATTACGCAGTGCCTCATACCTGAACACACATGCCTGAATATAAGGGTTGTTAAATTTGTACAGTAATTTATGGAGAAAGTGAAGGCCCACACTGGCGAGTGCAAGATTGAAATTTATATATGAAAACTACACATGAAATGAAGTAGTTAGCCCATTGGAACCAGCCACATATTTAACATATGTAGCAACAAGACATTGTTACCCTTCGACTCGACGTGAAAAACTCGACTCTAAAATGTTCATTGTTTTATTATGCTGTTTTTATTGCAATGGTTTTAATATGTACTTAGGTGTAATGGTTTTAATTAACTATGCACTTTACTGATAAATCTGAATCAGTATCCAGTTGGCTGTCCTTCTGTCCAGAGCCTCTGGAACAGAAGGCTCCACCCACCTTAAACCCAGCACCTGGACTCTCCCAGTTGTGAGTCTTACCCCCCAAGTGGTGCTTCCCCATCCTGGACACTTGGAAATGGGCCTGAATATGCTCTGCCAACTCAACTGTGGTGCCAGCACAACCGGTGCATTGCTGCCCAGAAACTGTGCATCGGGCCGCTGTGCAGTGCATCACCTCACCAAACTCTGCTTCGAAACCCTTGTGCAATGCATCCTCGATGCAAGCCTTTGCATTGCAAGGCCCTCGTCTACGGTATCCTTGACGATGATGCAGGACTCCACATTGCAGGTCCAGCGGTTTCTTCTGAACCAGCCGGTGTGCCTCAAAACGTGGATGCAGGACTTTGCAACCCAGCCTTGCAGTTCCCCGGAACCGCCACTGCGCAACGCATCTCCTGTCCAGGACCTCGCATTTGCTTCAACTGCATGATGCATCCTCGATGAGGGACCTTGCAACGCTCCGCAACCAGGATTTACAGTACTCTTGTTCAGCGGGCCTAACTTGGTCCCTTTCGCTGGCCCACACTCCATCACGGTCGGCCTGAACTTGTGATTTTGTCCCAGTCGGGCGCGACCAGATCACCACATTGGCACTTTGTGCTTTTTGGCGCTATTTACACTTAAAACTTCAAAATTGGGGGCGTGGCTTGGACGGCAGAGCTAATGGCTGCCTGATCCCGTCGCTCGGCGCGAGGAGGGGATATTTTTCAGCCGATCTGCAGCTTCAACGAGCGGTTTACGGAGGTGGAACATGCTAGCCCTCCGTTAAGGAAAGCGGCGTATGGTGTGCCGTTTGAAAGCAGAGAACAGCGTCTCTTTTGCCTGATATTCAGGTTTGAAGATTAGCATGTACAACGGCTCCTGATCCACAAAATGGCGACGTCCGCAACCCGGCTGAGGGGCTGGTGACGCTACCACACTACCACTGCGGCTGCAAGTGAGGCCATCGGATATCTAGAAATTGCCTTTACCCTGTGAAGAGTAAGCTTGAAAGTGTGCTATACTCTGAATAACTCTCTTTTGCTTGCAAGGCGAGCGCAGCCACGGAGCGACACGCTTGTAACGCCTGTACCTAAAATGGCGCTTTATCTCTCGTCGGCGCCCGATGCGATTTTGGCTTCCTAAGGTGACGAAGCGCAGGCTGCATGGGCTGTTAGTGCACAATACTTCTGCCTACCTGGTGTTGCTCTTACCCTGACAGTGTGGGTGTTGTTTCATATCATCGTGATGTGGCCTCTCCCTCGGAAGGGTGTGCCTGACTTTAAAATGGCGGAGCCGCCGCAATAAATCGAGAATGAGAGAAACGCGCCTGTATCTTCACGCACGATCTTTTATACTGCAAACTCACCGCCAATTCCATCCCTCAGGCAGTGTTGCACCTGAGGAATAAAGATTACCCCGCTGCTCACACACTACATCTGCGGCGTATGCGGTCTCTTGGATGGCTGGATGTCCAAAGGAAAGGCAATTTTTTTCCTTCACGCTGCTGCTACTGTGGCCATTAATTCCGATATTACCTCACACTCGCATGCTGTCAAAACCTACCTATCAATACCAATCCAATAAAGCAGTCCAATGCGATCCTCTGTCCGGGGGGTATCCCCGTGTGAGGATAACAGGTTCTTCCTGCTGAGGCTTTGGCGACTCCTGTTCTGTTGACAGCTCTTCCTTACAATCTTGCCAATTTTGCCATTATCGACAGCACTGCCAACACAGCCGCCATTACCGGCCGGATTACTTCTGTCAGTGTCTAACAGTACCCGTAGATCCTACCTGCCACACGTTCCATTTCCTGTCTTGCCATAGGCTTCTGTTCATTGTTGTTACGTGTTCTCAGTCCCCGGGGGTTATCTGGTGATCTAGTGGACACTGGTGTTCGCCCATCTACTGGCAAACAACGGACCACACCTCTCTGCTGCAAGATGGCGGATAAAGAGTCCAGGGCGCAATATAAAAAATCTAAGGCTGAACCGACACTCTCTGACTCACCGATCAAAGCCAAATCGGACATGAATAGCACTATGGACATGATTCTGAAGAAATTAGCCGACGTCCACGACCTGGCGAAGTCAACAAAACAGAACACTGACTCTATGCAACCGGAACTCACAGCCATACGTGCGGACATGAGCACAATTAACTCAAAAGTTAATGATGCAGAGCAAAGAATAAGCGATATGGAAGACGTCGCTTCGCAGACCAATAAGGAATTAAGGAACCTCCTTGATACTACCAGTGACCTCAAAAGGCATGCGGCTGAATTGGAGGACCGCAACAGAAGAGGCAACATTCGAATTTTCGGGATTCCGGAGAGCTCAGAGGATTCCGCTGGGTCTTGCGTGGCATTCCTGGAATCCCGGATACCCATGGTCACAGGTATCAAATTTCATCAAAACTTGGAATTAGACCGGGCGCATAGAATCCCAACGTTTAACTCTTCAACTAGGAAAATGGCTCGCCCCATCATTTGCAAACTACTGCGATACCAACACACGGAGGCCATCCTTAACTTTGCCAAGAAAATCACCAGGTCTCCTGGGAAGGCCACAAAATAACCTTTATGCAGGATTACTCAAAAACCACCATAGATACGAGGAAGGGATTCCTCTTACTAAGGGACAAGTTGAGAGATAAGAACATCCAATTTTCTTTCGCAGGTCCAGCAAAGTTCTGAATCTTTGAAAATGGCAAACCACATTTCTTCACAAATCCGAAAGACCTGGCAAGGTACTTGGAAGCCTCACCAACCCAAGACATGGACCTATCAGCAGCGGCATCAAATAAAAGGAAGACATGATATCCTTTAAGTCTCGTAAATGCTTCAGGATGTGACTCAGTTATGTCATCATCTTTGTGAGAGAATTAATGTTACCCTGGCTTGGTATACTTTCCTAATGCAAATTAATGTATACTGTCACTATAACGATGCATATTTTCCTGTGTGAGACTGCACTTTGTAGTTCTGTTTTCAGACGTCAACGTTTGACTCCATATTCATTGCTTTTCATAGAAATTTTGATGCTTTGCAGTATGACGGCTTACGCCGACCTTCTTTAGTTTGGAAACAGGTCGTTCTCTTTGTTTGGCACAGGAGTGAGTCCTGTTTTACTATTGTTCAGGTTGCTACTAGGTTAGATATGCAGTTTGTTTGCATTGGTTACGTAGGTACTACTGGCCCTTGTTGTAATGACCAGTACTCATGCTGGTTACGGAAGCTGTTACCTATTGATTATAAGTCACAACGGATAATGATGTGCATGTTTTGTTTATGCGTTACTCCAGATTGTTAGAACCATGTTAGTATCCTCCATGCTGCCAGATCGACGCTCCTGTCGTCGCAGCTCCTACATTCGAGTCTTAAAGGGAAGGGAGGGAGGGAGGGGAGGGGGGTAGAGGGATTGTGGGTAAAATTTCACTTGGTTGTTTTTATTTTTCTGTATGTTTTCTTCTTCTTTTTTCATGACTTTCTTGAGTTGACAGATATGCACTACTCTACACATGGTAACAGGGCCTCTGATGTATGTAGGTTCAGCAAAAGACTCCCTTATCGGCACAATACCCAGATAGAACAACACGCACCAAATTGTGGAGTATCGACAGGGGTTCACAGTTATCGTATGAGGGCGTTTACTATAGCTAACATTGTCTCAATCGATGTCTCAAGTTAGAGGTAATAATATTGCGGAGGACCTTAATGTTGTTTCCTTGAATGTTAAGGGGCTTAACCACCCAGTCAAACGCAGGAAAATCTTTGATTACTTAGCTAAAACTAAAGGCGATATCATACTCCTACAGGAAACAAAATTATCCAAGGAGGATGCTGCCTTTATCAAATTCAACTGGATCTCACACGTCTCCTGCTCGCCGGCGGACCATAAAAAAAAAGGAGTTCTTACCCTTATAGCTAGGAAATCTAACATCTCCATTGAATCACAATCAAATGACGATGAAGGAAGAGTGGTAGTTACACATCTGAAAAAGGGTGATGATATAATACATGTCCTCAATGTATACGGCCCTAATGCCGATGAACCCAACTTCTGGGAAAACATTTCAAAAACCATAGAAAATTTCCCCCAAGATGACCTTATCATAGTTGGTGGCAACTTCAACTTGCCACTAGATCCTATAATTGACCGCCAATCCAAATGCAAATACCAAGTCACTCGATCTCATGATATTGTTAAAAAAAATTGCTCTAAATTTAATCTTAAGGATACCTGGCGCCTTCAACATCCGGACTCTCGAGACTATACGTTTTACTCAGCCCCACACAATTCCTACACAAGGATAGACTACATATTAATATCTGGCTCCAACACACACCTAATTGACCAAACCGACATTGCACCCAAACTAGTGTCAGACCACTCCTGCATCAACGCCAAACTAGCTGGTACCCATACCACGCCTCCTACTAAAAGATGCCGTTTTAATGAAGATGTCCTCTCCGACCCGGAAGGCAAAAAGAAAATTGATGACGCAATCCGGGACTATCTTAAACACAATGATCTCCCTGAGACTGACGTTTTCACCCTCTGGGATGCGTTGAAGGCAACCATCAGAGGTGTCCTCATTGGGGTTAAAACGAAGATTAATAAAAAACTCAATTCTGAATTACTTAGTTTAGACTGTGAAATTAAGCTCCTAGAGACCTCACATGCCAATGCGTTGGATAATAACAATACCCTTAACCAATTGGTTCAGAAAAAGTACGAATATAATAAAATTGTAAGCAATCGGGCGGGTGTGTGGATCAACAAGTTTAAGGCCCTTAAACTCTGTGAAGCCAATAGAGCAGGCAAGCTATTGGCTTCCTACCTTAAACACAAACAGAGACAACATACCATCTATTCAATAAAAGATTCCAACAACACTACACAGACTAAACAGAAAGAGATTTTGAATGCTTTTAAGTCTTTCTATGAAGACTTGTATAAGAGCAATCAAACCCTCCATTCGGAAGAATGCGTTAGATACTTGGACTCATGAAATCTCCCTCGGTTATCAGATGCAGACAGTTTAGCACTAGGGAAACCCATCTCGGAGATGGAACTAACCAATTCCATCAAGTCCTTGAAAAGTAATAAAGCGCCGGGCCCGGATGGCTTCTCAGCCACCTTCTATAAGACATTCGGAGGGCCAATCCAACCAACCATGCTAAAATTATTCAGTACTATAGCCCGGGAAGGTCATACATCCAATTCAATGAAAGAAGCCAACATTATAGTTATACCCAAGGAGGGGAAGGATCCTCTTTTACCAAAAAATGATAGGCCAATATCTCTGATCAATGTAGATTGCAAGATCTATGCAAAAATACTTGCCACTAGACTGAATGTAATTCTTCCGCAGCTGATAAGTAACTCACAGGTTGGATTCCTTAAAAATAGAATGTCTAATGATAACACCCGCTTGTTATGCCATGTTCTAGAACAAGCAAAATTGAAGCCGGAACCGACTATCGCAATCACATTAGACGCCGAGAAGGCGTTTGACAGAGTATCATGGCCGTTCTTAGAACATTGCATGCAATCCTTTAATTTAGGTGCATCATACATTAATATGGTCATGGCTATGTACTCAGCGCCTACTGCCCGTATCGCGATTAACGGATCACTCTCGGAAGCCTTTACCCTTGAACAAGGTACGAGACAGGGTTGCCCTCTCTCTCCATCGCTGTTTCTATTAGCCCTTGAGCCCTTAATACAGATCATTAAACGTAATAAAGAGATTAAAGGAATACGTTTTAAAGACACCCTTGTTAAACTAGCCGCCTATGCGGACGATATACTTATAGTTACGGAGGACGCGGGTCCTTCAATTGGTGCCCTGATGTTAACCATAGAAAAGTACTCCACTCATTCGGGATACAAACTAAATAGGGATAAATCAGACGTTAAGCCCCTAAATGTCCATTGTACTAGGGAGGTATTGGGAGACTCGGGCCTTGCGTGGCAACCTGCATACATTAAATATCTAGGAATTGAGTTTGGCAGCAATATTATTGGTACACTACAACAAAACGAATCCTCCACACTGGGGAAGATTAAAACCCTCTTAGACACATGGTCACAAAAATTTATCACATGGTGGGGTAGAATTGAAACCATCAAGATGATGATCACGCCCTTAGTAAATTATTTAATCACCATGCTCCCTCTCCTATTAACCGATGATTTTCACCACAAACTGGATGTCCTTATCTCTAAATTTTTATGGCAAGGCAAAAAGGCCAGATATGGACTAAAAAAACTGAGACTAGATAAATCTCTTGGCGGGGTTAATTTAGCCGACTTCAAAACGTATCAAACAGCGTTCTTAGCAAAACAAGGCTCGCACTGGATCTTACCCCCCGTTAATTACTCTCCAGTATGGCTAGAGGTTGAAAAATCTTTACTTAATAACCTTGACCCAGTAGCCCTGCTCACATCCAATCATACGAATATCAGCTGCTCAAAATCTATTTTTAAAAACACAAAAGCAGCTCTACTGAAATTGGACAAGAAATTAGATATCAGTATGAGACGCTCTAAATCTGAATCGCTATGGGACAATCACAATATTTTATGTAAAGGAAAACAATACATTATGATGCCTGGATTGATAGAGGGTCTTTTTTCCCTTTCAACTAGAAAACTCAGCGTACCCTATCACTTTTAAAGATCTCCAAACTAAATATATTTTGGACAATCTAGAGTTTTATAATTTTCTAAAGGTTAAGGCAGTACTAACGAAGGCTAAACTACATACCTCAACCCCCTCCTTACCAAACTTTATTACGAAGATTAACAAATGAGGTCATCAAGTCTCTTGGATCTATAAACTAATTCGCCCAAAGGCCTCATCCCTTAATAAGAATCTTATATCCTTTTGGGAGTCACACTCCTCTACCCCGATCTCTGAAGCCGATTGGTCGCAAATATGGTGTTCTGTCTCCAGAAATAAAATATCCGCAGTCCTATCACAGACAAAATTTTGGCTCCTTCATAAGGCGTACTGGACGCCGGCCCGTCTCCACTTACATAATATTCGAGATGATCCTAGTTGCTGGAATTGCAAAGAGGAAAGAGGAGACTTGGCTCATCTGCTACTGCACTGTAAATGTGTTGCGTCTTATTGGAATAAGGTATTTGACGTTACATTCAAATTATTTTCTTGCACCCTTAAGAAAGAACTATCCACTCTGACTACCGGCTTTTTACGAGTAGATACACTGAACGAGGATGATAAAGCCCTACTAGACCTTCTACTTACATCCGCTGTTAAAATCATCCTAAATAACTGGAAAGACACACAAAAAGCGACATTTAAGTGCTGGTTGAACTGAATCTCTCACCTTAGGGGTGCTGACAATATTGCCCTCCAAAACTCCCCATGGAAAACCCTCACTAGATATATGTGGGATAGCTTAGACTCATATTTCAGTTCGCATAAACCTCCGTGATCCACTAGTGTTACTGTGTTGTTATGGCCCCTTCTTTCTTGTTGATCTTATGTGCTATCTGTCTTGATCGTGGTCTTCCTTTAGCTAGTTGCGCTTTTTTATCAAGATATCATTTTACTTACTGCATATATTGTGTTTTCCTGTATTTTCAGTGATTTGTACTATGTAGTATTTAAGGTCCAATATCTATCACACCAACGGGCATTATTGTATATCTCTCTGCATGATGTACAGTGTTATTGTTACCATGCTATTCGTCATAGACCACTGTAACTATTATTTTCTATTTCTGATTTCTGTTTCTATTTCTGTTTCTTTTTTCTTGTTTTAACAAAAACAACCAATAAAAATTATTTGAAA